>CAHIKZ030001209.1:645000-685000 GCA_903632075.3 Acanthosepion pharaonis
CCAGTAACCCAAGCAGGTTAGATTGCCAATGTTCACCCATCTAGATACTGACTAGGCTTGACGTTGTTAAAATTTGGTCGTTCTACAGAAACCGGAACTTCAATGTGATTTAGGCGAAAGCCTCAGACACATTTGTGCTTGTTCAAACAGCGAAAGGATCGCTAAAAAAAACACGAAAGAAATTTTACATTTCTGCGTTCGGCTTGTCTGGTTTCGTCACGTTGAGAGCACCTCCCTCGACTTTGAAAATCTGGTGTTAGTACCTGACTATTGGTTAATACCTGCCCAGTATCGTTCATAAGCAGATAGTCACCACCACCAACTCTAAGTAGAAAGTCTTCTCTCAACAGCCCATTGTGGAAGGGGACGCAACTCCTGCTGCTTACAGCACCACATAAAACCAACTCGAAGTCTTTTAATAGGGTAAACCGATTGTCTGTTACAATTTCAACGAACAACTTTTTCTTATGTCAACGTACTTATCTCTTGCCATACATTGATATCTCTTTACTGAGACAAGACAAAATTTCAGGACGAAATTTCTAGTGTGTATTTCTGTAATTAGAAAAATAAATTACATAATAATTAAATGTTTTTATTGTATTGAAATATGACACATACTCTAGCGTTTGTGCGTTTTTCATCTTCTCTTAAAACTTAAACCTAGACTGAGAATCAATATCAAAATTCAACGTCCACGTGTTTCAAGCGATCACAACTCAGTACATGTTTTCCAGGTTTTGACCAGTACAATAGAGATTGCTAATCTGTGCTTGCCTACAAAGTCCGGGACATTGGTGTTACTTTAGACCTTTCATCACGAGCATGGCGACAACGACACTAAAACGCCGGGGGTGACAGGGTGTGAAATTGAAAGAGAATGAGAAGATATAAAATGGGAAAGATTTAAAAAAGGACAAAAATGAACGGGATTCAAGAAGGCAGAAGATATCAATTGATGTTGCATTTAAATTTTTGATGATTGTATTTATCAAGGAACCAAGGAAACTGAAGTTCCACAGGCGAGAAAAGAAAAGTATTATAGTTAAAAATAGTGGTAGCATCTAGCTCGTTAAAAAGGAAAATCGTGAGACCTAGTGGTTAAACTAGTAACATGCTTAAATTCATGGAACCTAAAAATTCAAGATGGAAAATTAGTAAATGCTAAATATTTGAGAAAACTCGGCGTATGGGTCAGCTATAAAAAAAATGAAGTTTAAAAAAATAAAAATGAACGTTGAATAAGATGAGCCATATGTAGTTTCGGCGAACACCTCAAACTGCTACAAAATCAAGACATTAACAATAATACACGAAATTTGTCGGATCAAAACTTTAGCCGTAAACCCGTTAAGAAATAACTAAACTGCCAGGTGTGCACAACCGCTTCATCTGGTGAAACAAGGCTGTCGGAGTTAACTCCTTCTTAATTTCCTGATTATTCACTAGGGACGCTATAAATACTGGGCGATTTCATTTCTCGTTCTTTTTCTACATTGCATTTCAGCGGACTCATTTAAAAATGTGATCTCTCGCAGAGATTTGCGTTTTTGCCGACTTGTGGGAAAACGCCATGAAACACGCACACACATACACGTACGTATACATGAGTCAATTGCTTCTTCCACCGCGAGGAAAGTTGGCTCTCTGTGCCGCGCCAGGAAACTTTTCTCCCCTGAATCGATACTTCAAATATACAAAACAACCATTCGCCCTTGCATGGAGTATTGCTGCCATATATAGTCTGGGGCACCTTCTGTTTACCTCGATGTTCTTGACAAGATCCAGAGACGGATATGTAATCTAATTGGCCCTGATCTGGCGTCTCGTCTACAGTCACTCTCTCACAGACGCGCCGTCGCCTCTCTCTGTCTTTTCTACAAATACTTTCATGGTAATTGCCCCGATGAGCTGCTTTCACTGGTTCCCAGACTCCATGAATTCAAGCGCCCTACGAGGCTGACATCCCGCTCCCACCCTTACACTGTAGAAACTTTTAATTGTATCCGTCTCTTCTACTCCAATAGCTTCATACCTCGCACCTCTCGCCAGTGGAACACCCTCCCCAATTACTGTTTCCCTTAGAGCTATAATCTCCAACTGTTCAAATGTAATGTCAACCGACATCTCCAGTTACCTTGATCTATCCACTATCCCTCTCCTCGTTCTTTCTTCCATCATTCCTATCTGCTCTCGCTCCAAATCTTCTGCAACCCCTGCATCCTAGTGTCTTCACGCCTTGTTTGGGGCGTAATGCTAAAAAAATATATATATATATATATATATATATATATATATATATATATATATATGTCCTATTTGTTTTATTTATTTCTTCGGTTGGAGTCCATCATGTTCTTGTAGTTGGACTTCTTCTAGCAGGAATAAGCACACGTGTTTCCTAATTTAACAACATGCAAACCCACACGAGTCCGCTAAAAGGCTTTTATCGAGGAAAGTTTGGGTATCTACGCAAAGATCCTCCTGCTTTTGGTTCTTGTCTCCACTTACTTTGCATCGGTGTTGGAATGTCAGATTGTTATTAGTGCCATCTTTTGGTGATCTTTATTCTAAGAGCGGGAGTGGACAATGCGAATAGAACTTACGGTTACATCAAGCTATTTCAACAGTAAATCAATGGGGCAATAATAATACATCTAGTAATACGCTTAAGTTCATCGAGTTGATGTACGAAGGAAGAGAGCTCATTTAAAAATAATTGCCATAATGATATTTAAAGAAAAGAGAGAAGCAAGCCACTTCACGGCTGTGGGATAGCCGAGATGCCAAGTAAGGACCGATAATATTGCATACCCTTTTTCAGATTTTGTCGAGATCCTCGAGATTTATAGACGGCCCACCAGATCAAATATGAGAGAAATTTTCAATTCACGCCCGAGTGATAGACTTTTAATGGTGAAAGATGGTTTCTGACGAGAAACATTATCTAGTAAGACGCAGTGAACTAAATTTTCGATCGAGCAAACCGTTCAGAATTTCAGAAAAAAAATTCAGAATCTGTTTACTAGTTTCGTTTTGAAGAAATTAAATGTTATAGAGAGAAAGTGTACTAATGGTTTGCGGCTCGGATCGAGAAATCCTTGGGAAATATATTAATCCCTCTCTTCTACACCCCAGCTATGGGTAAAATAGCAGGATAGATTGTTTCCTATAGACTTGGGCAGCAACCAGATTAAGAGAAGGGAAACTCTGAATTAAAACCTCTATTGCCTTGTAGGTCCTGATTTTTCATATAAAACGAGAAGCCTGATTCTGAGAGAAAAGGCTTAACCTTATCGCCTCAGGTGCAAAAGGAAGAGGACATTGCACTATTCTACTTTCAATATCATCATGTACCACAATTGTGAAATGAAGCGGGAGTGATGACCACAGTAGCGCAAAAGGCAGTGAATAAAATGAATAATAAATGTTACAAGTCAAACATAGAGAATGGTATGAGGAATGATATACTAAACCCTTGTGCAAATTAATTGAAACAACGGGTTTAGTTCTCTTTCTTTCACTGTACGGTCCGTTTTAGACCCACTGGAGTGAGATGGAGTAATCGATTTCTATTTTCCTTCAGATTAGGTCATTTGCAGTGGTGCGCAGTAATATGAATCTATTTTCGGGATGTATGATGAAATTTGTTTGGTCTTGAGAAATATTTCGTTATCCGTGATTGCATTAGCTTCTCAGCACGCCCAGATACTATTGTCTCGATTGTCGATTAGTTGTCCTACGCTCATTGTTTGCGATGGATGTCACTCCAAGGCGCGTGCTAAAATTGTAACGCTGCGCAAACACACCGGCAAGCCTTACCAGTGAGCAAATCAAAGTTACTATCGACTGGCTCGAAAACTCTCCTGATTTAAATCCAATCGAGAATCTGTGGTTAATCTGCACTGGATCATGCTTCATGGGAAAATTTGAAAAAACGTAAATGATAAAGGAATTATTCATTTTGGTTCAACTAATTTGCACAGAGGTGTATCTGGAGTGACACAAGTAACCGATCCATTTACTCGCATGTTTAGTAGTGAATAGTATAGAATAAATGTCTGGAGAGAACCTGATGTCTTGTCAATGAGGAAGAAATATTTTAAATCTGTAAACGATATGATGGTAATTTCTCCAGCCATTTTAGTTTTTGGTGTATCTACCAAATATCCGAATATATCTTAGTCTTATTTCTAAATAATAATGTTGAACCTGCGATTTGGAATAAATAGGTTTTCAAATCGCCAGGTTCACATGCCTCCTCGGTCTTTTGAAGAGCAGTAAAGTTTTTTTACAAGGTTTTTTGATTTTTTTTAAATATAACAAATTATAAAAAAGAAATTATAACAAATTACCTCAAGAGAGCGCAAGTGAATTCAAATTCTCGTCCGCTTTTCTTAACAACGTGAAACAGACGCTAATTAATAACGGTTCCCCGAACTACCTCATCGAACAACAAATTAGACTAATTTTTTTCATGTTTAGGATTAACTTTCCAGTTTCTTATAAAGTAATTTCTTTCTCTATCACTTCCAGTAGCACCTTAGTAGCGTTATCGCCTTGCTTGCGGCAAATTGATTAAGGAAATCATATTTCAGTGCTTCCTTGTTCATATCAAAGTTGACTATAATGTCAGAGATTTTGAATTTGAATAGGAAATTTATTAGGTTTAATTTCATTATTGCAAAGGTCAGGCCCTGAAGGGGAATGTTCTGATTATTAAATAGATTTTTCTTAAAAATTGCATATATATACGTATGGTGATTGACGCTTCTTGGCAAAAGCCCAGCTCTTCAATTTTGGAGTGACGCAAAAAGCCTGCTTCACGGCAGACATTAACGAATATATTGCAGACAAAAAAAAAAAAAAAAACACATCTAGTGTTTGGTCTACGAATTCCTCAGGTCCTTATGCACTTTCATGTATATAAATACCAGTGTCTATGCCTAAATAATTATAAAAAATTATTTATTATTTATATTGCGTCCGTATATGGAAAGGAATCGCAATGAGTTTCTATTATAAAATCCTTCATGTAATATTTCTATAATATATTTATTTACAGTAGATGATTTGATTAGAAATAACGGTGAAGTAATGGCTAGCAGCTCGGAGAACCGAGTTCGAATTCAAGTCGAATCCATTACATTCACTTACGTGCTAATAACCTTGTTCTCGTCTTCTCTTCCCCACCCCCGCTATGCGTAAGTAGAATGACAGACTGGGTCCTACATCCTTGGCTGGAAACTCTGAACTCAAAATCTGCAAAGGGTCGTTTGAGGACTTTGTGGCACGTTGTGAACCAGGTCTCTGTATTCGGCTCATCAAAAAGTGTGGTTGGTTCTGCACAAAGCCATCACCACTATAATCAAAGCATCTGGCTGTCGGTTACTAGGAACGGAATTGCTTGACCCTCGTACATCGGAAAAAATAAAGAGGTACGGTGGAGTAATGAATAGCGAGGGATCGGAGTTCGAATTTCAGTCGAATTCCAGTTACATTCACTTACATGCTAATACGCTTGGGAAATTGTTATGGGATCTTACCCATAATAATAATGGACTATTCCATACTTAATAAATACTGCGACTCAGGAGTAGGCAAGGAGTCAACAATTCAAGTCGACCTTGGTCGACCAGCTGATCGGTTGAACTCTCTGCCTTCGGACGGGAAGGAACCCGAAAGAGGCTACGCCGAAGGGCGAAGTCTCTTTAGGGGGGGTAAACCGGCCATGGACCCGTCTATACCGGTTCAATGGGCATATTTTTGGCCGAGCCCACGGGCTCGGAGATCCCACGTAAAACCGGCCTTGTGCCACAAGATGCCCACATGGGGGGGTGACTAAATACAGTCAATAGTTCAAGTCGAGTCAAGAGTCGAGTCAGAGGCAGTCCGAAACAGAGTCGCGTTCAGACAATTACTGCAAGACATTGGAATAGTGATACTGATCGAGACTACATTGTTCTCCCTACTAAACCTGATTGTTCATACTAACACTTTCTACTTCTCTGTATATATTCCTGTTTGTAACATATCTGTGTTATTCCATACCTGTGTTTGAGTTCTTCTTTATAGGTTCTACCTTTGACTATTACCGTGGTACAAGGAACCGGACCATAACAGAAATGTATGAATCCTCTTCCAAATCTATAGCAGAGAACAGTTTATTTATCAAACACAGGGAAAAGATAGATTAGTAACGCCTTACATTGTACACATTTGGGCAAATGAATTGAAACAACCGATTTAGTTTCCATTCTTTCACAATACGGACTATTTTAGATCTCTGTATTCGGCTCATCAAAATGTCTGATTGCTTCAGCACAAAGCCTGCACCTCTATAATCAAAGCATCTGGCTGTCGGTTCCTAGGAACTCATATGTTGGAAAAAATAAAGAGGCACTGTGGAGTAATGAATAGCGGGGCCGAGTTCTAATTCCAGTTGGGCCCAAAACATTCACTTACGTGTTAATATCCTGGGAAAGGTATGAATCCTCTTTTAAGTCGATGGGCGAGTCCAGTATATTTAAATCAATAATCATTCATTTGGATGAGTAACGGGAATTAGCAAATATTGATCGTTTCTACTGAATTTATAAGGATTTTCTTGACTGAGGGAGAGAGAAATATTTGTCATTTCTAGTTTAGTCAATCCGAATATTCTTGGTTCTTGGGTTGGCAAATATTTCTCGTTTCTTTAGAGTCTCTAAGAATTTACTTGGTTTGCGAATAGGTAAATATTGGTCGAGTCTAGAAGCATTACTTTTATTCGTTGATCCCCCTTGTGCAAAATAATTGAAAAAATCCCTTTAGTTTCAATTCTTTCACAATACGGTCAGTTTTAGATCTCTGTATTCGGATCTTCAAAAAGTGTGGTTGGTTCTGCACAATATATTTGGAAGACGAGGCACGATGGAGTAATAGATACCGCCCGGATTGAAGAGTCGAATCCATTATATTCCCTTGCGAAATGAATTCTCTTTTTCTCCCCGCCACTGGTTATGGCTAAATAAAAGGACAGATCGAGGTCTATAGCCTTATAGGTAACTGGTCTACCGCAGAAATGAATGACAACCTACTGCGGGAAAATATCTACCTCGTAAGTCATGTATCGAAAGATACATGATCGCCTAAGTGTGTATCACGCATGACACATAACTGACTTATATTATATATGGGATGTTTGTCTTCTGGCCGTAATTGATTTCTCTCTCTCTCTCTCTCTCTCTCTCTCTCTCTCTCTCTCTCATCGGCAGTTTAACAGAATGGAGTTTAACATGAAGTGTAGACAGATTTAACAGATTCCATTACTTATTAACAATTATTTACATTATTCGAAATCTAATTCCCATCTTCATTGCCATATTCACAAGGGTTCAGCCGTTGTTCGCTCCGGTCTTCTTCAGGTGATTGGAATTTTAAACTGAGCCCTTTATTTCGTCCACCGGGGTAAATTGTTCTACCTCCAGGTGCCAATCTCCGGAAGAAGTCCAGGAGTGTACAACAGCCGAAAAGTTGTGAATATGACAATGAAGATGAACAGTCCGAATAATGTAAATAATGCAAGTAATCATAATAACTCATCTCAGAAAAATAGAGTCCGAAACGTTGTGAATATGGCAATGAACATGAGGATAACAGTTCGAATAATGTAAATAATGCAAGTAATCATAATATATCAGAGATATAGACACCAACTGATCAGTTTTCAAAATTCCTCAATGATATTTTTACCTCATATTTACCTGCCAAATATAATATCACAGCTAATCATGAATTTCTTTAAATCCTTAAGACAACACAAACAAACCAAAGCCTTTTAGCGTTATTTGATGGAGAACATTTATTTAATAACGCCCCTGTCGATTTAGACCATCGACATAATGTGCAAATTTGTCTATAAACATAAATCGATTCCACCTCCATTTATCAAGCCTAATATTCTCATTCTAATATTTGCATAAAAAATAACAGCGTTATTATACATAATCCACATAGACGTTGCTTCTCAAACTACTACGTGTCATGTTGAAAATTAGCAACTTATAAAGTTTCTAAACCTAAAATATATGTCCGCAATATAGATGACATTTTTATTTCAGCTGAATACAAAAAAAAAATGATAATTTGAAAATAGCACTGGAAAGAAATTTTGTTTTTAACCTCTGACCTTACTAAAAAAAATAAACTCCCATTCTTAGAATTCTTGTGTAATCTTGTATTATAACATGCATTACTTCGTTATAATAAAAAGATAACAAGAAGGCCCTAACCCTTACCATTGCCACCTTAATGTTACTAGTGAAAGTACACTTAGATATAAAATAGGCTTTATAACAAATTACCTCAAGTGAGCGCACGAGAATTCATCCTGTCGTCTGCTTTTCTTAACAACGTTAAAAAGAGGTTAATAACGGTTTTCCGAACTACTTCATTGAACAACAAATTAAACTATTTCTTTCTAAGTTAACCAATAATAACACTTAACATACAGATAAAAAACAATAACATTAACATTTTCAAGTCAAATAGACATTAACTAATAAATAATGAAATTTCCTTAGAAACATTATAAAAGAATATTAACTCAAGTCGACCAGAAAAAGAAAATGAATTTAAAAATAAAATAAAACAGCTTACCTTATCTTCAATAACCACAACTCACCTGCAAGATGCAAAATACAGAGAACCAATATCATTTATGAATCCACATATCTTTTAAGGAACTGCTTTCCTGATCATACGAAATTCATGTATAATTATATTGGACATACAAGTACATGCCTGTCACGAAGACTCACGTTACATAACTCTGGCCATAGCTCAATCAGGACTCATTTAGAAATCTACCACGTGCCATCCGCAACATACTCTTAAAAATACAAATATAATAGCTTCGTGCACAGGTAAAAAATGGCTAAAATACTGAAGGCAGAAGTAATAGAATATAGAAATCCATCACTCAATATCAACTACGAACACGGCTACAATATGCTAACCATGTTTGGAAAAAAACATTAGTATACCTCTTGATAGTTATAGAAAAACCTACACATTCAGTTAAAAAAAATTAAAAAAATATTTTCAATAATGGCTAATAGAATAGGCGATATCGCTCGTATATATAGTTCATTCGGTCAGTTTTAGCACATTTTATGTCCAGGAAAGAAATCACTGATACGAACACAACAAAAATTTTGGTAATTCTTATGAATAATCACAAGGAAGATGAAATCCGGAGAGCTCAATGTTCAGTCAGAGCGAATAATTTAATTTAAATTTAAAGAAAAAAACAGACCACATTAAGGCTCCATTAGTTATAATTTATTTCATCAAAGATTTTATTTTTTCTCTTGATTTCCAGACTTCACTTTCAAGGGTGAAAAATTAATTTAAAATTTACCCTTTTGAAGGGCAGTATTAATCTTATATAAGTTGACATGGAGGGTGCTGAGGGATAGTGTGAGAGACATGGTCGAGTTTAGAGAGGGAAGGGAGAGTTTTAAAATTGACTTGTATAACAATAGTTAATACTGAGGAGGAGGGAGTAAGGATCAGACATTGACCTATTAACCAGTCAACTCACCGGAAATGATATGGGAAAAAAGATTTTGAAAAAAAGATAAAAAAAGGGGAAAAGTAAAAAAGTATGTATGTATAGTTCCAAGAATTTATAATAAAAGAGCTTATTAATATTGAATAGAAATCTTACGAGGATTTATTATTTTATTATTGGAGGCCATATTATTAACGCATTGATGCTGACGACTCCTTTAAAGAATTATTGGCTTAAAATATATATTTAAGTCTACTTTTGTTTAGAAAAGTTTTTTATGCGTCCTTGCATGTACGTCTGATTGTGTTTTGTATGTCTGCGTGTTTGATTGTGTGTATGTGTTTAGAATTATTGGAATTGGTATTCCACTGACAGTCATAAACTATCCTTTATTTATTAAGAAGAAATCAGGTTCACTCGCCTATCCTAAATTGCAAGATCTTTTTTTTTCATTTAAATTTCTCGTCGCTTTCGAGTTATTAATAAGTCTTAAGCACAGACAGACAATAATTACGCACCAATCCCTGAACTGGAGCACGAAGAAAAAGTTGTAGTGAAGACGAACAAGAAACTCCTGAAGTCATGATGCGGAAAACATTTAAATGATGCTAAAACAAATGCAGAAAAGGGCACATAATTAAGGTTCGTGGCGAATTCAAAACGGAGCGCGAAGACAGTCAAAAAACCGCAGAGTCCAATATCATGTTCAAGGAAAGCTCAATGCGGTGTACGAGAAGTGTCAGAATCCGTGTTCAAAGGAGAGTTCACATACGGTGTACAAGGAGAGCTCAAAACAAAATTCGAGAAGTGCAAACATATTTACTCGAGAAGATTCAAATACTGTTTCCGAGGAGAGATCAAAGCGAAACTCGAGAAGTACCAAAAACCATGTTCCTGGAGAGTCCAATACTATGTGTCTATTTCCGTACCTGAGGAAACTCCAAAACTGTGTCCGAGGGGAGCTCAATGCGAAACTCGAGAAGTACCAAAACTATGTTCGCGGAGAGTCCAATACTATGTGTCTAAATCCGTACTTGAGGAAAGTCCAAAACTGTGTCCGGTGAGAGGTCAACGTGAAAGTCGAGAATAACCAAACATCATGTTCGTGGAGAGTCCAATACAATGTGTCTAAATCCGTACTTGAAGAGAGTCCAAAACTGTGTCCGAGGAGAGCTCAAGGTGAAACTCGAGAAGAACCAAAAACCATGTTCCTGGAGAGTCCAATACTATGTGTCTAAATCCGTATCTGAGGAGACTCCAAAACTGTGTCCGAGGAGAGCTCAACGCGAAACTCGAGAAGTGCCACAAACCTTGTTCCTGGAGAGTCCAATACTATGTATCTAAATCTGTATTGGAGGAGACTCCAAATCTGTGTCCAAGTAGAGCAATACGCGAAACTCGAGAAGTACCAAAAACAATGTTGCAGGGATGTCCAATACCGTGATCGGTGAGACCTCAAAACAAACTTCAAGAAGAACTAAAAACCATTTTCGAGTGGTGTACAATACCATGTTCGAGTATAACTCAAAACGAAGTTCAAGAAACGCCAAAATCGAGGAGAGTCCAATACTATGTACGGAGAGAGCTCAAAACGGATTTCGAGAAGTGTCAAAAACCGTTCTCGTGGTGAGTCCAATACCGTATTCGAGGAGAGCCGTAAACAAAATTCGACGCAGCAACGTTGTTGAAGAAGGCAACACATTTCTAAATTTACATATGTAACAATTTATAACTAGTTGTTATACGATCCATTTGTAGAAACTTAAAAGATTTGAGCTGTTTCATTGTCGGAAATATATCCTTTGAGTGTTAAATTCTCCGAGCCTACATTCCACATTATATATATCAGGAATCTTAAGTTTACTTGTTGCTCCTATAGGTAATAACAAAAGGAAAAAAAATCATAAAAAAGAAAAATAACTTATATGATATCTGTTAAATGATATCGCTAAGAGATATTTCATTAATAAAAGTGTTCAGTGATTCCCTCTACTTTGTGTGAACGTAAACAGCACTTGAATCTAGGTACCTCTATTGATTCGCTAAGGCATTAATATACCATGATGAAAAAATGCCCGAAGCTTAATAAAAAAAATGATTAATCGTCAAAATATTTATATTATTATTAACAGGAAAGAGCAAATCATTTTTGATTATTAAATTATATTATTTTTATCACTTTTAAAACGTTAAAAAGTCTTCTTTTTTGTTAGGGCATTAGGTACGTACAGAAATTAGTGTAGAAAATCTTACCCAATTACTTTGCGGTAAAAAAAACATTAATTTGGAATTCTTGCAAAAATCAAATAATTGTCGGATTTTATTGAAACTTTAAGGTTTATTCACAAATGAATAAAATTATTTTAGATTTTCGTGGTAATATTTTGTACATCTGATTCCCACCACGACTTAATTTTATGAAATTTCGAGAAATTAAATTTGTAGAACTTAAAGTTTGTATTAATTAAAAGTAGAATTCCATGGAGAATTTAAATCAAATTGTTTTTGTAAATAGGACACCCAGTAATCGAAAATAGGCTCTGAATCATAAAATAAATAAAATATAATAAACAAAGACATTATTTAATAAGAAAACACTTTAACTTGCTTTCATGAATAATATATATCTTAAGAATTCTGATGGATAATGAATTTTTACAAGAATTGTTTTCATTCTTTTAATGTTTAATTATAATATAAAGATTTAAATCTTTTAAAATTATGTCTTAAATTCTCACAGTCAGGTGATATTCGTATTAAGTAAAACCTATATTTACTAATCATAAAAGGAAAAGTTTATTATAATTTAGCGACCCTAAATATTTTTTTTTAAATTTTATTTTATTTAAATTTTATTTTATTTTTTGTATGTATATAAACGTGTCTATTTTTGTAAACACGGTCGCCCATACGCGACATTTTCAGAAAATAAGAACAATAAATATAGGAAAGTTCAAGCCAAAGTACCTAAATTAAATAAAATATAGGTATACGGAAAACATTTTCTTAAATTTTTAAGATTACCGGGTAGTTAAAACTTATATAAAGAAGGCGTTCACGTTATATTCCTCAAGAAATTTTAGAGATATATAAAGACATACCAGATAAACTTGCGTCTGTCTGAATCAGAGCAATATTTGAGCACCTGTTATTAATACTTTTTCCTGGTCTAATTCACCTTTTATATTTAACGTTATATATATATATATATATATATATATATATATATATGGCACATATAGATCTGGAGTTAATAAAAAAAGTGCTCGATTTAATATAACAATGCTATTAACTATATATTAATAAATATTATCCCTCACTGGTACCACGACACAGAGTTTCATTCAGCACTTGATGACTCCGTTTGTAATGGAAAGCAATCGCTTAAGGATAATACCCAATTATATATATATATATATATATATATATATATATATCATAAAAAATAACAAATACAATAATTGTCATCCACAAACTGTTTCACTCTATCACCGCACATCAATGTGGCTAGAGTGCCGATTACCTCAAGCAGTAATCGAAAACCGACAGATTTGGCATCAGTCGGAGAATCTACACCTGAGATAATTAATATATATATATATATATATATATATATATATATAGATATATAGATATATAGATAGATAGATAGATAGATATGAAAAAATCAGGTTTTATGAGGGATTGTAGTATACATGATGAAGGTTTAAATACGAATGTATGCGGTATTGGTTCTCTAATGATTGGATATATATGTATATATATATATATATATATATATATATATATATATATATATATATATATATATGTGTGTGTGTGTGTGTGTGTGTGTGTGTGTGTGGTATGTGTATATATATATATATATATATATATATATATATATATATATATTTATACACGTTTCATTAAATAATATAGACAAGTGTTGTCTATTTATTTTATGTAAAATTTTTTCGTATCTTCTGATAAGTTTGGTAACATTATCATTAACCGAAAAAAGAAATTCACAATATTTATCCATTATTTTTTAATAAAATCTAAGCTTTCGGCTTACTCAAGCCATTATCAAAGATGTAAATACAAACATATAATTTTTCTTTGGATATTTCGATTTGCCTTTTCACAAGGCTACATTTGTAATTCCAAGTATTGATAGTGTTGTGGGCTGCTGGATCATGTAATTTAAATTGTGTGTATTTAGGCAGCATATTTTCATTTATACACGTTTCATTAAATAATAAGACAAGTGTATGTCTATTTTTTTATAAAAAAAATTTTCGTATCTTCTGATTTTATTTAAAATAAACGTGTATAAATGAAAATATTTAAAATACACACAATATATATATATATATATATATGGCTCGATGTAATTTAACACACATATTCCGTATATATTAATAAATATACTTTTCATGCATGAAACCCGCGTCGTGCTACCGCTGAGGAAATATATATATATATATATATATATATATATATATAAGGAGTGAGATAGTGGGAGGGGGAGGTGTTAGATTAATTGTATATGTGTTTGTGTTTTGAATATTACTTCTGGGAACTTCATTGCCTGTTACTGAATATCTCTATATTGTAAATACGATTCAAGTTCACTCGACTCTCCTAAATTACAATATATTTTTTTTTTAATCTCATCTTCCATAGATTTTGAGTTATTAATATCGGCAGAACAAAATTAGACATTTACGGAAAGCTAGAATCGATATATTTTAATACTGATTCTAAAAATGGCTATTTTCCTCTGAAGATGATTCAGGGCGTGATTCATTTTTTTTTCTCTTATTGAAAAGATAATAAATGAACGACTAGATTTCAATATAATTCTCTTTGTTCAATTATTTAGGAGACCTGACAAACTTTGCTTCACACACACACAAACACACACATACACACACACATATATATTCAATCATATATTGTTACATATAACAGACAACAATCTGCTGTCCCAACTCTTCTCTCTCTCTTTTCTCTCTCTCTCTGTCTGTCTGTCTCTCTCTCTCTCTCTATATATATATATATATATATATATATATATATAATATTAGTCGCCAATGTATATACATACATACATATATATATATATATATATATATATATATATATATATATATATATATATATATATATATATATATATATTCCCAAGAACATAGAATCCAGGTAGAACTCAATGTCTAGGACAGAGTAAGAATGTAATATAAAAGGCTCAAACACTAATATTTCATGTTTAAAATTTATTACTTTGGAATCGTAATCACGATCCAATTCATATGACCAACTAATTTGAATTACGATTCCAATTTAGTAAATTAAAACCATGGAATATTAGTGTTTGAGCCTTATATATATATATAAGTGTAAATATACTCATACATTTGCAAAATATATGGAGATATATACATAGGTGCATACACATACATATATATTTTTTGAATAAAAAATTCCAAGAGGATAGAATCCAGGTAGAACTCAATGCCCAGGACAGATTAAGGATATAATAAAAAAGCTTAAACACTAATATTCCATGGTCATAATTTATTCCATTGGAATCATAAATACGATCCAATTCTTCAGACCTCCAAATTCAAAAAAATATATATATATATATATATATATATATATATATATATATATATATATATATATGCACAAAATTATAACATATGCGTGTTATAACACGACAAAATCATAAGTATATGGTAATTCAAAATAACGTGAAGGTATACACTAAGTACAATCTATTTGTGTATTAAAGATTAGATTAAATTAGAAATCAATATAACCAATAAAGTTTTAATTTCCGTTAAAATTAAAAATTAAAAATATCAATTACTAAATTTAACCGAGCATCAAATTTACTATTATTAAAAAATTATTCAGAAATAAAACCAGGATAAAAATATATATTTATTGTTCTTAACGTGGTGCCAATTTATCAATTAAGTTCGACGCAAATGTAAGAAGTTTTTACGACCGCCACACGTATTAGATACATGCAAGTCAGATTTCAAATAAGGAGGAAAATAGGGAAGGGATTTTTTTTTTAAATGACAAGACAAATACATTCACATCCTAATACACAAACACATAGGGCACCTCGCTGTGGTGTAATGGTTAGCAAGTTTGTCTCGCTAGATCAACTGAAAAGTGAGTTCGATTCTCACTAGATGCCCCATACTTTCGGCCTTGTGCCACATCTAAGCTACGCTTGGAAAATAACTATAGGGCACATCGGCGTGGTGTAATGGTTGGAAAGCTTCTCTCGTTAGAACAATTACGACTGAGTAGTGAGTTCGATCCTCACTGGGTACTCCATACTTTCGGCCTTGTGCCACATCTAAGCAGCGCTTAGAAAATCACTACACAAAGACGTATTTATAATCATATATATGAGCCCGAAAATATAAGGATGAATATTCACATAGGAAATAGAAGAAATAAAAATTCAAAAAAGGAAAATAAAAGTAAAGGATAAAATATGAAGAAAAAGAAGAAAAAATACAAACATATAAAACCACGCAAAAAATATTATCTCAGACACACACACATATATATATATATATATATATATGTAATTTAAATTGTGTGTATTTAGGCAGCATATTTTCATTTATACACGTTTCATTAAATAATATAGACAAGTGTTGTCTATTTATTTTAAATGTTAGAGTTTTCATTTTAACATTTTTAGGCATTTAAAACAACATGCCTGCCCGCACACACAATTCCGTAAAATACTTGTCGAAAACACAACTATACTTCGACATGAAAACAATAGACAAAAACTAAAAATACTTGAAGCATTATACATCAAACAGTTAAAACCCAACCTAAACAAAATCAACTATGGAATATCTACAAATATTCTTAAATGTCTATAATTTCTATAATTGTTAACAGAAGCCATTGGTTTATACAAACGGCTTTCCTTATTTCATTCTCCAATTCACTCTCGTGTAGTCATGTGTGACGTCATGAGATGCTGTGCGATTTTCGCTTCTAGCGTCTTATATGCGCGTGTTCATCGTTGCTTAGTGATCCACTATGTAAACTAAACAATGACAGACTATCATCACTGTCGTGTCCGTATATTGTTTGATATGTTTGTAATTACATCTTTGATAATGGCTTGAGTAAGCCGAAAGCTTAGATTATATTAAAAAAAATAATGGATAAATATTGTGAATTTCTTTTTTCGGTTAATCATAATGTTATCAAACTTATCAGAAGATACGAAAAAATTTTACATAAAATAAATAGACAACACTTGTCTATATTATTTAATGAAACGTTTATAATATATATATATATATATATATATATATATATATATATATATATATATACATGTTAAAGCACAAACATACTAACAACACAAATCAATTATAAATATTTTACATACACAAACAAACATATAGATAAAAAGGGTTACCAAACAAATGTAAAAAGTGCAAATGCATGCATAGGTACGATAAATGCATATACTTACTTGATATACGCATATCGGGCTATAGGAAAATCAACGAAAAAAGACATATTTACTAACATACACATAAGCATACCTATGCATAAAACCGAACAAACTCACATATCCCAAAAAGTACGCACACAAACATCCACAAAACCGGCAGATATACAAATATAACGACACATACACAAATATATGCATATGCACACACAAATGTGTGTGTGTGTGTGAAAAATATATAGAAAATAGGAAAGAACTCGTTAGGTAAATAATCCAAAGTTCTTTAGTATTTTTGTTATTATTTTAAAAAAAAAATAGTGCTCGTACAAAAGTAGAGTATAAATATAATTATTTATTTAAAAATATGATTCCAACACGCTACATAATTTCAAAACAAGAGCCGAAAACTTCAATATAGTTATTTGAATTAAATTGAATTAAAGTACTAAGCTCCGTTCCATCTTCAAGCGAATTTTTTTTTGGAACTTTTTGATTCCCCAAAAAATTTTTTGGGAATTCTTTGATTCCCAAAAACTTTTTGGGGGAATTTTTTGATTCCTAAAAATATTTCGCATGAAGATAGAACAAAAGCTTACTACTTTAGTTCAATTTAATTCAAATAACTGACTATATATATATATATATATATATATATATATATATATATATATATATATATATAATTATTTTTATAAAAAAATTATAACATAAGTATGTTATAAGATCACTACAAAAATAGCCATTTTGTTTCAACACATTCTGTGTCTTCTCAAGTGATGATGTTGAAAAGAAAATAAATGGTTTTAAAAAGTTTCAGATTAATTAACGATCCTACACTAGGGGGAGCATTGTTACAAAAGCTAGAATAACCAATCAAAAACGAAGTATAGAAAGATTCAAAAGCTTGACAACGAAATCCTGCTATAATAGCTATTCAGATCTGGGTGCTTATGTATTATAATCTGATTGTGTTTTTGTTGTCTTGACGCGTGAGTTTAAGACCACATCCACAAACTTTAAAATAAAAACGGAAATGAAAGGGAAAGGGAAAAAAATATATATACATGTATTATCAAATGACCGGATATATTGTAGCGTCCTTGTCGAACATAATTTCAATGAAGAAATGAATTGAATAAACATATATATTTTTCTTTTCTCAATAATTTTGTAGTTTTTAAACTTAATAGTGATTAAATTTGGATTTTAAAATTATCAGTTTTTAATTTTAATATTAAATTTTATCATATGATTTTATAATTATTAGTTAGTATAAATTATTTTTAATATTACACGTATTTAAAGATCTGAATAGCTATTATAGCAGGATTTCGTTGTCAAGCTTTTGAATCTTTCTATACTTCGTTTTTGATTGGTTATTCTAGCTTTTGTAACAATGCTCCCCTAGTGTAGGATCGTTAATTAATCTGAAACTTTTTAAAACCATTTATTTTCTTTTCAACATCATCACTTGAGAAGACACAGAATGTGTTGAAACAAAATGGCTATTTTTGTAGTGATCTTATAACATACTTATGTTATAATTTTATAAAAATAATTATATCTGCTCTACTTTGTATTGAGCACTCTTTTAAGAATAGTAATTGTTGGTTATTGGAATTCATTCCGTATATACCAATTATATACTTTTATATATATATATATATATATATATATATATATATATATATATATATATATAGGTCAGTTATGAATTTTGGGTAGTTTATTGTATGGCATCGTTGGTAGTCTATTTTATTAGTCTAACGGTGATTTAGTTGGGTATTAATCGTTGTGTTTCGAATTATTCTAAGGGCTATTGAGTGAGAATAACTATAGATACGACTGCCATTTTCTTTTAGCTATTTCTAGTACTGTTTGAAAAAACTTCTCAGTGTTACTACTCTCCCAATGAAACGTACACAACTGTATTAAAAAATCAAAAGAAAATGGTTGAATCCGTCAACTCAACAATAAAAACAATATTTCCACACTTGACATTAATTGACGTAATTTTCAGTTAACAGTATGAAAAGGGCGTACTATAAATTCTTCCAGTTGCTAAGGACATTTTGTTTTTGTTATTATTAGTTACTTTGTTTAATAAATTCATTTTGTTTTTGCCTTGAAAGTATTCCACATTGGACGAAACGCGTAGACAACTATTACTGTTTTCCTATTGTCTTTTACATTTATAAATACTATTGTTTGATAACTTTTTTATTTGCTATTGAATATTTTACTTGTGTTTATGTATGTGTGTGTGTTCGTGGTTTATTAATTTGTTTACAATTTACTTATTTATTTGTTTGGATTAATTCATTTTGCTTATTTTTGTTTATTCTTTTCTTCTTAATATTTATTTATTTTTGCTTATTCTTGTTCTTTTTCAGTTTTCGATATTTAAGTAACTTGATAAAAATTGGTTTTTATGTCTGCATTTTGGGATTAGTTCTGATCTTTTATTTAGTAGTTTCTGTTGGTCTGGGAAGACAATTATGGCTAATTTTTTGTCGATACAGAGTTTACAGATTTTGAATTTACTGTTGATGCCTGATGCTGTTTCTCTTATTTTGCAGTATATTTTAGCATGATTTGGCTTGTTTTCTTAATCTAACCGTTATGTTTAGAAAGCAATGTGCTCTTCGAGTATTTACTATTTACTATTTCTGTGTGTAGTGTCATTGGTTCTAGAGTCTTTCTTTCAGTTTCACCTATATTTTTCTTCACTATCTGTTAATTTTACAGCGGCTTGGTGTAATATATTTTTCTGCAAGTAATTGTCTTTTAAGGGATATTCGTTCTTTGTTCCGCGGTTACACGTTGGTTTGATTTGTTTATGTGATTTTTTGGTTGTTTTCCTGTTGTTATTATTTGTGTCATTTTCTTGATGCAACTGTAGCTGGATTTTACTGTTTTTTTGTTAAATATCTCGTCAGATGTGCTTGATGCTGGGAAGAGTTTGTGTACGAGTTTTAATGAATATTTTTCTACGTTTTTTATCTTGGTGTTGTTCGGTGGGTTGGGCCATATGATGTTTCTTTTCTTATACTTTTTGTGCTGTGTGGTGTTCATGTGTGTTGCCGGGAATCCACTATCTTTTATGGCTGTTTCATAGTTTTCTTGGCTTCGCTGAAGATAGTTGCACTTGAGGAACGGCAGAATTTCTTCTGTTAATTGATGGAGGTGCCTGCTTGATTATTGATTGCGGGTGGTTGGAAGATATGTGTAGGTACAATGGCTTGCCTTTGCATTTTCTCCATGTGTTATATTTATCTTTTCTTAGGCTAAAGACGACATCTAGAAAATCTATTTCTTTAAGTTATTTTTATGTCTATGTTGAATCCCATATTTGTTTAAAGATTTTATGATTTTGCTGAACAAAACACATTCGAAGCCATTGGGATTTTGAATTCTGTCACGCATACACAGAGTAATAATATTCTTGCTCATTTCCGTTGTTCATAGCTTTGCTTGGAAGGAAAGTGCGTAGAGTGTGGTCGTCTGCGAATACCAGCGAAGTTCTATCAGGGACCACGGATTGTGCAGCAGTTTGTGCAGCTCTCAAACCTTGCCATGTTTTCCTCTTTCCAAATATGAAATACCAAGTGTCAAAAACAATATCTCGAGATGTCGACGAAATCCAAGCGAATACGGCCAGACATCTGCTCACCCCAAAAGTGTTCCAGGAATGCTTCCATATATTGAAATAATGCTGGATAAAGATTGTTGCTTCGGGTGGTGGTGGTGGTGGGGGCTTCTAATTCGAAGGAGATTAAATTCTGAATTGATATGTGTTGTAACTTTTATTTTATATCACCAGTCCCGATACTTTTTGATCTCAAGTAATATATATATATATATATATATATATATATATATATATATATATATAAGAATAGTTTTTCTCTTGTCTTGATATATATATATATATATATATATATATATATATATATATATATATATATAAGAATAGTTTTTTCTCTTGTCTTGATATATATATATATATATATATATATATATATATATATATATATATATATATCAAGACAAGATTAACAACTATTCTTGTCTTGATAAAGTTACTCAGAGGACGAAACGCGTCGCCTAAGAAGAGTTTTCTCTTGTCTTGTTATTAATTTTGTTCCTTTATCGTTACATTCTATCTGAAATAATTTACATAGATTCATATATACATATATATATATATATATATATATATATATATATATATATATATATATATATTATACAATATGTTCTTAACTATGCTAAATTTTCGTAAAAAAGAAATAATTATAAAGAACTTGAAATAGCAAAATCTGTTCAATAATACAAAACAAATGTATTTTCCAGAATATGCGATCAAATATTTTCTTTCTGAAAGGAAATGCAATATTGGCCAAAAAATACACCATCATTGCATTATCTACAAATATTTGTGTTAAGTGTTGCTTTATAACTAATCAGAATGACAGGCCGCTGCAAAATTTGATGAATCACTCAGACAACACTTTGTCCCACTAAAAACTCAAGGCAAATTTATTTCTGTTATTGCACAACCACTTTTGAATTTGACAACAAAAACTATATACAGACCCTACGTACCGCGATGGGAAGGAAAATCGCGCCTACATATGCCAACCTAACATTAGTAACGTAGAGGTAAACATCTATGAAAAGATAGAACAACTCTATGAGGAAAATATAAAACCTACTTCACTAAATCTTGGAAGTGTTACAAAGATTATTTCATCGTTTTATGGAAATCGCCAGGGGGCGATATTAACCAATTCCACACTCTACTCCAAAATTTTCATTCGAAGATCAATCAAATTCACCCAAGAATATAATTTTAACTGTCATTCTTAGATTTACTAATTGGAAATCGAAACAACGATATAATCACAGATATCTACCACAAACCTACAGACACCTAACAATATCTTAATTTCAAGAGCCATCACCCAAAAAGCTGTATAAAACCCATCCCCTATTCTCCAGCACGTAGAATTTGCACTATAGTGGCCGACAAATACATCAGAAAAACTAAAAACTCAAGGGAAAATTATTTCTGCAATTGCAGAAGAAATTAATTGTTCTAGGCTTGAAATCTTCAGATTTACGAAGAAAATAAAATGACACCTCGGCAAAATCAGTGTTTTCGAAGGCTATCCATAATAAAAAGTTTTCACACTAGTAGTTTTGAGTTTCGACTCACTTAAATGAAATGTTTTGCTTAATTGTGTCTCAAAGGATGGTCCTGTGGCTTTTATGTGAAGCAGGAATCCATGCTTTTTTTTTTACCTTTCGTCAAAACATTATCAACAAGTGGAACTAAATAATACTAGCATGCAAACGAACACATTATTTGGATAGATAAGAAAAGGTCAAGAGTATTCTTTAGCTGTGAAAGGAGGTTTAATTCACTTGCCACCAACACCAGAAATTACTTCCAAAATGTGCGTAAAAGAAATATACTAAACTCAAAGATGGCAACGTTCTAATGCGTGAAATAATCCCCAGAATGGGCGGCGTGACATTTATTTGTGTACATGTCAAAATAAATATTTTAGCGTGTTGGAACAGCATTAAACATCATGTTATATATTTTCCCAGCCCTTCTGTCTCCAGGGCACTTCGCCCCAAGCAAGGCAATAAAGCCACTAAGTCACAAAAGGTTATTGAATCTTCGAGAATATGAGAAATACTAATATTAAGGAGACAGAACAATAAATGAATAAGAATTAATCAGACAAAAGATAGCGATTGACATTACTTTTAAATCTTTGAAGATCAAAGTTGACTGGGAAGTAAAAAACAAGAAGAGATATCCACAAGAGAGAAGTGCGAGAGAAGAAATTGTAGCATAGAACTTACGGTTGCATTTCAACTGTAAATTAATGAGATCTTGAAGCTTAAATTCATGAAGTATAGATATCATGGAGGAAAGTGATATTTATTTTTGTTGAATACAAAAGGTGTGGCCCAAGGCTAAAAATAGATGGGTAGGCCGGTCTTCATCTGTCTCCTGGTTAAACACACCCATACTCTCTTACCCAAAGAAAGCACATTGTTCCTTCCCATTTTTATTACGGCCACTAGAATAACTTTATAAAGTTCTTACTCGTATGTACAATTTGGGGGATGTGGAATAAAAACAACCCATCATAGAGGAAAGATAATCAGAACTATTGCTTTGAAAGTATTTATAGAAAAGGTAATCCCTAGTTACGGCAGTTGAAAAGGGACTGAAGCCGAGATGACAGATCAGAGTTAATAACATTGCAGATTCTTCTTTTTAATTTATCAAAAATGTCTAAATATATAGCTCAGGTGCCAGCAGTTGCATCAATATTCAAAGCAAAGTCGAATGGTAGACTTATAAATATGTATGTTCGTTTCTGTAGAATAATTGTCTAGCATGACATAGTGAACTAATTACCATAGCTGCAGACTTGGCAATTAATTCAATATGTTTTTTTCACGTTCTATCAGATGAAAACGTGAGTCTGAGAAAGCATAATGAGTCTTCGATTGGAGGTTAGCATCAGTCAGAAGGTAATATCGATTTGTTTTAATTACAATGTAACTACCCTTTGTTTAATAACCCTTAAAACCTAAATTTATTTTGGATTAACAATCTTTGGAGATTATCAGCGATATTTCCAGATACAATATTTAAACCGACGTTGTGCATAAATTAACCGAAGGGGAAATCCATGACCGCTCTCCAGATTTTGTGATTGTGGCATGGCATCTCCAAAGTTCAGTTCTCATTAAAAATAGAAATCGTTCATTGGAAGATAATATTTGATTTGTTGCATGATCTGCAAGAGAAAGAGGATAAAAGCAAGACTGGACATTGGAATAGATCTATCTTCCTTGTATCAATAGTAAGTCAAACATATTAATTTATTTTATATGTATTTTCATTTCTGTTTTCTAATCTCGGATTTATCCTTCTAAGAAACTGCTTTATATTTTCATTAAGGGATGTTTTAAGGAAGTTTACAATTGGATAGAAAATGTAATAAAAATGTTTACTACAAGACTTGAATAATATATATATATATATATATATATATATATATATATATATATATATATATATATATATATATATATATATATATATATATTTATATATATATATATATATATATATATATATATATATATATATATATATATATATATATATATATATATATATATATATATATATATATATATATATATATATATCAGTAGTCTGACGATTGCGTCTAGCATAAAACAGCCTGTCGCCTCTGAGTGGTGACTTCAATGTCCACTTTTATATTTATATTTACATACGCTCTATTTCTGATATTGAGCACTCTGTCCTATAAATATACCACGCCTTAAAACTATATTTCTTCATATATATATATATATATATATATATATATATATAGCCGTCCACATACAAGCCTGAGATTCTACCCCTAAATCTACCGGTGAAGAAAGAGAAATCTTCACGTATTATAAACGGGATGGATACAAAAGCCAGTAGCCAAGAGGGGTCAATTCGAAACAGAATAGCGATGCGTTAATAGCAGCAGCAGTCACTGTTTTTAAAATTACCCTCTCCCTAGAGTGCTCGATCGGGTAACAAGAGCATGTGTGTGTGTGTGTGTGTGTGTGTGTGTGTGTGTGTGTGTGTGTGTGTGTGTGTAGGTATCTCCACTTTACTTACGATGCCTAAGGTTTAAATTGAATTTTTAAAAATGAAAAAGAATTCTTGAAGCTTTCTCTTTAGCTTTAATTGAAAGCAAAATGATTAAATTTTCTTATTGCCAGAAAACAAAATACTCTAGTGCATTTCAAATAAAAAATATATTGCTTGCAATCGATTTTAATTCATTGCTTTCAGTAAAATATTTTAAAATAGGCCATTTTGACACATTTGTGAACAAAAGTGGATTTTCGGTTCTAAAATTCTTCTAAAAATAAAATATATTTTTCTGAAAATTTATTTGAGGAATATTAGGGGATTTAAAAAAAAAAACAAATATTATTTAGTTTAACTTGAGAAATAGATTTTTAAAACAAACAATAGTGGTGATTACATCCTTATAAATGCTCGTAAATCACTAAGTGCTTCGGAAGGTGTTGACAGATTATTGTTGTCCTACGGAGACGTTATCACTTAACAAGTGCTTCTGAAGGTGTTGACAGATTTATTGTTGTCCTACGGATAATTTATCTGTTAAAATCTTTTTATATCATTTTTAAATACTTACTAATTTTAAAAATGTTGTAAATTTTCTCCGTAATCTAATTTCAGGAATGTTGATTTAAATTTAAATCTTCTGATCATTTAGTGAATGGTCAACCATGCTTTGAAAATGGATATTTATACAAAAAAAGGAAAAAATTAAAAATTATTTTAAAAATTTAGGCCCGTGATAATTTGCATTAAGCGTTACAAGTTTCACTTAGTTTTCACTTATAGTCATTGATTAATTACTTAATAATCTAACAAGGTTAAAGTTTTTCAGAATTTTAAAAGATTTTATTATTATTATTATTATCTTATTATAATTAAAAAAATAAGGAAAACAGTTCTTGCAAAACTTCATTATTGATCGCTTTTTTTTTCTTCGGAGTATAATGACCTAAATATTAGCCTTCAAGGGATATTGTTTTATAAAATTCAACCCGGACATTATGACATTAAATTGTATCCACCAACGGTTTTATTATCTTTACTATATATATATATATATATATATATATATATATATATATATATATATATATATATATATATGTGTGTGTGTGTGTGTGTGTGTGTGTGAGAGAGAGAGAGAGAAAAGAGGCGACAGGAGAGGGTATAACTTCTATCATGAAGTATCATGTTACATCTCTGACCATACTTGAATTACAATTGATTTAAATAATCACGGAAACTTATCAAAGTCTATTCGCAACATACTCGTAGCAAATACAACTCAAATAGCCGTATTCATGTAAAATGAAAGTTTACAAATACTGGAAGCATTCAAAATAAAATTAGGAAAAGCCCAACATTCAATGACATCAACTATGAACAGGGCCACAATGTGCTGACCGTGTTTGAAAAATTAAAGTAAATCACTCCATCACCGTAGAAACATATATAAAATATCTACACATTCAGTTAATAATAAAAAAAAAAATTAAGAAAATACTTGATAATATCTAATAGAACAGCAGAAAGCCCTCGGATATATAAAAGCCCTCGGATATATATATATTTTACACACTTGATGCACAGAAAAGAAAAGCCTTATCAGAACACAAAAGAGAAATTGAATAAAAATCTTAATCATACTATCTTGTCAATCGCATGAAACTTGTATAAAGTGATTGATTCACAAATGCACAATTATATATATATATATATATATATATATATATATATATATATATATTCCCATACTTAATACTTCTCGAATTCACTCTCGCGTGGTCATGTGTGACGTCACTAGCTGCGATGCGATTTTCTCTTCCAGCGTCTTACATGAACGAGTTTGTCGTTGCTTGGAAATCATCCATGTAAACAGAAACAGACTATCATCACTTTCTTGTTCGTGTATTGCATAACATATTGTACTGTAATTGTCATCTTTCATAATGGCTTATGTAAACCGAAAGCTTAGATTGGATTAAAAAATATGGATCAATATTGTGTTTTTCTTTCTTCGTTTAATGATAATGCTATTAAGATTATCAGACGTTATGAAAAGATTTTACATAAAATAAATAGACAAGACTTGTCTATATTATTTAATGAAACATGTAAGAATATATATATGCATATATATATATATATATATATATATATATATATATATATATATATATATGTGTGTGTGTATATATATATATATATATATATATATATATATATATATATATATATATATATAATCATTTTGATACGATTAATATATTTATATTTGTGTGGTCAATATCAGAATTACACTGTTTTCAGATATAAAGATTGTGAACATGGCCTTAATATGTCGCTACTCCTTGTATATAAACAGCGGAGACCTATATAAATAAAAAAAAACAAAGAACAAAAAAATGCAACATCGGTGAGTTTCACCTTTTTTTTTTTTTTTAATTATTTTTTGGTTTTGTTTTTATTTTACATCATATCAATCTGAATGGCTTATTTAATGCCGGCAAGATTTTTTTTATTGCTGGTAATATTTTTTTTTCCAAAATGTATGTCTGGTACTTTTTTTTTTTTCGAAAATGTATTGCTTGTAATACATTTTTTTTTAAAAATATATTGCTCGCAATACATTTTTTCGAAAATGTATTACTCGCAATACTTTCTTTTTTTTCAAAAATGTATTGCTTACAAGATTTTTTTTTTTAGAAATATATTGCTTGTAATTCTTTCTCAAAAATGTATGCGGTTAATAGTTGTCTTTTTTTTTTTTTTTCAAAAATGTATTGCCTTGGTTTGTTTTACGGCATATCAACTTCAATGGGTTAATTAATGCCAGCAAGATTTTTATTTGTGGCATTATTTTCAAAAATTTATTTCTGCTAATATTTTATTCCTTCAAAAATGCATAGTGATAATATTTCTATAAAAATGTATTGTTAGTATTAAAACCTATTTTTTATACTTCCATAGTGATTTCAGCCCTTTCGTGTCTGGGGGGGGGGTAAGTATTTTCTCATTGATGAGAACCTGGCTAGTGCTTCTACCCCGGGACATGGTGGAGCTGAGAACACCAGCAATTAAGAGGTGGTTCCACGCTCCTGAAAATCTTCTGATCAAATGCTTTGCTGCCGGATGTATTTTATCGTCTTACCCTGGATGGATTAAACCTGATGTTGAACAAATCGCTTAATCCAGATTTGTAAAGGAAGTTGCAGAAATTAAATTTCAAGATCAATGTACTTTTGCACATTTTCAAGGAAAGAAGGTGATAGGTGCAGGAATTATCAGCCATTTTTAATAAATAGTGGCAGTTTAATGTGTGTGTGTATGCGTGCGAGTGTGTGCGTGTGTGATGATCACACTTATGTGTGAAACATAGAGTCACCAGGGTCACCAGTCATAATGTTTTGATTCCTAATATACATTACGTATGAATGCTTTCTGTCAAAATGTCGTTGATTGTCAGCTTCATGCTGACATAAGACCTTCAGGGCGAACGATACTATTCTTTAGCAGCCTGTATATATAGAGGCTTGTATACGGGTGTAGATCGTGAATGAATAAAGTGAATCTGTTATAATTACTAATTTATTTTTATTCTTTCTTTCTGAATTTCGGGGTTTTTTTTTCTTGTTTTTTTGTTTCATTGTCCATTTATCATAAACGTTTCGTTTCAGTTTATTTATTTATTTCTCCATTTATTTATTTAATTCATTCATTCATTCATACACTCTTTCTTCCTTTCTTTCTTCCTTTCTTTCTTTCTTTCTTTCTTACTTTCTTTCTTTCTTTATTTCTTTATATCTTTCTTTCTTACTTTCTGCCGCTCTTTCTTTATTTCGTTCTTTCTGTTTTCTTTCTTTCGTTCGATCTTTCTTTATTCCTTCCTGTATTTCTTTCTTTATTTCTTTCTATATTTGATGTTTCTTCCTTTTTGTCATTCTTTCCTTCTGCCATTCTATCTGTCTTTCTTTTTTCTTTCTTTCTTTTTTGTCTTTCTTTCTTTTTCACTTTCTTTCTTTTCTTTCTTTCTTTCTGTTTTTCTTTCTTTCGTTCTTTCTGTCTTTCTTTATTTCCGTTTACCTTACTTTATATCTTTCTCTGTTTCTTTGTTCCTTCCTTCCTTTCTTTCTTTTTTCTTTCTTTCTTTCTTTCTTTCTTTCTTTCTTTCTTTCTTTCTTTCTTTATTTATTTATTTATATTTTTGTTTTTTCTTCCTTTCTGTCTTTCTTTCTTTCCGCCATTCTATCTTCCTTTATTTATTTTTTCTTTCTTAATTACCTTAATCCCTCTCGTTGTCTTCTATCTATTCATTTATTGGCTTATTCTATGTTTCTATCATTTAGTTGCATTTTTACCCCATTCTTTAGAGCTGTCATAAATCTTCCTCACCAAAAAAACATTTGCTCTTCTTAAATAAATCATGAGGTAAAAATTGGTAAGGCGAATTCACACTTTCATCGTTTATTTAAAAAATTTAGCAATCTCGGAGACGAATGTCGAGGATCTTGCATTGATTCCACTCAATCGAAGAAGCTTTGAATTATTGACCAAATTACATACATCTCCAAAGAACAGAGGCGTCAATCTATCGACAATTCACTTGTTTTCCAGATATTTTTATGGGCTGCTTTTTATTTAAACTCTTTTGAAGAGTCCTTATATATATACATATATATATATATATATATATATATATATATATATATATATATATATATATAATTATTTATTTAAAAATATGATTCCAAAACGCGACATAAGAAGTCTCATGTTTCAAAACAAGAGCCGAAAACTTCAATATAATTATTTGAATTAAATTGAGTTAAAATAAGCTCTGTTCCATCTTGAAGCGAATTTTTTTTTGGAATAACGTATTTCAGAAATTTACGTGTTTTAAAAATTGAAATCAAAATTTCCATGGTAACAGCTAGGGCGAATTGTTTAAATTGGGTAGGCGCGTGTTGGTTGTTAGCTAGTTTTTAGCTAATAATTCAAACCATAAATCTGATGATGTCTACAAAAAACCGTTAACTCTTATCTATTGTTTAATAGATTATTATTATTTAGAAGCTTAATAATGTTCAATTTCTCATGGAGGCACAATGGGCATGGGTCATCCCAAGTTTTACATGTTCTAGCCTTGTTAATAATTTTCCATTTTACTTTAGGTGTCCTATTTGTTTCCTTCAGATGCCAAAAATATTTAGATAGGGATGTCTGATTTTTTTTTTTTATATTATTGAAAGAGCACTTATGCTGCCTTCATCTATCTTTAAAATCATTCTACGTGGACCCAATAAAAAAACAATAATACGATCTTGAACAAACCCCCATGCCTAAACATTATTAATAAAAACCCTGCACTTATATCAGACAATAAAAGGGAAAAATTATGTAACTGTAGAAACCTAGAAGACTGCCCATTAGAAAATAAATGCTGCATTAAATCTGAGGTATACCAATGTACTATATCATCCACTGAGAGTCCTAGCACTAATATACTTTAAAATTGAATTAATTGCTAAGAACAGTGTTATTTTTGACTATTTTTATATATGTATATACGTTTTTATATATATATATATATATATATATATATATATATATATATATATATATATATATGTATCCATACTTTATATATTTATATGTATATATATATATGTGTGTGTGTGTGTGTGTATAATTTTCAGATATATGTAAAAAAACTAGATGAAAAATCTAGTCATATATATGCCCACATATATGTATATGTAATTCTTTATTATATATATATATATATATATATATATATATATATATATATATATATTGATGCATATACTATCATAAATGTACTGTTATATAAGTTTGTATTTGTAATTTACACCTGACGCACGAGATCGAAAGTCCTTGAGTAGGTAAAATCACAGCGCCTTCATTGATGAATTTCATCTTAATATCAAGGAACTGATTAGAGAATGGTAAAGGAACAGTAAGAAAATAGATACAATATCGTTGGTTTCCATACATCATGTTTGCATGAATATATGTTGCCCACATATACATATTTATATACATATCTATATAAATATATATATATTTATATATGTATATAATTTATATCTCTATCTATATCTACATATATATATATACACACACACATATATATATATATATATATATATATATATATATAATGTATATTATATATATATATATATATATATATATATATACTTTATAAACGTATATATATATACTTTATAAACATATATATGGACCTGAACATATATACATGTACATATATATATATATATATATATATATATATATATATATGTGTGTGTGTGTGTGTGTGTGTGTGTGTGTGTGTGGTGTGTGTGTCATGGATGCATAAATACATACATCTATATTTATTAATGAATGAATGTTCTGAAGGTCGCTTGTAACCGACAGCCTTCATGCATTTTTGAAAAATCATGTTGCAAATACTCTCCGAAATTGATCTCTACTCCTCCATAAATAAATAAGGAATTATTGTATATATATATATATATATATATATATATATATATATATATATAGATAGATAGATAGATAGATAGATAGATAGATAGATAGATAGATAGAAACGACGACAGATACGGGTAGACTGAGATAGATAGATAGATAGATAGATAGATAGATAGATAGATAGATAGATACGGGGTAGACTGAGATAGATGAGATAGATAGATAGATAGATAGATAGATAGATAGATAGATAGATAGATACTCTCGAAATTGATCTCTATTCCTCCATAAATAAATAAGGAATTATTGTATATATATATATATATATATATATATATATATATATATATAGATAGATAGATAGATAGATAGATACGGGGGCAAATACGTGTAGACTGAGATAGATAGATAGATAGATAGATAGATAGATACATAGAGAGAGAGAGAGAGAGAGAGAGAGATACTTAGAAAAAAAGATAGATTCCAATTATTCATAAAAATAAACCTTCAACTACTGTTTGTTTATTCTTTTTTTATTCCGTTTCTCCTGTTTGCCTAAAAGTTGTACATCTGAACCAATTTCAGGAGAAAAAATAAAACTTCTTGTCTTTGAACAATTTCGCTCATCACTAATCTTAACCGGGAAGCTTAATATCATTGTTTTCAATACGGAAATGTTCTTTTATTTTCTTTCTGACATTTTTTTGAGAACACTATCATTCTAATTCACATATACTGACGTTGAATATAGGTGACTTTATGTATCGAACACTTTGATACCTAACAGACCTGTGGACTGATTTTTTAAACCTTCGTTCCTAAGATACGGAAACTAATCTCTAATATTTTTATTATTTTTATGGACAGAACCTGTCTAAATATTTCCTCTGTCTTTAGGTTTGATCTCTTATTCTTCTGTGTGCCATGTCACTTCAGGAGTTTAGCGATCATGGCTCTCCACAGTTTTTTGTTCTTTGTAACTTTTTAAAAAATACTTTCTTCTTCACCTCTCCTAAATCTTGTTTCGCCATCAATTTACTAATGCACTCTAGGTATCTTATGCGCAGTTTCGCTCTTGACTCTAATTTCTCCTATGAGTATCAATGTTTCCATGTCTTATTTCCTCCTTACCATAGGAATGTATATGTCTTATCCTGATATTAAGTATAATGGTGCATTATCTTTCAATATTCAATAAAAATTCCTCCTGGTTTATATATTCAGATGTTATTCTCAATATCTTGTATAATCGTATTTCTGTTGCTTCATTTCCCTTCTTCATCTGTGAGGTGATTGCCCCTATTTCTGTTTCTTCCATTATCTTCTTTATTTTTGAGTTGATTGTTTAGCATTCATTGTCATATAGGTGAATTGATATTATATCCCATTCCAGCAACCTTTTTCTTCGTTTGTAACGAAATCTTTATGCATCTTAATACTTTGCTTAATTTTTGAAAGACACCTTTCTCTATCCCATTTCTCTTTTGTATGCCACTGTCGCCCTTTTCCCGACCTCTGTTAAAATACATCCCAGATATTTAAATTGTTGTACTTGTTTGATTTTGGTATCTCTTATTAATAATTTTCAAATCCAGATGTTTCTTTTTCTAGAAGTTGCCAATGGTATTAACCCCCAAATATTTGAAAGTAATCTGATTGAGCGACAGACGAATCTACCCATGGGTGCAATACATCTTTACATCGACATTAATATAATTATTCAGGTATTTAAATATGGATGTATTGTGAAAATTTATCAAGCTTGTCATCGGGGCTTCTACAATGTTATTTATGGCATCTTGGCTTCAGTCTCATTCCCTCTACCATAACTTACCTTTTTCTATAAATACTTTTACGGCAATTATTCCGAAGAATTTTCCACTTTCATAGAGATTTTGGGATATTATGGTTACTGTAATAAGAATGGTAACTAAGAACGTGCTCTTTAGGTGTAAGGAAAACTGTGGATGCTTGCATCAGTAATCGTTTACCTAAGTTAAGACAGATTGAAGACCAGTCGTCTTCTGTTTTCCTGATGACCTTGTGCCACATTTTTGTACTATTCAAAATAAATATTACTTTCAATTTTGCTACCTAGACTTAATGTATTTAAGAGCTATACTAAATTGCTGGCAAGATCTCATCATTTTACAGTTGAAATCGCTAGATGTATCAGCAATTTCGCTGGTAAAATTTTATTTTCTCACACTTCTCGCTTGTTGAAATCTCTTCTGGCTTCTTGCTTACCAGTCAACTTTAATCTTCAAAAATTTAAATGCGATCGCATTATCTTCTTAATCCCTTTTTTTTATAGTCTTCTTGTTTATTTAACACCCGTCCATGCATTGTATATTTCTGTCACATCTGGTTTGAGGCTTCAGCTCTGTACAGGGTGACGCAAAATTCACGCACATAGGGGTTAATGAATATGTCGAAGCGCTCCCGTTGAGTGGCCATCGAGGGCACTGGACATCTTACACTTGTAATTTTTTTTTTTGTGGTGCCATTTGAATTCATTTCTATATCAGACACAAATTGAAGTACTTGAAAACCTGAATGTAATAACTGAAGTGGGTTTTGAAGGAGAATCTGATACTCACAGGTCGAATAGAGGGAAAGAGAGACAACGAAAAGCAACGCATGATATCCCTGGCAGGCTTAAGTAACTGGATGACAGAACATGGTCTAGGAAAGGTGGCGGAAGGACGAAACTTATTGAGGACATAATGGATCGGAACTAGTGGAGAGCCACGATTGCCTACGTCCTAAGTCATCGAGGCTTCTACAATATTATAGAATAGATTGGTGGCAAGATCTCATCATATGATAAACTTTTCCAGTTGAAATCGCTAGATGTATCAGTAATTTCACTGCTATAATTTTATTTTCTAGCACTTCTCGCTTGTGGAACACTCCTCTGGCTTCTTGCTTACCAGTCAACTTTAATCTTCCAAAGTTTAAATGTAATCTCAATCATTATTTTCTTAATCCTCATTTTTTAAAAATTATTTTCCATTATTCTTTGTTTAATTCCCATCCATGTATTAAATATTTCTGTCACATCTGGTCTGAGTCTTCAGCTCTGTACAGGGTGAGGCAAAAGTCATGAATAATAGGGGTTATTGAATATGTCGAAGCAGGCCAGTAGGCATCACACACACTTGTATTTTTTCCTGTGGGGTCATTTGAATTTATTTCTATATCAGACACAAACTGAGGAACTTGAAGAAATATGTATGTAATAAAATGACAGGCGAAACTCTCTGACGTGTTCATGAATCATGCATGCACAGAATTAAAATGTGCTTTGACAAAGAAGGAAAATCTGATACTCACAGGTCAAATAGAGGGAAAGAGAGACAAGGGAAATCAATGGATGATATACCTGGCAGAATTAAGCAATTGGAGGACAGAACATGGTCTGGGGAAAGAGGTAAATGGACGAAACTTACTGAGAGCTACAATGGATACTGGGCAGTGAAATGTCATGATTGCTTACGTCCTGAAACATAAAAAGAAAAGACTAAATTGGTGTCAAGATCTCATCATTTTACAGTTGAAATTGCTAGATGTATCAGTAAGTTCACAGCTAACAGTTTATTTTTTCTCTCACAATTCTCGCTTGTGTAACTCTCTTTTGGCCTCTTGCTTCCCAGTCAACTTTTATCTTCAAAGTTTTAAATGCGATCTCAGTCATTATCTTCTTAATCCCTATTTTTTTACAGTTTCTTTAACCCTCGTCCATGCATTATATATTTCTGTCACACCTGGTCTGGGGCTTTTGCAAAGTTTGAGGCAAATGTCGCGCACCATAGGGGTTAATGTCAAAGAGGTCCTGTTGAGTGGCCACCGAGGCCAACAGACATCACACACGTATTTTCTTTTTCGGTGGGGCCATTTGAATTCAGTTCTTTATTAGACACTTCTAAGAAAAATTGAGGAACTTAAAGAAAGAATTAAATATGAATGCAGTAAAATGGCAGAGAAAACTCTCTGACATGTTAATGAATCATGCAGGCACAGATTTAAATGTGTTTTCAAAGGAGGGCATTTTGAATACTGCATGGAACAAAAAACTAGTAAACAACTAATATAATGGAATATGCATGCACCTATGTTCCCCCTCGATCGAATATGATTGGCTGATGTCCGTCATAAATATAGACGGACGTGTAGGTACGACAGAGTTTAAGTCTATGACGACGCCCATTGGACTACGCCATTGGCTATTCTATTGGTCTACACCTATTACCTGCGAATACGAAGAGTACCAGTCGATTACTGCTACCGTGTACTACTTGTTACAGTAGCCAAACCCACTTTGCTTCTTCAATCAAATATATCAATTTCCGGGACATATCAAGAACATTTTCAAGTGTAATTATATATTTAATAAATTTGGGGCACCTCGGGATGGTGTAATGGTTAGCAAGCTTATCTCGCTAGAACAAATAGGACTGAGTAGTGAGTTCGATCCTCACTGGGTTTCCCATATTTCGGCCCTGTGCCACATCTAAGCTACGCTTTTAAAATCACTATAACTTTAGTGCGCCACTTTTTTCTTACCCTGTAAACAGAGATTCTTAATAAATTCCAAAAAAGATTTTGTAATATTATTGGTCCTGATCTGGGATCTCGGCTTCAGTCACTTTCCCAACGCCTTGACGTATCTCCCGTGTGCTTTTACTATAAATATATTCATGGAAATCCTTTGTATGAGCTTTTTCTCTTTCGAACATGAAATTTACCAAATTAAGCGTACAAGTATGTGTGCCTAAACATTTTAGTGATGAAATGGCGGGATACAACCATAAATTATACACTGAATGTTTTTTATTTACATAAATTACATTATTCGAAATGTTCTTCTTATCTTCTTATCTTTATTGCCATACTAGCAGTAGAGCCCGGCGTTGCCCGGGGATGTAACAGTAAAAGAGATAGATCAAGTATCGACCATCATAAAGACTGAAAAATAAAAATGACTATTGTTTAAGGTTGACGGACACGCATTTCTTAATTAGTTTTTGTTTATTTTTACGAATTGGTCAAACCCAAACCCAAATAAAAACATTGTTTTCAATCATTATGGGTCTATCGATTGAATAGAATTTTATTATAAACAATTGTCTTTTAAATGGAATTTTTAAAGCATTCAGAATGTAAAAATAAAGAAAAATGTGTGCAAGATAATAAGAAACACTACCTGCCAAAAAAAAAGTGAAGTTTTGTTTAAATCGGTTGAAAAATGTAGGAAATCCGATCCCATATATAAACGAACACACACACACACAAACAGCCTTGGTTTTATAATAAGTATAACTTGATATGAATTGTCCCCCTTCCATTCTGGCGACAGAACCGTGCTTTATCGTGTTTTCAAATTGATTTCGTGCAAGAACAATTGTATTTTTCTAATTTTTGGCGCTGTTAGAACCACCGCAACGTAATTTTACGTAGTCCTGTGAAGTTTTGTTGAAATCGGTTGAAAAATGTAGGAAATCCTATCCAATATATAAACGTACAGACACACACACAACCTGCGTTTTATAATTAGTAAGATTCTCGACGTTTCGGCCGTTGTACGTTCCGGTCATCCTCCAGATCGCCCTATATATCTGAGATGAGGTATTGTCATTATTTACATTATTTACCTTGTTCGAAGTGTTAGTGTTGTCCTAATATTTATTGCCATATTCAGCTTCAATATCTATCTGTATTTCTGAGCTGAAGTATTGTAACTCTTTGCACTATTCATATTGTTCGAACTGTGTTCTTCATCTTTTTATATCTGCTTATATGGCTGAGATGAGCCACTGTAACTATTTTCCTTATTTATATTGTTCAGACTGTTGTCCTCATCTTCATTGCCATATTCACGACGTTTCAAGTGACCCAGTGGATAAAATTTTTGGTTGAATCCAAAGAATTGTGACTTCAATACCGGCCTAATACAGTTGGACAAATTTTGGAGAGTTAAATTAAAGTTAGATAACTGAGACATCCAGAAGAGGCATGGCGCGTGCATCTAGAACAATCTACCCCAGAGGACGAAATACAGGGTTCGGTTCCAAATTTCAATCAGCTGAAGAAGTCCATGGCATACAACGACCGAAACGTCGTGAATATTGCAGTAAAGATGAGGTGAACAGCACGAACAACATCGATAATTATAATATCTCTTCTAAGAAATATAGACAGATATTAAATATTTTTTGTCTCGCACTTCTCGCTTGTGGAACACTCTTCTGGCGTTGATCTTCAAAAATACAAGTTTAATGACAATCGTTATGTCGCAATTCTTTTTTTTTTCTTTTTTTTTTTAAATCATTTCATCCTAAGCAAGGCGGGGATGCCAATAATACGCAGGGGTGGGGGTTACAGGGAGTGAATGTGACAGGGAACACTGAGATTAGGGAGGTTTGAGGAACGGACAAAAGGTAGACAGAAGATGGAGATTTATTTAAAGCCAGAAAATATTTCTAAATTGTAAGAATTGTTTTTAGATGATAATGATTTAGCAATACAAGTTTCACTAATTAACCCATGGCTGGTGGGAGAGAGTTGGGTTCATATCTTTCCCGTAAGTAAATATACCAAAACCAACGGGAATTTGAACTCGGTTCACCGATTCGGAGCCATTCTCCATTACACCACCTGCACATCCAAGCTTACATCACCTGGTATTTCCAGGCGATCATCCATCCAGGTTCTGACCAGGTTCGATATTGCCTAAATTCGGTGATCGAATGAGAACTGGTGTTTCAACGAGATATGGCCGTAAGCCCTTTCCGTTTTCTTCATAAATCACAAGAAAACAAGAAATAGTCCCTATATTTTAAGAAGTCAGTGTCTACTTGCTATAATGTATCAGTATCCGAAATTCTATCCTTCTTATTGGCATTAACACGTACCGCTATGATCGGAAGGAAAGACGCCATTATTATCATCACGGGTAGTCAACGTTCTTTGTCTGCCAAAATTTTCTTATTATCTTTTATAATATCTTAATTCTTTCTCATGAACGGTTTTCGGCATTTTTTTTTTTTTTTTTTGGCTGTTATTTATTCATTTCATTTTCCACTGACCCTAAGCTCAGTTGGGATGGCTTAATCCAATGTCTGACAGGCCTTTCCTTCGTCAATCAGGATTACGACTGATATTCCTAGTAGAAAAGGATGATCTGTCTGCGTCTCAAAATCCCAGATCGGCTTATTTTTTCCAGAACAGCTTCTAGTTCCTCATAACTTTTCTGCCCAAAGAACTTGTGGGATTCTAGATTTTATTTCTGATAAATAAAATTCTAATTTACTTGAGCCTCTTAGATTCCACGAAACTTTTTTTCTTTTTTTTAATTTTGTAAATTTACGAAGCTAACGCCATCACAGGGGACGTGTCTCATTTATAGTATAGCATCTCAACTCTGCTTAATTTATAAAACATGTCTGCTTAACGTACGTGCACTCTAAAATAAGCGTTAATATGATAATATAGAAATGTATTACTAAATAATACACCAATTGTAATGTCGGCTCGAGTACAATAGAGATTTAGCATCTGTACATTGGCGACGCCAGGTGGCAGTGCATTTGTTATGATAACCATAGAGTGTTCGATGGAAACGTGTAAAGTAAAATATCTTTGCGAAATAAAGAAATGCCACACTCCACCGAAAAAAATATTAAAAAGACAAATGTGAAAACTTACTTATAATAGTAAAGACTTAAAAAATATGTCATGGTCACTATTAACAAAATATGTCGTGGTTTGGTGGAGAAGGTAATGGCGAAGCAGTAACTTCTTATTTAAGACGTTACATAAAAACAATATTCGGAAAATGAAAATGTGGGCCTGTTTGAACAGTAACATAGGCAAAAACAAACACCAGCAGATATGTTTAGAGACAGAATGCAAGCATTATGGAAACGGATTTGTCGTTAACAGTAAATTGATGAATAATGTACATCGATGATGGAAAGTATCAGACCGTGTGTCTGTAATACAGTTCATTGATTAAGTTAAAAGATACGAATATCAACAAACAGAATGGATCCAGAATACCTAGTCAACACAGCCATGGAGTTTTGCTTTGAAAAGACTGGCTTCAAAAAGTTCAGAGGTCATCCAAGAACCACCATAGTCACAACATTGACCCGAGGCATTCAAAGAACGAGGCAGAAAGGTCTCACTTTTCCTTTCGAGAAGTTTGCAATTAAGGAAGATCTGCAACGAAACCGCAAACTCGCAGGGGCCAAAGGAAGCGGGCAAAATATTGCCGAATCAGTATACAATGACACTGAAGATGATAGAACAGGTTAATTGATGACCTCAAATCGAAACAGTTTTGATGATGATGTAAACAAATAAATGAATCTATAGAACATTAAATGGGGAATCAGTTATACATATATATATATATATATATATATATATATATATATAGATAGATAGATAGATAGATAGATAGGACCTAGTGAGCCAGACAAACCTACCTAGGTAGGTTTGTCTGGCTCACTTGGTCAAACAGTCTCTTTTAAGTTATTATCTCTATCTATAAAAGGCTGGATGTGTGTGTGTGTGTGTGTGTGTGTGTGTGTGTGTGTGTGTGTGTGTGTGTGTGTGTGTAACGAATGCACGGCCGCAATTTTCGACGGATTTGCACCAAAGTTTACATGCACATGCTCCAAGTTAGCGGTAAGACCAAGACCGACTTTGCATTTCCCAACTCCCATCGATAGTGGAAATAATCGATTTTTTA
>CAHIKZ030001209.1:690000-712500 GCA_903632075.3 Acanthosepion pharaonis
GTTAGTACGAACAATCAGGTTTAGTAGTAATTGTTTGAACGCGACTCTGTTTCGGACTGCCTCTGACTCAACTGACTGACTCGCTCTGACTGACTGACAGACTTCTGACGGACCTCATTCAAGACTTCAGACTGAACTCCCTGCTTCCTCTTGATGCGCAGTATTTATTACGTATGGAATAGTCCATTATCTTATTATGGGTGAGGTCCCATAACACTATCTAAGTCTGTCTATATATCTTTCGCAATCTCTCCATATCTATCTATTTATCGAACTCTATCGATTGATCTATCCATCTATGTTTCTACGTATGTATGCATGTATGTATGTATGTATGTATGTATCTATCACCGTATTTTCAGATCTATCTATCTCAATCTGTTCATATCTATCTATCTATCTATTTATCGATCTATCTATCGATCTATCTCAGTCTGTTCATACTTATTTATATAACCATCTGTTTATATTATCAATTGGTGACATGAACTTTTCCCAACGATATTACCTTCAGTCATTCATGATCTGATTCAAAATGACTAATTGGCATTATAGAATTCATGAGATTTACTAGGGTTCACGCAGTTACATGGTTGTCTGAATTGGTTGCCTGTACATAAATATACAAGAACAAACCAATGATAATGATGTGATTGCATGTAAACACAACACGAAGCGAAAGAAGCCAACGAATTCTAACAATTTCGTACAAGGGATCCGTAACTACATTTGTTTAATTTAACTTTTTCTTTAGTTTTATTATCTATAAGAGTAAAGAATTTTCCTTTTACAGTCTTTAGATGGAAAATAAGCATGAAACTGCTCGTTCAAGATGAATTTTATCGTTTATTCTCCGTTTGATGTGCATCTTAATACGAATATTTTCTCGTATTATTTACATTATTCTGTCAGGATGGTTATTTTATCGGGAGAATTAGAGTAATGGTAAAATCTGAAATAACTATGTGGTTTATTTGTCTCTTCAAATAATGTATTATAAAATAATGGAATTTTAAATATTATTTGTATTATCTAACTATCTATCTCATGCTGTTCATACTTATTTATATATCCATCTGTTAATATATCTTTCGCAAACTGTCCATATCTATCTATCTATCGAACTTTATTTATCGTGTCTTTATTTATAAGTGTCTTCTTATATATCTCATTTTGTTCATATATATATATATATATATATATACACACATATAATACGTTAAAATTTCCATTTGTTGATATCTTAGGGGTATCTGAATGATAACAAATCGGTCGGGTTTCGATCCCAGCTTGAAGCAATCGGCTGTCTATGAATTTATAACATATTTATGTTATTATTTTCGAATAAAAATATTTTTTTATATTTTCTGGAGGATATATATATATATATATATATATATATATATATATATATATATATATATATATATATATATATATATATATATATATATATATATATATATATATATATATATATATATGACAATGTATTTTGATAAATTGCAAGGAAATGATATAATGGTTTTTTATGATACTTTTCCAATTTTCAAATAATTTGTTTTGTAGCATCTATTTTTCGGATCAAAATACTTTTTATTTTTATTTTATTGTTTCATTTATTTTTTGGTCATTCTCGAGAATTCGATATTTTTCTGGAGTTTCGACTGGTGCTTGCAAAAGCCACGCTATGTCTGAAATTCAAATCTTCGTTTCAGTGTTTCTTTCAGGCTCTCATCGATTGAATCCATCTATATATATATATATATATATATATATATATATATATATATATATATATATATATATATATATATATATATATATTCTGCTGGTATCTATCTATTTAAATATTATATCTTGTGCTTGTTTTCATCCCTAGTTATTAAATACCACGAAGCGAAAAAAAAAAAAAAAAACACCCATTGATACATGACAAAAATATGTCTAAAAACGACGTCCATTATTCTGGACAACCAGTTCAGTTGAATCACTTCCAAGTTTTTTTTTTTTGTTATTTTCTCACCCATCAAATCTAATATTTACTAATTTTATAAGAAGTTTGTTTTGAATTTGGGTAGGGAGACGAGCTTAAAATAGCATTTCCTTTTAGTTGACTATGATTTAGTTACTTCTGTGCCGACCCTCGAAACGCTAAACACGTCGACCAGCAACGGATCACTATGATGCTCTGTAAATCCTGGATGGAACGGAGATGAAGATGATGCCCCGGTAGTAAACAGTCTCTGTTCTATTAGCAACTGAGTTGAACGATACCCGTCCCCGAGCAAGTGCTGATCTATAGGCCAACAAGGCAAAGAAAGGTCCTTCACTTTGCATAGAAGATTCTTTCGTGTCTGGATTGTCCGTTCATCTTTCCCGATTCTTTGTGGATATCTCCCACTGCAGGTCACAGGATGGAATGCATAATTTGAGGTCAACTTTATTTTTAGACGAATTGTACAGATTTTGAGAGAGGTTTGCTCTTTCTATGAAACTTGAGTGGCAGTTCGCGCCCATCTAATACGTTTGGCGTTCATTTCTCTATTCATTTATCTTGGTTACGGCTAATGTAGTAGTCACTTACTACTAAAATCCAGCTTATCAACAACTGACCACCTGTCAAATTCTAATTAAATAGATTATTTGTAAACATACACCTTTGTGCAAATTAATTGATACAAAACGAATAATTCCGTTATTATTTACTTATTTCTCGTATTTTTCCAATGAAACATGACCCACTGCACATGTTAGTACTTCATATGTCCATTCCACAAAGTCGTTCCTTGCAGATCGACAATAGATCCTCGATTGGATTTAAATCAGGGGAGTTTACAAGCCATTTGATAGTACTTTGATTTGCCAGTGTGTTCGTGCAACGTTACAATTTCGTAGGCTTCTTTGGAGTAACGTCCATCGCAGACAATGGTCGTTGGACAACTAATCGACAGTCGGGACAATAGTGTATGGGTGTGATAAAAATCTGATGCAATCACGGATGATGTAATATTTTTCAAGACCAAACAAAGTTCATCATACACCCCGAAAATAGATTCATATTACTGAACAGCACAGCAAATGACCTAATGTGAGGAAAAGCTAGAAATCGATTACACCCTGTCACTCCAGTGGATCTAAAACTGACCGCATGGGGAAAGAAAGGAAGTAAAACCACTTACAAGATTTTGAATTTAAATTTGACGTTTACCTACACTTGGTTGTTCTACCAGAGCTAAAGAAACAAGTCTGCCCTATTATTTAGGGGAGTTTGAATTCTGGGTTTTCTTATTGTATGTCCGGTTGATCTATTAAGGCTAAAGAAAGCTGTCTACAAGATTTTGAATTTAGATTTCTCTTTCGCCACGAATGACTGCGACTGACATGAAGAGTGCTCAGTCTGTTATGATATTTAAATTGTTGATAGTAACTTCTCTTTCTCTCTTTCTTTTTTCTTATATTTCCCTTATGTATTACTTACTACTTCTTTCTCTCTCTATTTCTTTATTCATTACCATCTCTTTCTCTCTCTCTCTCTCCTTTTCTATTTAGTTACACACTTTTTCCCTCGCCTTCTCTCCTTTTTTATCTTCCTAACTACCTCTTGTTCCCTGTCATTCTATCTCTATAAACAACTTCATTTTCTTTTTTCTAAAAAATAGTTTGAAAGCAAACATTGTTAGATTTTGAACTTGGCTCGATCGGTAAAGGCATGTCTGGCTAAATGATTAAATAAACATAAAAATTGTTGGACTTTGTCCATTAATATATATATATATATATATATATATATATATATATATATATATATATATATATATATATATATATACCAGTTTCATTCTACTCAAATCCCTCTATCTCGTTTTCTTTCTATCTATCTATCTATCTATCTATCTATCTATATATATATATATATATATATATATATATATATATATATATATAATTTTGTTTATATCTATCCTTTTCAATTTTTCAATCTACCTATCTCTCTCTTCTCTCTCTTTCTCTCTCTCTTTTATATATATATATATATATATATATATATATATATATATATATATATATATCTCTCATTCTTCTCATAGCTATTTATCTATCTCATTTCGTTTACATCTATCTGTATATCTATCTATCTATCTATCTATCTATCTATTTATCTATCCTTTCAATTTCTCTTTTACCTATCTCTCACCCCATCTCTCTCTCTCTCTCTCTATATATATATATATATATATATATTTATATATATATATATATATATATATCATGTCTCATTCTTTTTTATATCTATCTATCATTCTAGCTATCTATCTATCTCATTTTGTATCTATCTATCTATCTATCTATCTATCTATCTATCTATCTATATATATATATATATATATATATATATATATATATATATATATATATCATTTTGTATCTATCTATCTATCTCATTTTGTTTATATCTATCTATCTATCTATCTATCTATCTATCTCATTTTGTTTCTATCTATCTATCTATCTATCTAAATAACATTTCCGGTGCTAGTTTCCATCCCTTGGATTTTAATTTCTCTTCCAGAAGAATAAATATCAGCATTAAATATCCATTGACATATGATAAAAATATCTGTAAATATGACGTCTATTATCCTGGACATCTACTTCAGTTGAAACATTTCCATGTTTTTATTTAGTTTTATTTGCACACTAACCGAACTCCCTATTCCCGCGAATTTTTCAGCAACCGAAATTTTCTAATTATCAAGTTACAGTAGGTGTTTTATGCGGACCTGTTAATCAATAAATGGCGTCTTTTACAAAGCTAACTCTTAGCAGCCAAGCCCTTATGCGCAAGAATCTATTTATAAATGTGTAAGGTGGCAGCATCCCTGGAAATGACAAAGCCCTTTTTTTTTCTAGCATGTTAACTTGACTTCTCTTTTGTTTCATTGGCATTTAACTCTTTCATTTTAAACATCCTCGTTTGTTCAGCCCATTTCAGTTGTAACTTTAGTCACGTTTCTTTACATTGGCTTTCACTCTTTTTTTGTGCTTTATTTTCAATTATTCTATATTCAATCAACCGTTAGAGAAAAGGGAAAAGACATTGTTGTGAGGTTTGTATATCTTTCTGCAGTATGTCTATTGAATCTCGATCTACATTTAGAGATCTGTGTTTCTCTCCCCGCTTCCTGATTTTTCTCACCCTCTCATTCTTTCTGACAGGCACTGTGTCTTTTCATATTCTGGTTCTTTAATTTCAATTGCTTAAATTTTCCAACCAAACGGGTGATAGAAGTGAAAAATATTTTTGTGAGGTTTGTATATCTTTTTTATATATATTTATTTATGACTCACTCTACACGGATAGATCTCCGATTCTCTCACTATTTTACAGCTCTTACCTTCTCTTTCTCTCTTTTTTTCTTTCTTGCACACAATTTTGCCCTCTGCTTTTCATTCTAACCTTCTCTTTCAATCCTTTTAAAACTTTACTATCACTTCATTCTCTTTTTTTCTATATTTTCCCTCTCTTTTTATGTATACTTTTCTATATAATTTTTCACATTCACAATCTCTCTGACTTTTTTATCTTTCTTCCCATCTCTTTCTATCCCTCCTTTTCTCCCCTCCTTTTATTTTCTCGATTTTTCTCTCTTTCTAACTTTCTCTTTCTATCTTCTTTTCTGTCATTCTTAGCCTAGATTTCTCTCGCCTATTCTGTCTCTCTTTAACTGTTACTCTCTCTCTCTTTCGATCGTTCTTATCCTCCGTGTTTCTCTCCCTCCTTTTCTATATTTTTATCCACACTTTCCCGCTATTTTTCTTATCCTCTCTCTGGCGCTCTATCTTTATTATCTTCTCTTTTTGTTTCTTCCTTTCTATCTTTCTAGCCTTTCCTTCCACCTCGCCTATTCTTTTTACCATCTTTTTCTCTCTCCCCTTCCCTATCATTTTTACCATCTCTTTCCTTATGAAGTTCGATCTGAACAACTCATTTTTGTTCCTCTCCATTTCTATACTCTCATTTTTCTCTCTAATTTTCTTTCTTATTCTCTCTTTCTCTCCACCCTTTGTTAACTTTCTTACTCTCACTTATATATTTATTACACCCTCTTTCTCTCTCAATTTCTTTATTTCTTACCATCTCCTACTTACTCTCCTTTTCTATCTTAGTACATACTTTTTATTTTTCTTACCCTCCCTTTCACCCTCTCTTTCTATATTTCATACCTTCGCTTTCTCTCTCTCTTCTCTCTCTCTCTCTCTCTCTCTCTCTCTCTCTCTATATATATATATATATATATATATTTCTTACGCTTTCTCTCCCTTTTCCATATTTCTTATTCTCTCTTTTTACTCTCTTTTTCTTTCTTGCTATCCTTTTTTATATATTTTCTTTTCTATCGTTATTTCACTTTCTTTTTCTGCTTATATTTTCTTACCCTCTCTTTCTCTCTGTTTTCTCTGTATTTCTTACCATCTCTTTCTCTCGCTCCTTTTCTATCTAGCTACCCTATTTTTATATCTTTCCTTTTGTGTCTTTCTCACCCTCCCTTCTCTCTCTCACTCTTGTTTTTTTTCTTACGTCTCTTTCTCTCTATATATATGTATTACGCTCCCTTTCCTCTCTCTTTTTTCTATATTTCTTACCCTCTTTCTCTCTCTCTTTTTCTATATTCCTTATCCTCTTTTTCTCTCACGCCTTTTCTATATTTCTTACCCTTTCTTTATCTCTTTTTCTCTATTTCTTACACACTCTCTCTCTCTCTCTCGCTTTTTCGATATTTCATATGTTATCTCTCTTCTTGTTCTTTATGCTCAATGGCTTGATATTTGCCGCCGACCCTGAGAAATAAAAAAATTTCTGAGTTTTGTATATATTTTTCTTCTTTTATTTTATTTTGAACAACGGATATTCAGTTACAATCTACACACACACACACACACTCACTCACACACACACAGATATATATATATATATATATATATATATATATATATATATATATATATATATATATTTTTCTTTTTTCCTAAATTTCTAAACTTTTTTCTCAGACAGTTTGTTTAATGTCACTTGTTATTCTATATGTTGCAATGTTTGCATTTCCCCCAAGCCAGTTTAAAGAGAATGGTGAAATGACGTATTTGTATCGCCATATGACCTTTTGGCCTACGCATATCGAACGTTTATTTACATATATATATTGATCTATCTATCAATTCCTGCTGTCTGTCGCTCCCTGTCATTAAATGCATAGATATATGCGCGTGTATGTGTGTGTATGCTTATATACGTATATAAACACACGCACACACACACACACACATATATATATATATATATATATATATATATATATATATATATATATATATATATATGTATGTATGTATGTATGTACGTATGTATAACACCTTCACAAATAAAGCGATACGATAAGTTTTTACAAATGATAAATAATTCTTGATGCTTTTATTTTAGTTTTAATTTGAAACTAACAGATTTAATATAATATTTCTTTCTCAGTCATATTTAATCTCAATGTAATTCACTTTATTAGAAAACCTTCGAAAAATAGAATATAATTTTCTTAAACATAATTTGAGGAATATTAGTTCAGCTAAAGCATATTTAATCTGATTTGAAAAAAAAATTATTTATTTTAACATAAATATCGCAAAAAATGCATTTTTGAAAACGATAGTATCTGTGTTTTAGTCCAATATTAGCTGTTTAGATGCGTTGATAGACTTACGATTTAAATTCTCGAAGGAATCTTACTTTTAACTCATATAAATATGAAGAGGCTGAAAATTCATTTTTGTTTGAGATTTTTCATTTTTATATTCACTTGTATTATTATCAGTAATATGAAACTAATTTTCTAGTACATTATTTACGTTATTCGGACTATTGTCCTCATATTTGTCGCCATTTTTATTACAACATTTCGGCCGTTGTACGCTCCGGCCTTCTTCAGGTGGTTGGAATGTCGAACTGAACCCTTTATTTGGCTCACTGGGGTAGACTAACAAAAGTATTAACTCTAAATTGTTGTCTTCTGTAGAAATTTACACATTCAAGGTCTATATGGCAGTGAATGCTGGACAATTTCCCCGAAGACGAAGAGAAACATAAATGTGGTTCTACAGAAAGATGCTGAGGATATAGACCGGTGGTTACATCCTACCGGTTATCACAAATCGATTCTTAAAATTATAAAAGCTTAGCGAACCGGTTGATTGATTATCCGAAATTAATCTTATATATTAATAGCCGATGGTCTAAGTAGAATATCAGTTAGAATACAATATGAAAAAAACGTGGTACATATTCTAGTTATAAATTTTATAGGTAGTTCCATTGGATCTCTTGGACTGCAGCGATTCAGTTCGAATGTGGCTAAGAAATCATAACCAAAACCAAAACTGATGACACTTAGTCAATCATGTGCCATGCGTGATACACGATGAGGCGATCATGTATCTTTCAATACATTAATGACGAGACATTTTTTCCCGTAGTTGGTTGCCGTTTCTTCCTGCGTTAGACCAGTTGCCATTCAAGGCTATAGAACCCGGTTTCTCCTGTTATTTACCCATAGCTGGAAGGGAGAAGAATATTAAGACATTTCCCAAGCACGTAAGAATGTTCATTTTCTTACCAGGAGAACCAAGTTCAACTCTCACCATGGTCAATTTGTCAGGAAGGTAACTTCATGATGTCAATGGCCTGAGGAGGTGATTCCAGCTTGCAGCACCTTCAGAGAGGGCCTGAAAACAAAACTGTTCACCCAAGTCTTGTTAGTGAAATTGGGTAGACAGAACCATTGAGAAAATATTGATGGTTGCGCTATCATGAAATCACAATATGAAATCACAAGATGATGAATAAGAACAAACCGCCTACAGTCTTGAATTGAAAAATATGGCAAATCTTCCAGTCATAAATTTGATAGGTCTTCCATTAGATCTTTGGGATTGCAGTGATTCAGTTTAAATGTGGCTAAGAAATCATGACACAGATGATGGCACTGGAGTCAAAACAGCATCATACTTCTGAACAGAAATATGATGAAAACAGAGAAATATCTTAATAAATAAATGTTTTCTATTAAATTATTGTTGAAACTTGACTAATGCATGGAATAATAATGCAACACAAAAGGTACTTAGAACAAAATGTATTGAAACAAGAAAGTGTACACAATATTTACATATAGTCTTTTGTATATTCCTGGTAAGACCGTTCCTGGAGAATGTGTTGACTGAGTCGCAGTCGGGCAGAGTCTCTGGTTGAATCTCTTGATTCCTCTCTCTCTTCCCGGTACCAACCATATTTATATGGTCGGTACTCCACTATGCAAATTAGGTGGATCCTACCACAACAATTATCAAAATGGTTTCATTCTTTTTGATACTATAAAAAGATTTAGTTCCATTCTCAGATTGAAAAGAAAATGAGCAGAATAGGTTCGTAAAGATTACATGCATTCATAGAATCAATTCCTGGAAATTTGGGATGCCGTTATTTATCCGGTATAGTTACGATGCTTTTGCAAATAAGCATCAACAATGTAATGGAGCTAACAAGATATATAAAAATGCAACATAGCATTTAATTCAACGGATAAATTTAAAATCTTAAAATAATTATAACAGAACTCGTTCAAGCTTGTTTAAAAAAAAATCGCCATCACAACGATCAGAGTTACAATAAGTTTGTCTTTGCAATTCAGCCATGAAGATGCTCTCGGAGGAGGTTGAAATTACTTGAGACAACAAAAAATACGACGCCTTTCTTGATGAATTTCAACTCGATAGCAAGAAGTTATTAAGCGAACTAGAAATGGTCATTATAAAAATTAATAATCATAATATGTCTGTACTATTCAATGAGAAATACTTGAATGAATATATATATATATATATATATATATATATATATATATATATATATATTGTTCTGGATAGTGGACGTGGCGGAGTTGGTCGGTAGTATTATGCATCTGTAATTTATTATTGCGGATTATGTTAATATTTTTGTTTCGGTTGTATATTTTGTTTGCCTTTCTTCTTGCGTTGTGGCTGAAATGATATGTGCATTGTAGGATTTTGAATGTGTTCTGTATGTATGCCAATGGCCTGAGGACGTGATTCCAGCTAGTTGCCTTTATAGATCCCGTTACCTGGAAATATGGGATGCCACCACAGCCAGGGACCGAAGACGTGAGCAAAGATGAGGTTTTAGAGAAAATTGAAACAAAATCCTTCCTTAACATCAAGGAGATGCAGTTTCCTGGGACATATAATGAGGAAGGACGACTTAGAAATTATGCTACTCTCAGGGCGGATTCAAAGCAAGAGGGGTATGGGAGAGCAACGGATAACTTTCTTGATTAGCTTGAGAAAATGGATGGCTGAACAGGTTTTAAAAATAAGGAAAAGACAGAATTTATTTAGAATTGCAAGGGACAAGAAATTGTGGAGAACCATGATCACCTGAGTCTTAAGGGGACATGGTACCTAAAAAGAAGATCTGTACGGCATCAAAAATGGCAGAGGAATTTCAGTCCGAATTTTATTAATTTCAAACATTATTATTCTCTAATAAACTCGTGAAATCATATCGAAAGTATATAGGACTCACCAAAATGTTTAATTTAAACGTCTTCATTGAATTTAACAAAATCTACTGAGTTTCCGCTGTGGGCCAAATACATAACTCAGTCCATGCTTTCTACATTGATCTAGAATATTGGTCTGAATAATTATTGTCGCTAGAAGTTATCGTACATATTTATAAGTCTACCATTCGTTCTTGCATTGAATAACCCTCTCACATCTGGTCTGGTGCTTCTGCTATGTATTTAGGGATTCTTTATAAAACAGAAAGAAGAATCTGCACTGTTATTGGACCAGTCTGGCATCTCGGCTTTAGTCACTTTACCACGACTATAACATTGCTTCCGTGTGCCTTTTCTATAATTTTCCTATAATCATTTTCATGGTAATTGTACTGATGTGCTTTCTTATGAATTCAAGTGTACTATTGGATTAGCGGCAAGGTCTCATCATTTTACTGTTGAAATGGCGAGATGGAACCGTAAGTTCTATGCTAACAGTTTCTTTCTTGCTCATGGAACTCTCTTCCGGCTTCTTCCTTCCCACTCAACTTTGATCTTCTACTAGATTGGCGTCAAGGTCTCATCATTTTACAGTTGAAATGGTGAGATGCAACCGTAATTTTAATGCTAACAGTTTCTTTTCTCGTACTTCTCGCTGGTGTAACTCTCTCCCGAATTCTTGCTTTTCAGTAAAATTTGATCATCAGAAATTTAAATGTCATGCCAATAGGTATCATCTGCCTTCTGTGTGTATGTGCTCTTTTTGATATCTCCCCTTAATAATGTTTTCTTTTTCTCATATTTTATTACACTCTATAACCCATTGCATCTTAGTGGCTTTGTCTCCTTGTTTCGAGCGAAATAATTAAAAAAAGGATTTTGAACATAACTACTAAATTAAAACTAAATAAAATGTGTGCGTGTTTAAATTTTGAAGCGCCCTTAAACTATTTAGGCAAACGAAAATTCGAGGGGTGGCACAATTTTAAAAAATTAAATCTTGATTTAGTTTCAAAATGCGAAGCGGTAAGTTTTGTCAGAGTAAAACTCAAAATTTAGTATAAAACTCGGAGACGGCGTCAAACTTTTACACCAAGATTTTGCGTTTGCACACTTGATTTACGAAAAAAACGTGACGAGTTAAGCTTTTATTAACACAAAAAACATTGATTTAATTCAAAGCAGAATGTATTAACTTCATTAAATCGTTTTAGCGTAAATTCTGGCGTACACATCGAGTGTGCTATTGAAGCAAATATTTACAAAACTAGGGTTTGAATTCTATATAAAAAGCAAACCTTTACAACTGAATGGTAAGCAATTGGGACAGCATTTGTAAAATACGATACACCAGTTACTTTTAGCAAGCTACCTCAAATATATCCCATTAAAAGCTGTGTTTGGTGAACATATTTGGCATATTAACACAGCAAATTAATATCGTAACACTCAATATTCTATTAACGCTACAGTACATATCAAGTCCAACTGCTGATACACTAAATGGTGGCGTCACTGCTTGTTTGTTTACATCACTGATGCAAATGACGGATTATTGATATTTTGAGTTATCCTATAAGTCGACATAAACTAGGCTCACAGTGGCCCAAAACCTAGACCTACCGGATGATAGACTACATTTTACGTACCAGTACTATCAAAAAAACGAATCTAGTATTGTATGTATTATACGGTATTAATATTTTATTGGAGTTCATACTGATTTAATGTATTCATCAGTCGATCTGACGAATTTTAAATGTTCGCTAAATTATCCCGATAGAATATACAGTACCTACTGGTGTAAGTTGTTTGCTATAAAACGCATGTAGAAAGATGTTAAGGTTAGTCTCTAAATAAGTGTTGGGACCTTATTCAGTTTTCGCCCGCGTTATTGTATACTGTAATCTAACTTCATGTGTTCTGTAGATCTAGATTTGGGGATACTGGTAGCCCTACTGCATGTATGGGGTCGACCTATACGATAGGTATAGGCCTAAACCAGTATTTTGAGCTAAGCATCTTGAGGTCGACTTATAGGCCGCAATACAGAGTATGTCAATCGGTTGTTAATATTGAAACGACGCAATAGAGATATAAACTAAAAAAAAGAGTATTGAAAAAAAGCTCAAGAATTGTAAAGAACGAAATCACTTGCGGTTTTTTAAGGCTAAAAGTCAAGACACAAACAGAGGAATTGATATAAACAAATGTATTAACAAAAACAGCAATATAAACATATACAAAGGAGAGTGTTACAGAAAAATTAACAAAAACAGCAATATAAACATATACAAAGGAGAGTGTTACAGAAAAATGTTCGGTCCGACTGTCAGAGCAGACTAATGGAAACTTCCCTCTTTAAAAGGCAGTACCTGCTCCTATTTATAGCTGGGAGAGACCATGCGTGCATGGATAAATTACCATAACAAAATGTTAGGAAAATTAAAAGAAAAGATTTAGCCGAAAAAGTAAAAAAGAAAAAAAAAAATCAAGGAAAAACAGAAAGGAAAAAAAAACAGGAGAAATTAGATAAAAAGGAAATAAAAGAGAAAGAATAAAGTTAAAAACGTAGACAAGAAGAAGCATTAAGAATGAAAAGAATAAGAGGATAAAAAGAAGTGAGAGCTAGGAAGGAAGATAAAAAGAAAGACAGGTGCTACCACCCCGGGTCAGGGTGGAGCTGGGAACACCAGCAATTAAGAGGAGGTTCTACGCTCCTGAAAACCTCCTGATCAGAGGCCTTGCTGTTGGATGTAGTTTATCGTCTTACCCAGGACGCGGATGTAGTTCATCGTTTTAGTCAGGACAGAAGAAATATGGGTTGGTGCATAATTATCAGGCGTTTTTAATACTAAATATTGTTTAAAAAAGCCTGAATATAATGAAAGAAACCAATATGAAGAAAGAAACGTAATGGGAAGAAAAAATAAATCAATCTCATTAGGGGAAGAAAAAATAACTAAGGAAAAGGAACTGAAAAGAAAAAAATAAGAAAAAGAACAGAAAAATAAAAACAAGTATACAAAAAAAAAAACGGTAAAGAATGAATAAAAGAAATTTATTTAGAATTTACAAAGAAAAATTAAAGGAAAAAAGAAAAGTAGGAAATAATGCAGAAAAAGAAAAAAAGACGAAGAAGAAAAATATAAATAAAATTTGAGAAAAGAAGGAAGAAAAAGCAAAGAAACGGGTTGAGAAATATGGGTAAAAATGTAAAAATAACAGGGAGAAAATAGAAGTTAAAAGAAAAGATGAAGAAAAGATAGACAGAGAGAGAGAAATAGAGAGAGAAAGAGGGAGAGAAAGGGAGAGAGAGACAGAAAGAGAGAGAAAGAGTGATAGAGAAAGCGAGAGAAAGAGTGATAGAGAAAGAGAGAGAAAGAGGGAGAGAAAGGGAGAGAATGAGAGAGAAAGAGAGAGAGAAATGGAAAGGGAGAGAAAGAGAGAGAGAAGGAGAGAAAGAGAGAGAAAGAGGGAGGGAAATGGAGAGAGACAGAAAGAAAGAGAGAGAAATAGAGAAAGAGAGAGAAAGAGAAAGAGAGAAAGAGAGGGAAATGGAGAGAGAGAGAAAGAGAGAGAGAAAGAGAGAGAGAAAGAGAGATGCATGAAGAAAAACGATGACAATTTAAAAAAGTAGAGCGATAAACACAAACGCAAATAAATAAAAAAAACAAATTCAAAATATAAAAAGAAAGATAGAAGAACGATAGAAAGAGAAAAAGAAGAAAGAAAATCAAATATAAGATAGAAAGAAGAAAGTAAGAAGAGAGAAGAAACAAAATCAAAATATAGAATCGAAAGAAAGAAAGAACGAAAGAAAGAAAAAAGAAGAAAAAAGAGAAGAAACAAAATCAAAATAAAGAAAGAAAGAAAGAAAGAAAGAACGAAAGAAAGAAAGAAAGAAAGAAAGAAGAAAAAAGAGAAGTAACAAAATCGAAACATAAAATAGAAAGAAAGGGAGGAGAAGCACGATAAAAATATATAATAGAATAGAAAGAAAGAAAGAAAGAGAGAAGAAAATAAAAGAAACAAAATCGAAACATAGAAAGAAAGAAAGAAAGAAAGAAAGAAAGAAAAATACAAGAAAATAAAAGAAACAAAATCGAAACATAGAAAGAAAGAAAGAAAGAAAGGGAGAAGAAAATAAAAGAAACAAAATCGAAACATAGAAAGAAAGAAAGAAAGAAAGAAAGAAAGAGAGAAGAAAATAAAAGAAACAAAATCGAAACATAGAAAGAAAGATAGAAGAAAAAAAGAAACAAAATCGAAACATAGAAAGAAAGAAAGAAAGAAAGGGAGAAGAAAATAAAAGAAACAAAATCGAAACATAGAAAGAAAAAAAGAAAGAAAGAAAGAAAGAGAGAAGAAAATAAAAGAAACAAAATCGAAACATAGAAAGAAAGAAAGAAAGGGAGAAGAATATAAAAGAAACAAAATCGAAACATAGAAAGAAAGAAAGAAAGAAAGAAAGAAAGAAAGAGAGAAGAAAATAAAAGAAACAAAATCGAAACATAGAAAGAAAGATAGAAGAAAAAAAGAAACAAAATCGAAACATAGAAAGAAAGAAAGAAAGAAAGAAAGAAGAAAATAAAAGAAACAAAATCGAAACATAGAAAGAAAGAAAAAAAGAAAGAAAGAAAGAGAGAAGAAACACAATCAAAATAGAAAAGACAAATAAAAGATGGAAGAAAAAGAAGTGGAGGAGGAGAGGACGACAATAAAGCAAACATAATCATCCTGATTAAAAAATAAACTGATATGTGTAATCTGAGGAAGTAAAATATAAAGAAAAGAAGAAGAAGAAGAAGAAGAAGAAAGAAAGAAAGAAATCCAAGTATATAAAAAAGAAGGCGAATAATAAGAACACTCATTTATGTAGAAAGGAAACTGGCAAAAAAAAAAGAATGGAGAAAAGGCAAGTAAAGACACAGATGTCCATGTTTTGGGGTAAAAACTGAATAAGGGTAGCAAAAAAAAAAAAAAATATGACAAATAGTCCCCTTCCCCGCCAGTTATTTCAGGCGAATTTTTATTTCTTTTTGTGTAGTAACTAAAACCCTAGGGACCTTGAAGCAACCAAACGGTGCCTAACGACACTACCAGACGTATAAGTTGACAATTAGACACAGTTCCACCTCAGAAGACCATAAAAAAATGATCAACGTATAAACTCGTTTGTAGCTGGTTTTCGAACTTTATGTATGTGGTGGACGCGTTTAATCGTCATTGTCTGAAAAAGACACTTTCAGTAAAAAAACGAATACATAGGTCTACACCTGGGTAAGTGGTTAAGACAGAGATACCATAGTGGAATTAACAAATAAAAAAGAACACCTATGTAAAAAGGAAAGAATCGCTAAGAAAATAAAGATAAAAAGGAAAGTAAAAAAAAAAAAAAAAAAATTATGGGTAAAAATAATAATAAATAAGGAAGATGGCCAAGACAAAGACGTTAACTACGAATAAAAGACCAAAGTCAAGCCAGCCAACGAAATAAATAAAAAAAAGAGGAGAAAAAAAAAGCCTGACTTTCATCATGTTCGTCGGATGAAGGTGTGGTCAGAACAGCGACCGGATGCACGCTTGTTTGCATCATGGGAGTTTCAACGGTGCTTCCGGTTATTAAATCTCTCACGAACTGTCCAAGAAAAAAAAGAAAGAAAGAAGGAAAAAAAGATTAAACATTTTGATGACACTCCTTGTCACGTGACAAGACACGGAGGGACGAGACGAGATTAGACGAGATTGAATGAAATTGAATGCTGACCATACCTTCGAGAAATTATCGTGTGTTTTGTATATATATATATATATATATATATATATATATATATATATATATATATATATAACAAAAATACACGTCTCAAAATATCCACACACGTTGAAAATGTTTATTACAATAACGCACACACACATTCACACAAACGCACAAACTCACACACATATATATATATATATATATATATATATATATATATATATATATATATATATATGTGCTTTCAGATATACGTTATTCCAACAAAAATTTCGCTTGAAGATGGAACGGAGCCCATTTTACTTTCAACTCAATTTAATTTAAATGATTATATTGAAGTTTTTTCGGCTCTCTTGTTTTGAAACATGAGATCTCTTATGTAGCGATTTGGAATCATATTTTAAATAAATAATGATATATATATATATATATATATATATATATATATATATATATATATGAAATGAAACTGTCACTATCAGACGTGGATTTATATATGTATAAACATCATTTTATTCGTCAACACACAAACACATAAACATATCTATGTACATGCATATATATATATATATATATATATATATATATATATATATATATATATATATATATATATATATATAATTTACTTCCATGCATGAACGATTCATTGTAATATATATATATATAATCACCTCCCTTGCTGCCGTGCGACGATGGCCTAGAGATAAAGTATCTGGCTGGTGTCAAATCAGTCGGCTTTCCATCCCATCTTGAAACAATCGTCTGTCTGTGGATTATATATATATATATATATATATATATATATATATATATATATATGTATTCTTTTGAGCAGCAATGTTTCTTTCGTGCAAAGTTCATTAAATGTCAGCCAAAGTGCTTTCTTTAATATTTTTTTATATAATTTCTCATGAGATCTTATTATTTTTTTTCTTTTCAGAAGATAAATTATAAAAATTATAAAAAAAACTGTCCAAACGTTTTATTTTTTCTTAGCGCTTTCGGCTATACATTTAGCCATTTTTAACTGAAAATGGATTGTTGTATGTGTGTATTTAGTAATAATTTCCATGCCTGATTTGACTGAAATGAAACATTATATATAATGTTTCATTTCAGTCAAATCAGGCATGGAAATTATTTTGTTTTTGGTAAAATTCAGGTAACATCCGAGTCGAAAATATATAATGCTAACCGAAAGCTGTGTTTGTTGAAATATGTTATTGATAATGGATACAAACAAAGAGATTTCATAACTAAAAAAAAAAAAAAAAACAAGTATCATAATATTCATCGAGTGACTGATGAGTTAATGAATGTTTAAAATTTTGTTAGCGAATGGATTTAGCCATTTTATATCATTAACTTTACTAATTTACTTTTTGTATAAATGATTCATTGTAATATATATATATATATATATATATATATATATATATATATATATAGTTTATGCAAAATTAGGTAATCCGTATGGTAGACCCACCAAGGAGGATGATATCCAGAGAGCTCAATGTAAATTCAGAGCAAATATGTTTGAATAAAAACAGATCACTTTAAGGTTCCATGTAATAAGTTATTTCACCACAGCCCTTTTAAATGGCTCTGGATCCTCAGACTTTACTTCCAAAAGTTGAAATGAAAAATGAAAAGAAATTTACACATTTTTGACGGACCGCACCAAGCGTATGTGAAATTAACGAAGTGAGGAAATGATGTGGGAGAGAAAATATGAGTGAGTTAAATGTACCATTTTCAATTTCTTATCCTTAACCCCACTCTGTGTAGGCTAGACGCATTCTCACCCCCTTACCCATCTATACGTATACAAATATATATATATATATATATATATATATATATATATATATAATTATTCATTTAAAAATATGATTCCATCGCTACATAAGAGTCCTCATGTTTCAGAAACAAGAGACGTCTGGTTTAGACGATGTCATCTTCCGCTTTAAATTTAGACACCCCAATTTTACCCTAACTTGACCTCTTTGAATATAACTGAGATATTGATACAAATTATTAACCCTTAGGCACTTTTTTTAAATAATTGCTCTAGCCGTTACCATAGTAATTTTAATTTTAATAATGAATATGCTTAAAACGCGTAAATTTCAGGAATTAGTTATTCCGAAAAAAATTTCGCTTGAAGATGGAACAGAGCTTGGTACTTTAATTCAATTTAATTCAAATAATTATACTAATTCTAATAATTATACTAAGGTGTTTGGCTCTTGTTTTTGAAACATGAGAACTCTTATGTAGCGTGTTGGAATTATATTTTTAAATAAATAATTATATTTATGCCTTACTTTTGTATCGAGCACTATTTTTTACAATCAATAACAAAATACTAAAGAACTTTGAATTATTTACCTAACGAGTTCTTTCTTATTTTCTATATTTTTACACACACACACACACACACACACACACACACACATATATATATATATATATATATATATATATATATATATATATGAAGAAAGATAGTTTTAAGGTATTTTATATTTATGGGATTAAGGAGACGTCATTTTAAAATAACAAAAAATCATTTATTATCCGTATAAAATAAAATATTCAACACAATCTTTTTACGGTGAAAAGGAAATATTTATGTACGGACGTCACTTTTATGACATACTTGTATTTAAATTTCAAATGTAACATTTCCGGAAACGGACGAAAATACGAGATAAAACACTGCACAAAAAAAATTGAAGGAAACATTTTTTTTGTTTTCAAAACAACGGGATAAAGTGGTTACTGACTGTGAATGAAAGTGAGAAAACATTATTGAGGAGAATCGACAGAAAAAAATCGGATTCAAGGAGAGATAAAATAAGGATTTATGGTACATTTACATTTTCTTAAATTGTAGCTGACAGGAAAGCAAGAAGCCGGAAGAGAATTTCACAGGCTAGAAGTAGCGGAGAATAAACTATTAAAACATAGTTACATATATACTACAAAATAGCTATTCTCCTCGTGAAAAAACGGATGATTTGAATTTCCATAAAAAAAAGGGTGTGACCTGAAGATGATGACACAACACAAGTAAAATTGGAAGTTTTTTTTTTTTTTTGCCTGCAGGTTTTTTTTGTTATTTTTTATTATTATGATTATTATTTTGCATACACATTTTATCTGTTGCATCCGAAGTCCGCTGATGGGTGATTTGTCTGTATATATATTATGTAGCTAGAAACACACACACACACACACACACACACACACACACACACACTCTCTCTCTCTCTCTCTCTCTCTCTCTCTCTCTCTCTCTCTCTCGAACATTTGAATAAGTAAATATTAAACTTTTTGTCAAATAATTGAATTTAATATTCTTCTTTTAAATTTTGCTTGTTTTTATCATATTTGTTTAATAGCATTTAGCAGAATAAAAATGTAGAAACGAACGGTAATCCGATTCGAGAATAAGAATTCTCGCGGTTCGTTTTTACTTTTTGAATCTAAGAATGCATTCTAATGCATTTTAATTTTAAAATATCTTCGTAAATGCAAATCATACGATGTTAATTTTGTTCCAAAAAGCTGGCTTGGGTAATAATAAGTCTGTATATAGCGTGTAACACGGATATAAGAGACCCGGATATAAAAGAAACACGTATATAAGAGAGATTTTCTCTGGTCCCAAATTAGAGCCTGTGTTAATGTATATAAAATAGACCAAACCCGGATATAAGAGAAACCCGGATATAAGAGAGATTTTTCTCTGGTCCCAAATTAGAGCCTGTGTTAATGTATATAAAATAGACCAAACCCGGATATAAGAGAAAACCCGGATATAAAGAGATTTTCTCTGGTCCCAAATTAGAGCCTGTGTTAATGTATATAAATAGACCAAACCCGGATATAAGAGAAACCCGGATATAAGAGAGATTTTCTCTGGTCCCAAATTAGAGCCTGTGTTAATGTATATAAAATAGACCAAACCCGGATATAAAGAGATTTTCTCTGGTCCCAAATTAGTGCCTGTGATGTATATAAGACCAAACCCGATATAGAAACCCGGATATAAGAGAGATTTTCTCTGGTCCCAAATTAGTGCCTGTGTTAATGTATATAAAATAGACCAAACCCGGATATAAGAGAAACCCGGATATAAAGAGATTTTCTCTGGTCCCAAATTAGAGCCTGTGTTAATGTATATAAAATAGACCAAACCGGATATAAGAGAAACCTGTGGATATAAGAGCAAAGAGATTTTCTCTGGTCCCAAATTAGAGCCTGTGTTAATGTATATAAAATAGACCAAACCCGGATATAAGAGAAACCCGGATATAGAGAGATTTTCTATGGTCCCAAATTAGAGCCTGTGTTAATGTATATAAAATAGACCAAACCCGGGATATAAAACCCGGATATAGAGAGATTTTTCTCTGGTCCCAAATTAGAGCCTGTGTTAATGTATATAAAATAGACCAAACCCGGATATAAGAGAAACCCGGATATAAGAGAGATTTTCTGGTCCCAAATTAGAGCCTGTGTTAATGTATATAAAATAGACCAAACCCGGATATAAAGAAAACCGGATATAAGAGATTTTCTCTGGTCCCAAATTAGAGCCTGTGTTAATGTATATAAAATAGACCAAACCCGGATATAAGAGAAACCCGGATATAAGAGATTTTCTCTGGTCCCAAATTAGAGCCTGTGTTAATGTATATAAATAGACCAAACCCGGATATAAGAGAAACCCGGATATAGAGATTTTCTCTGGTCCCAAATTAGAGCCTGTGTTAATGTATATAAAATAGACCAAACCCGGATATAAGAGAAACCCGGATATAAGAGAGATTTTCTCTGGTCCCAAATTAGAGCCTGTGTTAATGTATATAAAATAGACCAAACCCGGATATAAAGAAACCCGGATATAAGAGAGATTTTCTCTGGTCCCAAATTAGAGCCTGTGTTAATGTATATAAAATAGACCAAACCCGGATATAAGAGACCAAACCCGGATATAAGAGAGATTTTCTCTGGTCCCAAATTAGAGCCTGTGTTAATGTATATAAAATAGACCAAACCCGGATATAAGATTTTCTGGAAACCCTGGATAAAGAGATTTTTCTGGTCCCAAATTAGAGCCTGTGTTAATGTATAAAATAGACCAAACCGGATATAAGAGAAACCCGGATATAAGAGAGATTTTCTCTGGTCCCAAATTAGAGCCTGTGTTAATGTATATAAAATAGACCAAACCCGGATATAAGAGAAACCCGGATATAAGAGATTTTCTCTGGTCCCAAATTAGAGCCTGTGTTAATGTATATAAAATAGACCAAACCCGGATATAAGAGAAACCCAGATATAAGAGAGATTTTCTCTGGTCCCAAATTAGAGCCTGTGTTAATGTATATAAAATAGACCAAACCCGGATATAAGAGAAACCCAGATATAAGAGAGATTTTCTCTGGTCCCAAATTAGAGCCTGTGTTAATGTATATAAAATAGACCAAACCCGGATATAAGAGAAACCCGGATATAAGAGAGATTTTCTCTGGTCCCAAATAGAGCCTGTGTTAATGTATATAAAATAGACCAAACCCGGATATAAGAGAAACCCGGATATAAGAGAGATTTTCTCTGGTCCCAAATTAGAGCCTGTGTTAATGTATATAAAATAGACCAAACCCGGATATAAGAAACCCGGATATAAAGAGATTTTCTCTGGTCCCAAATTAGAGCCTGTGTTAATGTATATAAAATAGACCAAACCCGGATATAAGAGAAACCCGGATATAAGAGAGATTTTCTCTGGTCCCAAATTAGAGCCTGTGTTAATGTATATAAAATAGACCAAACCCGGATATAAGAGAAACCCGGATATAAGAGAGATTTTCTCTGGTCCCAAATTAGAGCCTGTGTTAATGTATATAAAATAGACCAAACCCGGATATAAGAGAAACCCGGATATAAGAGAGATTTTCTCTGGTCCCAAATAGAGCCTGTGTTAATGTATATAAAATAGACCAAACCGGATATAAGAGAAACCCGGATATAGAGAGATTTTCTCTGGTCCCAAATTAGAGCCTGTGTTAATGTATATAAAAATAGACCAGA
>CAHIKZ030001209.1:717500-770000 GCA_903632075.3 Acanthosepion pharaonis
ATATTTCTACTGAGTAGCAACAAGAATAAATTGTTGCCAAATAACCATGTGACCTTGCCACACATAATGCACCGTTTCCCAGTATATATCATTGGTTGAGGCTAAACATGGTACACATGGCCTTAACCTTGCGGTTAAGCATAAAAGTATATATATCGTGTTGAACATTATATATTTTGTTAAATCTTATATGAAAGCCGGTTGCTGCTAAATTGACATTTATTTGATTACATGAACCAGCAGCCAAAATGGAAAGTAACATCCTTGTTTTTCAACAAATAACAACAGCTAAAAGTAAAATCCAAATGCAGTATCGTGTCATTTGTCCAAATCGTGTAACAACATAATTATCTATCCCACAAAATGTTTCTTTTTTCTAGATTTTCAGATAAAACGTTTAGCCATTTTGAAATCAATTCTTGTAAGAATACCTGAAAAAACCCTTTTACTTATTCAAGGAGAAAGTAATTAAAATCGTTTTATGTCAGCCATACTCTCTTCATAACTGAGCAGTGATGAGACGAAAAAGATCATTCAGGTTTTCAGTAATGGTACAAACATTCATACTTAGGCTTCCATCTTCAAAGTCCATTTAAGAACTATCAAAAGAACGGTGAATAAGTTTAAAATACAGGGAACAGGAGAGAGGGAAATGAACCAGGAAAATGGATTATATTTTCAACCTAGAGCTAAAGTGATCAATTAGAAATGATGTAAAGCCATGGCCCAGAACGCGCCGTTCTTTTCTAAAGCTTGATAGACAATTTCAGTATTAACCGTTAAGAAATTGATACGTGCTTGACCTAATGATGCGAAATGTCGCCATCTTTGTCTAATTTTCACAGGACGTATGATGAATAATTATCCTCGAAGTTCTTTGATGTAATATTACCATCTGTTTTTTTATTATTTGACAAAGATTGAAGACAAGAGAATCGCAATAAAAATAGTTGTAATTAACATGAAAGACGGTCATGTTATTTGTTGAATAACATTTAGTCATCTGATATACAATGTGTTCTTGCTAAATTTGACCGTTTCCTAAAGTGAAAACAAAGCCAATACCGAAAATCGATATATTGGGAAAACAGAAAAATTGCATACAGGTTATAATAATAAAAAGACAATTCACTCAAAAAGCTACGCTCAACTTCTACCACGGCCTTGATCTTACTCTGTAAGGTGGAACATACGGCCTTCACGGTTTCTCTCGTGAGAAACTCAAACGCCTCTCTAATCCTATCAATCAGCTGGGCATTACGGTTTTGCGGCAGTGCAGTTGGTGTCTTTCTCACCTGCGTCACACACATAATAATACATGGATTACAATCAGGGGAGTTTGGGGGTCAGATATTGGTTTTGCTTTTGTTTCGTTTATTTTGTTTTACGGCATATCAATCTCAATGGGTTATTTAATGCCGACAACATTTTAAGGATAGATTCGTATGAATAGAATATGTATTCTTTGGTTTAGATTGGTTTTGTTTATTTTGTTTTACGGCATATCAATCTCAATGGGTTATTTAATGCCGACAAGATTATTAGGATAAATTCGTATGAATAGAGTATGTATTCTTTGGTTTAGATTGGTTTGGTTTATTTTGTTTTACGGCATATCAATCTCAATGGGTTATTTAATGCCGACAAGATTATTAGGATAGATTCATATGAATAGAGTATGTATTCTTTGGTTTAGATTGGTTTGGTTCATTTTGTTTTACGGCATATCAGTCTCAATGGCTTATTTAATGCCGACAACATTTTTAGGATAGCTTCGTATGAATAGAATATGTATTCTTTGGTTTAGATTGGTTTGGTTCATTTTGTTTTACGGCATATCCACCTCAATGGGTTATTTAATGCCGACAACATTTTTAGGATAGATTCGTATGAATAGAGTATGTATTCTTTGGTTTAGATTGGTTTGGTTTATTTTGTTTTACGGCATATCAGTCTCAATGGGTTATTTAATGCCGACAAGATTATTAGGATAGATTCGTATGAATAGAGTATGTATTCTTTGGTTTAGATTGGTTTTGTTTATTTTGTTTTTCGGCATATCAACCTCAATGCGTTATTTAATGCCGACATTTTTAGGATAGTTTCTTATGAATAGAATATGTATTCTTTGGTCTAGATTGGTTTGGTTTATTTTGTTTTACATCATATCAACTGTAATGGGTTATTTAATGCCGACAAGATTTTTAGGATAGGTTCGTATGAATAGAATATATATTTTTGAAAGAAATCAATTTGTAGATCATTAGTATATTTTTGTAATCGGATTTTTTTTTTATTGAGAATCAAATATTTTGCTTGTTCTAGACGTTGGAACTGGTGATGTCCTAAAAACTATCAGGTGACTACTTCTGACTCTCCGTAGGAGTGTGGCAGGGAGCTGAATCTTGCTACCAGGCATATGGTCTTCCCGCAGCCATACATTCCAAACAAGGCTTGACCATAGTGTTAAACAACTCCACATAGCCATCCAAATTGAGCCTGACACCCTGAGACCATGTAAGGTGTCATGACACCACCCTCGCTGGGAGACACACCCAAGAACCATCACAGTTTGTGGAAATTTAGATTTCGTGATACGTCGAAAGTCATATGGATTGTAAGCAAGATGTTGCAGGTATTCACAAAAATTATTTCCATCGGAAAATGACCATATTGTCCATGATTGAATAGGATGTTTCACCTTGTTTAAGAATATATTTACCTTTATGAGACGATTTCCTCGATCTATTTTTTTGAAAGAAGGTGATCATTACACCATTTTTAAGATTGGTAGCGATGGTCCTGATTCGAGGCCAGTTAAATAGTTGAAATTGTAACGCCCATTTCCCACGCTAAAGCCCATATTCCCCTGGCTGGGCCTTCCATCAATTACTCATGCAGTTTTTGGATGAATTCTAGTGTACGAAGAAATCAGAACGTCTGTTGTGTTCATTTCTACAAGTCACAGCCTCGTAGTTTCCTTTGCAGCCATTTTCCGTCTTATTGTTTTCACGGTGTTAGGCGATTCAGTAGCTGTCATGATTGCGGCATTTTGATGCCCGGCACGAAACATTATGACGCAGGTTACCATTTTCCAATATTCAAGTGGCTTCCACTGGTCTATGGATTCTAGTTTACGGAGGCAATCAGAACGTTTATTGTGTTCTTTTCTACAAGCCACGGCCTCGTAGTTTCCGTAGCAACTCTCCATTTCAAGTCATTGTTTTCATGGCGTTCAAAGTACATTCAGCAGCTATCATGAGTTCAGCATTTTGATGCCTAGCACGAATCATTTTGATGCCGGTTACCATTTTCCAATATTCAAGTGGCTTTCACTTGTCCATGCCAGTTAACTTTGTCACCTCTAAATCTGTAGTGAGTAGGTGTCTCAATGTTCTTCACTGTTTACAGATATTCCAAACCAATCGGAAAAATAAAAACACTGAATTTTGTCAAATTTATCCCGAACCGACTGTCCGTGTTTTTGTTTGAAATTTTGTCGATGGGATTCATCTTCGGAATAAGGTCTGTCGTCTACAGTGAAAATGAATTGCTCTTTACTTTACTCTAAATAAATGCATCGAAAATCAGGAAAAAATACTTTATATGCTCTGGAATAAGTGCAAGCGTTACTTATTGGATAAGGTCTTGTTGTATTGCTAATGATTTTCTTGTGTGAATGCGCTGTAAATCAGTATCATGTTATGGTTCTTATCTAAGTGTAGCTTAGATGTGGCACATGGCCGAAAGTAAGGAGCATCCAGTGAGAATCTAATTCATTACTCAGTCGTAACATTTCTAGCGAGACAGGATTGCTAACAATTGCACCACATCGAGATGGCCGCATTAGTTATGGGTTAAATAACAACTAAGAAGACTTTAGTTAGTTCAAGTAGGTGAGAAAGCAGGATCAAAAACAGTTTTGAATTCAGAGCTGTACTTCTACTAGACTGGTGACCAAACATGGCCAGAGAGTTCAGTCTGACCTGCTATTTAACCTATGACTGCAAAATAGCCTTCAGAGTTCATGCCTTTACCAAGTATATTTCTGAAAAAGTGAATGCAACCATTTCGACTGTAATTTGAATTCGGCGGGCGAATTCCTCGTTCCGTTAAACCATTTACACACCCAGAAAGTGACATTTTTTTACAGTGGTGTTCACTCTGTACAAGGGGCTACTCGAATTAGCGGGTTAAAGGAGTAAGAGGTATAGCTTATGTGGACATGTCGGGAAGATAACGGTTAAGTCTAGACTTGAACAGGTTAAGATTGTAGTGATCGGGGAAGCAACTTCTTAGGAGACGGTTCCACAATGCAGTGGTTCATGGGATAAAGCTGCTTAAGTGAAACTTACATCTCACCAGGGCTATACAGGCTAATAAGGGGTTATCCAGTGGAAAAGAATTCGTCGCCTGCAAGGACGAAGAGGCGCTCTTGTAATCTATCGAGAGTAGAAAGTGAAGACTGGTCAATACTTCAATTTCAGTCTGAACTTGCTCTTGTAAAGTTAGAGGATAGAAGAAGGAATAAGGTACTTACTGGAGTTAGACAGGGGACCGTCCATAAAGGTCAGTGTTCACTTTGTACAAGGAGCTACTTGGATTAGCGGGTTACAGAGTAAGAGGTATAGCTTATGTAGATATGTGGGGAAGATAACGGTTATCTCTAGACTTGAGCAGGATACGATTGTAGTGATCGGGGAAGCAGCGTGTCGCATATTATCGAGGAAAATGGAATTGGAGCGATGAGTTAACCTGTTGTATACATTTTTACACTAATGCCCTTGGGAAAGGTAAGAATCCCTCTTTTCGCTTCGTCACCCGTTATGGTTATTTTCTAAGCGAAGCTTAGATGTGGCACAAGGCTGAATGTAGGGAGCACCTAATGAGGATCAGACTCACTATTCAGTCGTAATTGTTCTAGCGAGACAAGATTGCTAACAATTACACCACATCGAGATGTCCTCACTAGTTATGGGGTTAAATAACAAGAAGACTTTAGTTAGTTTAAATATTCAAGGTTTAAATAATCCCAGAAAAGAAATATACAAATCATATAAAATCAGAGGGTATTATTGCGATTTTCCAAGCACAGTTTAGGTATGGCACAAGGCCGAAAGTAGGGGGTTTTCAATGAGGATCGAACTCACTACTCAGTCGAAACAAGCTTGCTAACCATTACACCGCCTCGAGATGCCCAAATGATTTTCTCAGCGTAGCTTAGATGTGGCACAAGGACGAAGGCATGGAGCACCCAGTGGGATTTGAACTCACTACTAAGTCGTGATTGTTGTAGCGAGACAAACTTTCTAACCATTACAATACGTCGAGCTGGCCGATATGGAAAATATTAAGTGACCTGGATAAATATCATGCGTTGCTTATAAGATAAAGCGGTGTTATACATTGTGTTAATGCATTATATTGTTTTATTATAGAAATATATTAAAAATAAGGAAAATATTTCTATAAGTATCCGGGAATAACTGCAAACGTAGGAAAAACAATTAATGGATTATGTAAATGTATTGCTACTGGTTTAACTGCAGAAAGAAATTGAAATCAGGAAATATTTTATGTGGTCTAGAATAAAATCAAGCATTGCTTACGGGGTAAAACTGTGTTATGTATTGTGTATATGTATTATTAATGGTTTTATTACAGAAATATATTGAAAATATTTCTTTGTAATAAATTCAGGTGTTACGTACAGGATAAAGTTGAGCTATGAATTATGTAAATGTATTGCTGATGCTTTTACTATGGTTATGCATTGAAAATCAGGAATATTATTGTGTGTGGTCTGGAATAAATGCATCAATTTTTACAGGATTTGATGTCTTACGTAAATACATTGTTAATGATGTTTATAAAATTTTAATAAGAGATGACTTGATTTCACTACAAAATTGCATTTAAAAATCAGGAAAATATTACAAGTGGCTGCAGTATATTCAAGTTTTATGTAATGGTGAATATATATATATATATATATATATATATATATATATATATATATATATATATATATATAATAAAAAGCTTAAACACTAATATTCCATGGTCATACTGATGAATTGGATCGTATCTACGATTCCAATGGAATAAATTATGACTATGGAATATTAGTGCTTAAGCCTTTTTATTATATCCTTACTCTGCCCTGGACATTGAGTTCTACCTGGATTCTATCCTCTCGGAATTTTTATTCAAAAATATACATATATTTGTATGCACCTATGTGTATATATATCTATATATTTTGCATATGTATGTGTATATTTACCACAAATATTATATATATATATATATATATATATATATATATATATATATATATATATATATATATATATACAAACGTAAAAGAACGAAGAGAAAGATTTCAGCGTTCAAAACATTAATTTCAAACAGGGCTCAATAAAAAAGTAGAGCAACAAATGTTATTTATTATGCCCTGTTACATTAGAACATGTACATTGGCACCACTACAAAACTGTACATCTTGTTTCAACGTTAAAAAATTCCGAGCACAGAAAGTTTTTGTCATAGAAACATTAACCTCAGTATCTGTCTAGATATCCGAGATGAGGTATTATGTAAACTATTTACATTATTCGGAAAATTGTCCTCATCTTTGTCGCCATATTTATTACAACGATTCGGCCGTTGTACGCTCCCGCCTTCTTCAGGTAGTTGGAATGTCGAACTAAACACTTTATTTCGGTCACTGGGGTAGATTTCTAGTTCCACGTGCCATGTTTATTGGATGCCAGTTATCAGCTATCTCGTGTTAATTCTTCTTTCCAAGTTCTCCACCGCCTTAACCGGGTATTGAACTCACACTTTTTGGGTCCTGTCACTAGATCTAACCAACGACTTTATCCACTTGAGGACACATGGCACAGTGAGTTCAATACCCGGATGAGGGAGTGGAGAACTTGGAAAAAGGAATTAACAGGAGATAACTGATAACTGACATATACTAAACATGGCACGTGGAACTAGAACAGTCTACTCCGGAGCGTACGGCGGCCGAAACGTTGTAATAAATATGGCGAGCAAGATGTGGACAAAAGTCCGAATAATTTAAATAATGTACATAATACCTCATCTGAGAAATATAGACAGATACTGAAGGGCCGAAACGTTGTAATAAATATGGCAACAAAGATGAGGACAATAGTCTGAATAATGTAAATAGTGTACATAATACCTCATCTGAGAAACTGAAGAGCCGAAACGTTGTAATAAATATGGCGACAAAGATTTGGACAAAAGTCCGAATAATGTAAATAGTGTACATTATACCTCATCTCAGCAATATAGACAGATACTGAAGGGCCGAAACGTTGTAATAAATATGGCGACACAGATGAGGACAATAGTCCGAATAATGTAAATAATGTACATAATACCTCATCTGAGAAATATAGACAGACACTGAAGGGCTGAAACGTTATAATAAATATGGATACAAAAATGATAGTCCGAATAATGTAAATAGTAAACAGTAACTTAACACGCTATGTTACTATTTAAATTCGAATTCTATGATTAAAACGAAATTTTATTGGTTGAATTTGTCCCTTATTTGCTTATCTTACCTCTCTCTCCTTTTTTACTTTTATTTCCTTTTCTTGGCCTTTTTTCCTCTCATTTCTCTTCTCTCTCTCTCACTGTTACTAATCACTTAGCTTACTTCTTTCTCCCCATATAAACTCTTTGTTACCTTTTGTGGGAAACTTTCCAATCACGGAAGTGGAAGAGATACTGCGTTAACTGCATTTCGGAATAAAATAGTTTAGTAGCATCGTGATATGCCACCTGATGAAACGTTAAAACTACTTTTAACGTTGAAACATGATGTTCAGTTTTGAAGTAAGTATAATGTAACACTGCATAATATATAATATATAACTATATTTTCGCATACACAAACACACACATATATATATATGTATATATATATATGTATATATATACCTGATGCGATGAGAACGAAAGTAATATATAGACTCCAATGTTCACAGCATTAATCCAAAAGAGGGCTCGATACCGATAGTAGAGCGATAATTATGTATTTATTATAATTTTATCTTATAGACAAAACCATTTTACTCATTACAAAGATGCAACATCGTTTCAGTGCATTTCAACTGCACTTCGACGGGTGAGAAACGAAAATGGTTATGAACAATCCTGCTTGTAGGCAAGCCGTATGTGAAACGTCACTTCCTTTTTTCCATTTGTTTGAGAGAAAAATATACACAAAAAAAATTCATAACTATTTTCGATTCTCACCCGTCGAAGTGCAGTTTAAATGCACTGAAACGAAGTTGCATCTTTGTAGTGTGTAAAATGGTTTTGTCTATATGATAAAAGATTTATATATATATATATATATATATATATATATATATATATATATATATATATATATATACTAGCAGCATGGCCCGGCGTTGCCCATGCTTGATTCAAAAATCGTACGACACTTACAGCAATCGCTATCACTTGACTTAAAATATTTTTGCCCTTCCTTGCATTTAAAATATTTTGCCCTTCCTTTGCCGTGGTGATGTTGCTACAAGCCTTACTTTCGCCTATCTCACACTGCGAATTTTTTCGAAGCTCTATACTAAACATTAAATCTGTTACGAAAAAGAACTAAACAAAATGAACACAAAACGATCAGCTTTAAAAAAAGGACTCGTAACCGAAAAAACCGAATGAAAAAAAGAATGTTAACAACAAATACATATTCACACCCAAGCCAGTTCTGCGGAATCAGAATCAACGTTGAGTTTAAGCAAGCGATTGAGCCAATTGGAGTAAAGTGCCATGTAGATTTAAATTTTTCCGACTTGTGACGAATGCAGCTATCGATTATTTTCGTGTCAGTCAGCTGTTGGCTCTCACGCTGGCCAATAGAATCTCCCTGCCTATTCGTGGCAGCCATATATATATATATATATATATATATATATATATATATATATATATATAATCTTATAAATATAAGTATGTATACTGCCCGGAAAATGAAGAAACCAATATCCAAGGAAAAATAAGGAATAATAAAAGAAAGAAGTAAGATCATGTAATTCAGGCGAAAATAATCGTCCAGAATCCAAGCTCAGAGTCCAAAGAAAAAAAACCCGACACGTATCTATGTATGTATATAAATGTAAAAGAACGAAGAAACAAATTTCAGCGTAAGAACATTAATTTAAAACAGGGGTCAATACAAATTTACCGTTTAAATGTGAATTTTTGATTCCGTAATTCCATTGGTTGAAATTGTTCTTATTTTATCTCACCCCCTCTCCTTTTTTAAGCTTCATTACCTTTTCTTGGCATTTTTACTCTTATTTCGCTTCTCTTCTCTGTCACGCTCTCCCTCTCTCCCTCTCTCTCTCTCGCTGTTACTAATCAGTTAACTTCCTTTCTTTCTCCATATGTAAATTCTTTTTACCTTTTATGGGAAACTTTCCAATGGCGGAAGAGGACGATGAGCTTCGTTAACAGCATTTCGGAAAATGTGCTAAAACAATAACACTTTTTGAAGAGCCGGACCTGGTGCGCCACAATGTCCCCACATAAAACCTACGCAGGTTTTGAATTCAGAATTGTTTTTCTCCTAGACAAGTTGCCATCCATGGCTATAGAACCCATTCTCTCCTGCTATTTATCGATTACTGGAGGTGGAGAGAAGAAGAAAATTCATACTTTTCACAAGGCTATAAGCACGTAAGTGAATGTAATGGACTTAACTGGTACGTTGATTCCACAATCCAAACCGCTATCCATTACTCCTCCGTGCCTCCTAATATATATATATATATATTAAAGACATTTTTATGTTTAACATTCTTTTTCTAGATACAAGTATTTAAGTAAATCCTCTGTTTATAATGAACAGTATTATATAACATTTACCGGCCTGAATGTCCGAGAAATTTTCATAGAAAATATTCGTCCTTTGACAGGATTCGAACCTGCTTCCTATACGGAACCGTCATTTATCTTGACGTGCCTAAGCATTCGGCCACAAAGGATCGTTCGGTAGGCAAGGTCGAATTTACTGCTTATAAACTTCAATCTTCCATAAATCTCGTACATTCATAACTGCTCATGGCGTATCAAATGTAAACAAATGACGTCATACATTAAGAAAAATGTCTTTAATAAAATCTCGGACTTTGTCCATTTCTTAATATATATATATATATATATATATATATATATATATATATATTCCTGGAAAAACACGCATGCCAAATCAGTATTAATACAAATACTAAAATAAAATTAGACAAAAATAAAAAAAAGTATCTGATTGTAGAAACCCTGAAGACTGCCCGTTGTAAAATAAATGCCGCACAAAATCTGTGGTATACCAATGCATTATCTCATCCATTGAGTGTCCTAACACTGATAGGATATATATTGGTTCAACGAAGAATGAATTTAAAATTAGATGGAGACAACACAAATAATATTAGAAATAGAAATCAGACATCTCTATCCAAATAATTTTGGCATTTAAAGTAAATGAATAAATCACCAAAAGTAAAATGGAAAATAATAAATAGAACAAGAACTTGTAAAACCTGGGATGACCCATGCCCTTTATGCCTACATGAAAAACTACACATTATTAAGTTTGTGAATAATGAACATTTATTAAACAATAGACAAGAGTTAACGGTTTCCTGCTGACATCAACAAATTTTTGCATTAAATAATTAACATTAAAAAAAATTAAATTTCATAGTCTAATAAAAGGTTTAAAAGTTTAACCCAATCATAAGATTAAAAAAAAATACCTTTTATGATGTCATCAAAAAACAAAAAAAAAACAAATTTCAGTTCATTGCGACGCGTTTAAGTGCGAAACAGCCCTTTAGAAAATAAAGGAGGATAAATAAATAAATAAAATTAAACAAAATTCTCTAGACCCTTAACGGCATATTCTGGTGCCAAAAGCTATCTTTCGCTATGACTGACCAAACGATGTGCGCACATGAATGTCATCATTAGCTTTGAAATGGATGCCCCCACCCTACCTCGGCTTGATCTCTTTCCAAAGGTGACTGATATGGGAATAAAAATTCTTTCTTAGACCCTTTACCAAAATGGTCTCGTCAGCCGTTTTCATAGTACATAAATTTGCGAATGAACATGCTTATAAAGAGAATTTTCAAGATTGGTTATTCCTAAATTTTCGCTTGAGGATGAAACAGGGCTCGATACCTTAACTGAATTTAATTTTAATAATTATATTGAGGTTTTAGGCCCTCGTTTTTGAAACATGAAAGCCCTTATGTAGCGAAGGAATCATATTTTTTCAATAATATATATATATATATATATATATATATATATATATATAAAGAAAGAACAGTAAGATATATAATCCGGAGTTCTTATAGATATTTTTATTTTTACCAGCTAGTGCTCAATGTAAATTTACAGAGCATTATATTATAAATGAATTGATTTAAAATATGTTTTTTCGCTACACAGTTCTAACCATGTTTCAAAAATGGAAGCTAAAAGCCACAAATTTAATTTTTCAAAATATATTTTCTGGGGACTTTGTCTATCTTACTTCTTTTATTTTTAATAAAGAAAAAGAAAAAAAAAACACAGAAAAACCCACTTTTTAACTGAATTCTCATAATCCCTAGTCAGTCTCCACCAAAAACAACAAAAACACAAAAAAACATCCGGGCTCCTTAGGCGTATATATATATATATATATATATATATATATATATATATATATATATATATATATTTTAGTAAAAAATTAGTAATTACTAATATATCTACAGCAGATCATAGCAAAAAAACGTCGGTTAGATATCGACGATAAATTAGTATATCCAACTCAATTATTCGCAATGATTCTTCTCCCTGGTTAGCGACGGTAAAAAACCAACGTAATTTACAAAATTCAAGTGCCAACGAATTAAATAATATTTATGTTGGTCACACCACAAACTCGCTTTCACGACGCTTGACTCTACATTTGAATGATAACTCTAACATTTTAGGCATTTAAAACAACATGCCTGGCTGTGTACACAATTCCGGAAAACTTTTGTTGAAAACACAACTATATTTTAAACATGAAAACAATAAAGAAAACTAAAATTCTTGAAGCTATATGCATAAAACAGTTAAAACCTAACTTGAACAAAATAAACTACAAAATCTCCACAAATATTCTTAAATGCCTATAGCAGCATAAAGCCATTGGTTTATACCCAACGGCTTCCCATACTTAATTCTCGTTTTCACTCTCGCGTGGTCATGTGACGTCTTGAGCTGCAGATTTTTTTCCTTCCAGCATCTCGATATGCACAAGTTTGTTGTTGCTTGAAATCTTCCATGTAAACATAAACAGAATATTCATCACTGTTTTGTCTCGTATTGCTTAATATATTTTAATGTAATTGTCATCTTGATAATGGCTTATGTATTGGAAAGCTTTGATAGATTAAAAAAATGTGTACTCAATATTTGTGATTTTCGTCTTCGCTTAATGATACGTTATTGCTTATCAGACGATATGGTCCCTTTCCCGTGGGTTTTTAAAAGGGGGCCCTTTTTTAAAACCCCCCCCGGGGGCCCCCCCCCAAAAAAAAAAAAAAAAAAAAAAAAATCTTTTTTAAAACCCCGGAAAAAAAACCCCCCCAAAAAAAAAAAAAAAAATGGGCCCCCTTTTCCCCCCCCTTAACCCCCCCCCCCTTTTTTTATTTTTTAAAAAATTTTTTTTAAAAATTTTTTTTTTTTTAAAAAAAAACCCCCTTTGGCCCAAAAAAAAAAACCCTTTTTTCCTTCCCCCCCCCCCCCTTTTTTTTTTTTATCCCCCCTTTGGGAAAAAAACCCCCCCCCAAACCCCTTTTCCCCCCCCCCAAACCCAAAAAAAAAAAACCCAAAAAATTTTTTTGGGGGGAAAAAAAAACCCCAAAAAAAAAACCAAAAAAAAACCCCCTTTTTTTTTTAAAAAAAAAAAAAATTTTAAAAAAAAAATTTTTAAAAAAGGCCCCCCAAAATTTTTTTTCTTTAAAAAACCCCCCCCCAAAAAAAGGAAAGCGGTTTTTAATTCCCCCCTTTTTTTTTTTAAAAGTTTTTTCCAAAGGGTTTTTTTTCCCCGGGATTCCCCGGGGGTTTTTTTTTTCCCCCCCGGGGGTTTTTTTTGGAAAAAAACCCCAATTTTTTTTTTCCCCCCCTTTTTTTTTTTTCCAAAAAAGGGGGTTTTTTTTTTTTCCCCCTTTTTTTTTTTAAAAACCCCCCCCTTTTTGGGGGCTTTTTCCGCCCCGAAAAACCCCTTTTTTTTTGGGGGTTTTTTTTTTAAAAAAAAAAAATTTTTTTTCCCCAAAGGTTTTTCCCCCCCCCTTTTTTTTTTTCCCCAAACCCCCCCTTTTTTTTCCCCCCCCCTTTTTTTTGGGGGGGGTTTTTTTCCCCCCTTTTTTTCCCCCCCCCCCTTTTTTGGGAACCCCCCAAACCCCCCCCTTTTTTTTTTTTAATTTTTTTTTCCCCCCAAATTTTTTTAAAAAAAGGGGAAAAATTTTTTTTCCCGGGTCCCCCCCCTTTTTTAAACCCCCTTTTTTCCAAAAAATTTTTCCCCTTTTTTTTTTCCCCCCTTTTTTTTTTCTTCCCTTTAATTTTGTCCTTTTTAAAAAAAATTTTTTTTTTCCTTTCCCCCAAACCCTTTTTTTTTTTTTGGGGGAAAAAAAAAAAACCCTTTCCCCCTTTTTAAATTTAAATTTTTGGGAAGGGAAAACTTCCCTTTTTTTAAAATTTTTTTTTAAAAAAATTTTTTTTTTTTTTTAAGGGGGGGGATATTTTGGGGGGTTTTTTTTGATCCCAAAACCCTTTTTAAATTTTTTTTCTTTTTTTTGGGTTTTTTTTTTTTTTAAAAAGGGGGGTTTTTTGGGGTTTTTTTTTGGTTTTCCCCCCTTTTTCTCCTTTTCTTTTTTTTTTCCTTTCCCCTTTTTTTTTTTTCCCCCTTTTTAAAAAATTTTTTTTTTTTTTTTTCCTTTTTAAAAAAGGAAACCTTTTAAAAATTTTTAAAAAAAAAAAATTTTTTTTTAAAAAACCCCCCAACCTTTAAACCCCAAAAAAAAAATTTTTTTTTAAAAAAAACCCAAACCCCTTTTCCCCTTTTTTTTTTCCAAACCCTTTTTTTTTTTGAAAAAATTTTTTTTTTTTTTTCCTGAAAAAAATTTCCCTTTTTTTTTTGGGCCCCCCCAAAAAAAAAACCCCCGGGGGAAACCGGAAAAACCCTTTTTTTTTAAAAAGGGTTTTTTTTTTTAAAAAATTTTCCCCTTTTTTTTTCATTTTTTTTAAAAATTTTTTTTTTTTTTTTTTTTTTTTGGGGGTTTTTTTTTTTTTTTTTCTTGGTCCCTTTTTTTCCCCTTTTTTCTTTTTTTAAAATTTTTTTTTTTTTTTTGGGGGGGTTTTTTAAATTTTTTTTCCCTTTAATTTTTCCCCCCGGTTTTTCCCCCTTTTCCTCCCCCCCTTTTCGGGCCCCCTTTTTTTTCCCCCCCCTTTTTTTAAAAAAATTTTTTTTTTAAAAACCCCCCCTTTTTTTGCCCTTTCCTTTTCCCCCCCTTTTGGGCCCCCCAAAAATTTTTCCCCCCTTTTCCCCCCCTTTTTTTTTTTTTTTTCCCCGGGAAAAAAAAAATCCTTTCCCCCCCCCCTTTTTTTTTGGGGGGCCCCCTTTTTTTTTAAACCCTTTTTTTTTCCCCTTTTTTTTCCCTTTTGTTTTTTAAAAAAAATTGGCCCCCTTTTTCCCCCCCGGGGGGGGGGAATTTTTTTTAAATTTTTTTTCCCCCCCCGGGGGGGGTTTTTTCCCCCCCGGAAAAAAGGGGGGCCCCGGGGGGGTTTTTTTTTAAACCCCCCTAAATTTTTTTTTTCCCCCCCTTTTTTTTTTTTTTTTTTTTGGGGGCCCCCCCAATTTTTTTTTTTCCCCCGGGGGCCCCCCCCCTTTTTTTTTTCCCCCCCCTTCCCCCGTTTAAACCCCCCCCCCCCCAATTCATTTCCCCCCCCCCCAAATTTAAATTTTTTTTTTTTTTTTCCCCTTTTTAAAAAAGGGGGGGGAAACCTTTTTTTTTTTTTTTCCCCCCCCAAAAAGGGGGGGGGTTTTTTTTTTTTTTTAGGGGGCCCCATCAATTTGGGCCCCTTTTTTTTTTGTTTTTTTCCTTTTTTCCAAAGGGGGGCCGAAAAACCCTTTTAAAAAAACCCCCCCAAAAAATTTTTTTTTTCCCCCAACCTTTTTTTTTTTCCCTTTTGGGGTTTTCCCCTTTTTTTTTTTTTTTCTTTTTTTTTTTCCCCCCCCCTTTTTTTTTCCCCCCCCCCTTTTTTTTTTTTTGGTTTTTTTTTAAAAAACCCCTTTTGGGCCCCCCCCCCCGGGGCCCCCCCCCAAAAATTTTCCCCCCAAGTTGGGCCCCCCTTTGGGGGTTTTTTGCCCCCCTTTTTTTTTGGTTTTTCCCCCCCCCCGGGGGGGTTTTTGGGTTTTTTTCCCCCCTTTTTGGGGGCCCCCCCCCCCCCCCCCTTTTTTAACCCCCTTTTATTTTTTGGGGGGTTTGGGCCCCCCCCGGGGTTTTTTTTTTTTCTTTTTTTAAAACCCCTTTTTTCCCCACCCCCGGCCTTTTCCCCCCCGCCTTTTTTCCCCCGGGGTTTTTTTTTTTGGGAAAAAAAGGGCCCCTTTTTTCCCCCCCCCCCCCTTGGCCGGCCCCCCCCCTTTTCCCTTTTGGGTCCCCCCTTAAAAGCCTTTCCCCCCCCCCCTTTTTCCCCCCCCCCAAAAAAATTTTTTGGGTTGGGGGTTTTTTTTTGTTTAAATTTTTGGGGTTTTTTTCCCCCCCCCCCCCCTTTTTTTTTTGGGCTTGGGGGCCCCGTTTCCCCGGGGGGGGTTTTTTTTTAATTTTTTTTTCCCCTTTTTTTCTTTTTTCCCCCAAAATTTTTTTAACCCCATTTTTTTTCCCCCCCCCCTTTTTTGCCCCCCCCCCCCTTTTTTTTTTTTCCTGCCTTTTGTTTAAACCCCCCCAAAAAAAAAAAGGGGGGTTTTTTTTGGGGGAAAAAAAAACCCCCCCCCCCGCCTTTTTTTTTTTTTTTTTTCCCCCGGGGGTTTTTTTTTCCTTTTTTTTCCCCGGGGTGGGGGTTTTTTTAAAATTTTCCCCGGCCCCCGGGCCGGTTTCCGGGGAAACCGGGGGGGTTTTTCGGGGTTTTTTTTCAGTGCCCCCCTTTTTTTTTTTTAATTTCCCCCCTCCTTTTCCCCTTTTTTTTTTTCCCCTTTTTTTTTTTTTTCCGTTTTTTTTTTTTTGGGAAAACCCCCCGGTCCCCCCCTTTTTTAAAATTTTTCCCGGGGGGTTTTTTTTTGGGGATTTGGGGTTTTTTCCCCCGGGGGGGGAAAAAAAACCCCCCCAAAAAAAAAAAAATTTTTTTTTTTAAAAAACCCCCCCTTTTTTTTTTTTTTAAAAAAATTTTTTTTTTTTTTTTCCCCCCTTTTTTGGGGAAATTTTTTTAAAAAATTTTTTTTTTTAAAGGGGGTTTTTTTTTTTTAAAAAAAAAAAAATTTTTTTTTTTTTTCCCCCCAAAAATTTTTTTTTTTTTTTTGGGGGTTTTCCCCCCAAAAAAAGGGGTTTTTTTTTTAGCCCCTTTTTTATTTTTTTCCCCCCCAAAATTTTTTTCCCCCCCCTGCCCCTTTTTGGGGGCCCCCTTTTTTTTTCCCCCAAATTTTCCCCCCACCAAAACCTTTTTGGGGGTTTTTTTCCCCTTTTTAAAAGAATTTTTTTTTTTTGGGGGGGGCCCCTTTTTTTGGGCCCCAAAATTTTTCGGGGGCCCAAACCCCCAAATTTTTTTTCCGTTTTGCTTTGTTTTGCCCCCCCAAAAAATTTTGGGGGCCCCCCCCTTTTTTAAATTTTTTTTTTAAATTTTCCCCTCTTTTGGGTTTCCTTTTTTTTTTTTCCCCCCGGGGTTTTTTGGCCTTTTAAAGGTTTTTTTTTTTTTCCCGGGAAAAAGTTTTTCCCTTTTTTTCCCCCCCCCTTTTTTTAAAAAAATTTTTTTTTTTTCCCTTTTTCCCTTTTTTCCCCAAAAAAAAATTTTTTGGGGGTTTTTCCCCCTTTTTTTTTCCCCCTTTTTTGGGTTTTTTTAAAATTTTTTTTTTCCCCCCCTTTTCCCCAAAAATTTTTTTTTTTTTTTTTTCCCTTTTTTTCCCCCTTTTTTCCCCCTTTTTTAAACCCCAAAAAACCCCCTTTAATTTTTTTTGGGGCCCTTTTTTTCCCCGGGGGCCCCCCCTTTTTTTAAAAAAAAATTTTTTTTTTTAAAAAAAAAAAGGGGTTTTTTTAAAAAAAAAATTTTTGTTTTTTTGGGGAATTTTTTAAAAAAACCCCTTTTCCCCCCTTTTTTTTTTTTTTTTTTTTAAATTTTTTTTTTTGGGGCCCCCCGGGTTTTTCCCTTTTTTTTTCCCCCACAAATCCTCCGTGTTAGTAGGTTTCTTTCATAACTTTCCTCCTAAGGTCTTCCAAGATTTTCTATTGGATTTAAATGAGGACTTCTGGTGGCCAATAATCTCTTCTTCTTATTCTTCGAACTAACAAGTGGTTTCTTCCCTGGGTTCGATTAAGCAGCCCCTATTTCTTGCAGTCGTCTAAAACAGTCTGTCTTGACACATTAACACATGAGGTACTATTCATAACCCTTTTAATTTCTGTGCAACACTTAAAACGGTCCTTTAATGACATACGCTGCATTATTCGATCTTCTCTTGCCGAAGTTTTGTGGGGTCTGCTGGTTTTAAAAGCACTAACTATTTTGCCAGTATCATTGTAGGATTTAACAACCCTTTATAACACTCTTGGAACGTTTTCACTTTCTCTGAAATCTCTCTAATGGTGTGCTTTTCCTTGTAGCTTCACAATAGCTTGTCTCACAGAGTAATCAAGTTTTTGGCGTTTCGCCATGGTGCCGGCTGATGCAACGTCAGACTTATTCTTTAGAGGAAATCAAAAATTTGAATATAGCATATTTTTACATTGTTTTTCTCAATTTTGTCCCTTACTTTTGGACGTTCCAAATTTGAAAATAAATAAATAATTGTTATAATTCTTTTCTATCCTTTGCAAATGATTCAAATTTTTAGTATGTTATTATGGATGATAACGACTACCAGTTGTCAAAATTTCAGCTTTTTCACAGTTGTTAATTCTAACAAATATTAGGTTTTAAAATGTTGTCCTTAGTTTTGGACGCTACTGTATATATATATATATATATATATATATATATATATATATATATATATATATATCCTGAATATATAACTCCATATGAATATATATATATATATATATATATATATATATATATAGATAGATAGATAGATAGATAGATAGATGTATTGTTGTAGCATACATAGGGACGATAATGGTATGTATCCATTAAAATAAATAGAGTAATAAATACTGTATGGTCTGCAGTTAGAGATTCGGCTCCAGCATTGCTGGTCAAACTCTCTTCCTCCGGTCAAAGAGGACTATCTGGTTAAAAGATACAATATAAGTCAGAAAGACAACCTATAAATCATATATGGGTATAAACTTTCATCGTCTGATGAAGGTCACTAGACCGGAAACACATTTTTCTTCGATAAAATGGCGCATATTTAGTCGTTTTTCATTTCGATGTAAATCTCTATATTATAAAATCTATTAGAAATAAAAATATACTTTTCTGAATTTTTCATTTTGGGAATTATTAGCTAATTTAAAGTAAAATACATCTTAAACAAATGGTATTATGTTAGTGTAAAATATCTCAGAAATGCAATTTTTTACCTGACAGCCGTTGTGTTTTTTAATCCGATAGTAACTATATTGACGTGTTGACAACCTGATTACAAGTTTACTGTTTTTCTACAAAGACTTCACCTGTAAAACATAATTTAATAAAATGACGTGAAAATGATATCCACCCAGTAATTTTAAAAATTTAGGAAAATATTCTCCTGAATCTAAAGTTTTACTTTGATTTTGACAAGTTGACATTAAATGTATTATAGTTCTCACTCTTATTTTCTGATAATGACTAACTAGAAGTTTAAAAGAAAGAAAACTATTCAATATTCACTGAAGTTTTTTTTCCTTAAGAAAATAGTGATCTTAATATGTTTTATGCATGAAAGCAATTAACAGCTTTTCTAAGTAAATAATATCATATTTTTATTGCATTATTTATTTTACAATTTAAAGTAGAATTAAGTAAATCGTTTTACAAAAAGAAATTAATGAATTAATTTCTTCACGGTGTTCTGTTTAACTAAAATAAATATAAAGAGGCTGAAATTTTAAATTCTCGAATCCTAATGGTTTTATTATAGCTTAAGCAAAGGGGATCTCTTCCACCAGTTTAAGATGATTTGAGATCACTACTAATCCCTGGTTAAAAGATACAACATAAGAAACAAAGAGAACCTATAAATCATTTGTGGGTATAAATTTTCATCGTCTGATGAAAGTCACTAGACAGGAAACACATATAGAAAATAAAATATAATATATAAAAATATATATTATTAACCTAAATATTTGCGACGACTTCTCTCTTTAAAATATATTTTTTCTCGTTAGAACAATTATAATCTCTCCTTTATATATATTAAAAAATTCTGCAACGAGTTTTTATATATATATATATATATATATATATATATATATATATATATGAAGAAATATAGTTTTTAAGATGCTACATTTACGGGATAAGGTGCTCAATATCAGAGATAGAGCGTATGTAAATATAAATATAAAAGTGAACATTGAATTTAACACTTCAGGAGCGGTAGGCTGTTTCATGCTAGACCAATCGTCAGGTTGCCTAACACACACACACACACACACACATACATATATATATATATATATATATATATATATATATATATATATATATATATATATATATATATATATATATGTATGTATGTATGTATGTATGTATGCATGTAAACTTCAAAGGCGAGTAGGGTTAACTTCAAGAGCGTACACCGAAATTTTCAAAGATGGTTCTTCTCTTTAGTCAGTACATCACTTTCACTGTATCATAAATTTTCCGTAAAAGTAATGTGGGGATTTTATTCCTATGGTTGACCAGAGAAAAATCGCTCGGAAAAAGGCCAACAAAAATGATTATGGACAATTTCTGCATCGATTTGGACCAAACATCCACATAAACAGTAGAGAGATAAATAGACAGACAGGCAGACATTTAATGATGAAACTGAATGACATAGATAGATAGATAGATAGATAGATAGATAGATAGATAGAAATGACGAAACTGTGATAGATAGATAGATAGATAGATAGATAGATAGATAGATAATCGTCATACTGAAAGCGATATATAGATAAACATGGAGAGAGATAATGATCAAACTGAAATTGATAGTGTTGAAACTTGACTAATGCATGGAATAATAATGCAACACAAAATGTACTTAGAACAAAATGTATTGAAACAAGAAAGTGTACACAATATTTACATATAGTCTTTTGTATATTCCTGGTAAGAGCGTTCCTGGAGAATGTGTTGAATTAGTCGCAGTCGGGCAGAGTCTCTGGTTGAATCTCTTGATTCCTCCCTCTCTTCCCGGCACCAACCATATTTATATGGTCGGTACTCCACTATGCAAATTAGGTGGATCCTACCACAACATATAGATAGATAGATAATGGTCATGCTGAAAGAGATAAATAGATATACATGGAAGGAGACAATGATCAAACTGAAATAGATAGATAGATAGATAGATAGATAGATAGAAATTAATCAGTGTGAAAGTGATAGATTGACAGATATACAATGATCAAATTGAAAGAGATAGATAGATAGAAAATTATTAACGTGAAAGCGATAGATATATTGACAGATAGACAACGATCAAACTGAAAGTGATAGATAGATCGATAGAAAGAAATAGATAGATAGATAGATAGAAAGAAAGAAAGAAAGAAAGAAAGAAAGAAAGAAACATTGATAATGAGTAAATCTAATGATTTATTATACTGGTCATTATTAATAAATCTAAGAAAAGAATAGGAAACATTCAAACGTAATTCAAGCATAAACACTTATTCAATTAAGAAAAATATTCACTATACAGAACCTCTGCATTTTATGTAATTTTTTTTTTTGTAATGGAACGATACAGATTTTGCTTCCGAAAAGGCGTGGTATATGGTGTCAGAAGACGGACATATGATTCCTCGCTGTCTGTCCACGTCCAGCTGGCTAAATGAAGCCAAGAGCTTTATAACTTCCGCTGACGTAGCAGGGAATCGAACGGATTTGTAGCCAATCAAAAACTCGCTTACATGAGAGTTTCGACTGAACCTTAAAACGCCCCCCTTGCTATGAGTTCGTTATGTCCATCGTGTGAGTTGTGTATTAAAGAACATGTGTAAGTCACTATGCGTAAATAATGGCCAGAAATAGATAGTTACATAATGAAAATAGATAGATAGATGAACACATTGCGATATATATACATTGAAAGAGACTGAGATGAACAAACTGAGATATAGATTTGGTAATGAACAGACAGTAATGGATATATCGATATAAACAGGCTATTATAATTAGATATATATCAAAAGCTGAGAAGAGATAAACAGTGAGGAACATTAATAGCTTGACACATGTGTCCATGACAAGTGATAAATGGGTTGCAAGATAATTACCAGGAGAAAAGTAATTTTGAGAGTAGTGATAAATGACGGAGGAAGAAGAATGTTTCTTCTACTGCTTGGGGCAGGGCGCTGGGGTCAGGATAAGAGTGTCGTTTTCAAGTGGGCCTACACCCCCACGAGTTATCAGGGAAAGGCGGAAGGAAAAAAGCTTACAGATTTCCAAACGATTACAATGCTGCTTAACGAAGACGATCGTCAGACTGCAAGATAAAAGATCAATAAAACATTAAAAAAAAATCCGACATTAAACTTAGACTACGAAATTAAAAATATATTGATCGGCTAATATATATATATATATATATATATATATATATATATATATATATATATATATATAAGTTTGTTTCTGGATAAGGCTCAAGGAATACTGGGGTTGAGGGTTACTAAGTAAGAAGCAGAGTTTATGGAGATATCTGGGGAAGATAAGGATTGACCCTAAATTCAAAAGGTTAAGATTGAAGTAATCGTGCCAGCATCTCTTTTGGAATCGATTCCATGAAGCAGACTCACAGCGAGACACAGACACATAGAAACACACACACACACACACACACACATATATATATATATATATATATATATATATATTTGACAAAAGTAATATCACTTACAGGTTAATATAGCATAGCAAAGATTAACGAATATTTAATCTAGCAAGGACCTAATATTTCTATGCCCAAAAAACACATACGTATATACACACATACACAACAACATATTTATATTTACACGCACATGCATACATATACGCGTGTACACACACACACACACATATATATATATATATATATATATATATTTGAAAAACTAGGTAATCGGTATGGGTAGAAAAAGGAGGATAAATTTGAGAGCTCAATGTAAATCCAGAGCAAATAATTTAAATAAATTAAGGTTCCATGTAATAAATTATTTCACAGCCCTTTTAAAGGATTGCCGATCATCGAACTTTACTTCTAAAGGTTGAAGTGAAGTCTGATGATCCCAGCAGTCCTTAAAAAGTTTCTTTAAGAAATAATTTATTACATGGAACAGATTCAAAATGGTCTGTTTTATTTAAATTATATATATATATATATATATATATATATATATATATACGTTTTTATATATATATACACACACATAATATATACGGATATACACATACGTGCACATAAACATGTATATATATATAATTCTATACATTTACATACACACACTCATCTAAACAACTATACAACTTATTTATCTATCCATCTAACTATAAATTTACACATATATACATACATAAGCACATACTCATATATACACCTATACATATATACCTATGTATACATACGTACCTAAACATACGCACACATACGCAAACATACACACGCACAAACATATATATATATATATATATATATATATATATATATATATATATATAAGTTAAAAAGATGAAAAAAAGAAAAAAAATTAAAAGTTTAAAAACCACATACATTTAACATATAAAAATAAATTGGAAGAATTAAATTAATTTGTACTTAAAGAACACTGAGGAAGAAAACGTTAACAATATTAAAAACCCACGGAGTGGTTAACGTGTATCTATCTCTTAATTTTACATATATACCTAGGTATATAAAAATATCATAAAACTTCTAGATTTTGTATATCAGTTATTTAGGATAACTTTTATCTACATACCCACATACACATATATCAAACATGAATAAAGTTTGCTAACCCAAATTAAATGATCAAAAAATATACAGAGCATCACATAAGCATACATAATGATATATATATATATATATATATATATATATATAATCATAAAATCACTCCATTTAAATGTCATATCCGATGTTAGTAATCCAAGTTGGAACTGTTATAGGTAACAACACGTTATAAAACCGGAAGTTATTAGGGGTTCTCGCTTTTGATAAGAATCCCCATTCAAAATGCGGGTTTAGTTCCTTATCCACCATATTCCAGTAGTGTTTGGATAAGGAAGTTTGATTTTTAAAAGAGCGTCTATGGTTGTATACACGATGCTTCCAATCACCAGCGGATATACCTATATATATATTTTTTTCTGGTTGATATTTTCTTCGGGGAAGACTGTTGCTTCATATATTAATTCTTATACATATATTTTCTTACTCTGTCCTGGACACTGAGTTCTATTTGGATTCTATCCTCATGGAAAATTATATATATATATATATATATATATATATATATATATATAGGCATCATCAGATTTTTGGTTTGAACTATTAGCTAAAAACTAGCATACAATATAATAACTTGTTTAATCCATAGCCCACTCATCAGATTCATGATTTGAATAATTAACTAAAAAACATGCATACAATATAACACCCTTCATAATCCATAGCCGAAATAAATAGTTTAAATACCTAAAAAAAAAGATAACCCTTTATAGAAGTCGTCAAAAACAAACGTTACAAATAGTTTTTGTTTGTTTTTTTTATATGCACAAATCCTTTCATAAAAAATAAAATAAAAATAAATAAATCTCCATAGACATGCAAACTAGACGAGGGTTAATACATCTTCCGTTTCAAATGTAGACACCCCCACCTTTCACTGACTTGAAATCTACGAAAGTAACTCTATACTGATACTTATTATTAACACCCAACACACGCCTACCCAATTTAAACAATTTGCCCTAGCTGTTACCATGGAAATTTTGATTTCAATTTTTTAAAACACGTAAATTTCAGAAACACGTTATTCCAAAAAAAAATTTCGCTTGAAGATGGAACAGAGCTTATTTTAACTCAATTTAATTTAAATAATTTAAATAATTATATTGAAGTTTTCGGCTCTTGCTTTTTGAAACATGGGACTTCTTATGTCGCGATTTGGAATCATATTTTTAAATAATTATATTTATGCTCTACTTTTTGTATCGAGCACTATTTTTAAAAATAATAACTAAAAATACTAAGGGATTATTTACCTAACCAGTTCCTTCCTATTTTCTATATATTTTCCCATATTATATATATATATATATATATATATATATATATATATATATATATATATGTGTGTGTGTGTGTGTGTGTGTGTGTGTGTGTGTATGTGTGTGTGTGTGTATTTACATATTTTATATATATATATAACAACAGCTGTAAAAAACTAGAAGACTCGGTGAGTGAAGTTAGATTTATGACTCCATGTTTTCCCATCTGGATTTTTCCAATGGACAATAGCTTCTGTATAACAACGTTGTTTGTGAATCTAGTAATAAATGATTAGATCCCTGAACCGGGCAGCGTGTAATTCGACTCAGAGGGTGCGTGTGTGAACAATAATTGAGCAATACGAAATAAGAATGGCCAGTTGAACGAGAACATTCTACCTACTAAATTAAATAAAGTGATTTCTTTTAGGTTGTTTTGTTTTACGTCCTATCAATCTCAATGGATTATTTAATGCCAACAAGATTTTTTTATTGCTGGTAATATTTTTTCTTCAAAAATATATTGCTGGTAATATTTTTTCTTTAAAGATATATTGCTTGTAATATTTTTTCTTCAAAAATATATTACTGGTAATATTTTTTATTCAAAAATTTATTGCTGGTAATATTTTTTTATTCAAAAATGTATTGCTGGTAATATATATTTTTTAATGTATTGCTGGTAATAAGCTTTTTCAAAAATGTGTTGCTGGTAATAATTTTTTCTTCAAAAATTCAGTGCTGGCAATAATACTTTACAAAGATGTATTGCTGGTATTAAAAACTATTTTTACATTTTCCTAGTGTTTTGTTGGGGGTTAACTATTTGCCCATAGCTGGGACCCTAACAGGTGCTACCACGTGAGAACACCAGCAATTAAATGGTGGTTCCACGCTCCTCAAAACCCCTTGATTAGGGAGCCTGCTGTTCGATGTAGTTTATCGTCTTACCTTTTTCAAAATTTTTAACTCAGTGGAAAATGTCATGTTGCAATTTCTGAACTTTGGTCTCTGGTCGGGGCCAGAAAGAAATGTGTACATACCAGAAATCAAATGTAATAATAATAATAATAATAATAATAATAATAATAATCGTCTTCGCCTCTGGTATACCAGTGATCTGGAATTTGTTTTTGCCCAGTGCACCCTTTTCGCCATCAGTCAGAATAACATCCCCTTCACATTGCAAGATTGTCCGACTTCTAAAGAGGCATTCCAAATAATATGCATCTATAATTGAAATACTTCCTTCTTTTCCATATTAGTTCATTCTGTAAACATTTGCACGGATTATTTTCATAGGCTTACTATTTGAATAGCAATAGAATATGTTGATAGATCTTAAATACTGAATACATGTACAGTAATCTGTTTTAATTCCTATTTAATTATTAAATAAATAAACAGAACAGACTTCAATAAATAATATTTTAATAGAATGCCAGGGTATTGGAATTCAATAAATAAAAAAGTTCAGTGATAGGTCTGGGTATTTAAATCGATTTTATTCTGATGAATATAACAAGTCAATGAGAAACTTGTGAAAAAAATAAGATAACCTTCCCCCCCGCCACACCTGAAACATAGAAATACTCCAAGGTCGTGGAACCCCGGCTTGAGAAGCCCCGTTGTATACTGGTGATTATTAATCTTGTTCCGCAACCCCTTGATAATTATTAAATACATAATGTGATGCTAACTTCAGTAAACAAGTATTTTTTCTGGGCATAAAATTTGATATACAGTGTAACCCGGATGTAAGAGAGTTGTCGGGACCGGAGAAGAAGTCTCTTATATCCGGGTTTCTCTTATATCCGGGTTTCTCTTATATCCGGGTTTCTCTTATATCCGGGTTTGGTCTATTTTGTTTACATTAACACAGGCTCTAATTTGGGACTAGAGAAAATCTCTCTTATATCCGGGTTTCACTTATATCCGGGTCTCTTATATCCGGATTACACTGTAATATATACACACATATATATAATAGATAATATACAATAGATAATATACAATAGATAATATATAATATATATATGTGTTTGTGTGTGTATATATATATATATATATATATATATATATATATATATATATATACATAAATATATATAGATATATATGCATATATATCTACATATTCAATTTAAAAAATAAATAAATACAATTCATCCTTGATAACGGCTAATAGAATAGTCGAAATTGATCAGATATATAGAACATTTGAATAGTTTCAGTTAGATCTTAAAGCAGTGATACTCAACCATTTTTTTTTTTTTGACCAGTGCACCTTTTCTCCATATGTCAAAATGTTATCCAACCCTTCCTTGTTTTCCAGGAGTGTCCGACTTAAAAGGTGCATTGCAAATAGTATGCATATATTTTTGAAATTCTTCCTCCTCCATATTAATAGATATACATTAACATGGATTATATTTATAGAGCATTTTTTCAAATTTGACAGCAATAGAATATGAGGATTTTTAAAAACCTGAACAGTAATTTGTTTTAATTCATATCTAATTATTAAATAAATAAACTGAAGCAGACTTCAATAAACAAAATTTCAATACAATGCCGGGCTATTGTAATTCAATAAATTCAAGGAATTCTCTAAAGGGTAGCGAACATCTGATTGAGAAGCTGCGTTGTGTACTGTTGATCAATAATCTTGTTTCGCAAGCCATTGATAATGAGTTTAATCATTATCACTTGCGCTAGACTAAGTCAATAATCTATCAGAATGTATTAAGCGTAAAATTCGAGTAAATATCAATGGTAGCTTTAGAGCGATTCATTTTCACCTTCGTTTTAATTGGGTGAATTTCGAGAGAGTAATCTTTCAACTACACGTCACTTAAGTGTCACTTGCTATTCTCAAAAGGATCTAACAATTATATCCGTTCGTCTCGGTATCGATTGATGACAAAGTTTAATTTGAAAACTCGACAGATAATTCTATTAACAGCAGTACCATTCAGATGTTATAGGGCAGCTTTAAATGGAAATATTTAAAGTGTTGAATCCGATTGATAGAAAATATATTACCAAGCCATCTAAAATCATTTGTAAGAAAATGAAACGCGAAATAATAGGAAATATTATGCATATTTACTAAATTCGAATCTATTCTTACATCTCTTCGGAAGCGTTTATGTGGTTCTTTGATGAGGTTAAGATGTATTAAGTGCATAGATAGATAGATAGATAGATAGATAGATAGATAGATAGATATGAACAGAATCATAGATAGATAGATAGATAGATAGATAGATAGATATGAACAGAATAGCTCGATAAATAGATATGAACAGAATAAGATAGATGGATAGAAAGATACATAGATAGATATGAATATAATCAGATAAATTGATAGATAGATTGATATGAACAGAATACGTTAGAATGATAGATAGATAGATAGATAGATAGATAGATATGTCTTTACAATAATGAGAAAAATGAGTAAAGAAAAGTCATTAATCTTTAGAAAATACATACACACACACACACACACAGATAGATAGATAGATAGATAGATAGAAAGATAGATATAAATATATTTATCCCTAAATATAGGTGAATAGCTGGACAGACATTTCCTGTTGGTCTTGGTAGGCGACTAGTCTAGGAGAAGGAAACTCCGATTTCAAACCAGCTTGGAGATGGTTAGCATTCGTTTCCCGGGAAACACTACCACTACAACTACGACTGCAATACGTGTGGTGCTCCCTAGACCTTATGGGCTTTAGGGGCTCATGGGCGTGATAAATTTATCAAAGCCGATAGAAAACTAGATTGATAGATAAATGCCAGTCGAATTCATTACATTCACTTATGTGCTAATACCCTTGGGAAAGATATGAATCCTTTTCTTTTCCCCCCAGCTATGGATAAATAGCAGGACAGATCGGGTTCTATAGCTTTTGGTGGCAACTGGTCTACTTCAAAAAGAAGTGCAACCTAGTGCGGGGAAAAATCTGCCTCGTCAGCCATGTATCGAAAGATACATGATCGCCTAAGCCTGTAGCACGCAAGACTCATATCTCACTGACTGACGTGTTAATACCCTTGGGAAAGGTATGCATCCTCTTCTCAACCAGCTATGGGTAAATTTCAGGACAGACCGGGTTCTATAGCCTTGGATGGCAATTGGTTTACCGCAGAAAGAAATGACAAAATACTGCAGGAAAAAAATCTGCTTCGTCAGGCATGTATCGAAAAATTAATGATCGCCTAAGCGTGTATCATGCATGGTACATAACTCACTGACTGACGTGTTAATACTCTTAGGAAAGGTATGAATCCTCTTCTCTCCGCAGCTATGGGTAGATAGCAGGACAGACTGGGTTTCATAGCCTTGGATGGCAATTGGTCTACCGCAGAAAGAATTGGCAAACAGCTGCCTGAAAAAATCTGTCAGGTTAGTCGTGTATCGAAAGATAAATGATCGCCTAAGCGTGTATCACGCATGGCATATAACTGACTGATTGACGTGCTAATACTCTTGGGAAAGTTATGAATCCTCTTCTTCTCCCCCCAGCTATAGGTTAAATAGCAGGACAGACCGGGTTTTATAGCCTTGGATGGTAACTGGTCTACCGCAGAAAGAAATGACAAACTACTGCGGGAAAAAATATCTGCCTTGTCAATCATGTATCGAAAGATAAATGATCATCTAAGCGTGTATCGCGTATGACTAACTGAATGCATTGGTATATAATTTTAAAGGGTATTTGTATATGTGAGTGCATATTCACAGATGAAGAAGAGACGAAGTAGCAGAAAAGTGGTTTATTCGACAGTAGAATGCTAAGAATACCATAGACCGAGCATGTGATAAAGTTTTAGAGAAAACAGAAGTAAAAAGAACACTTATATTTAACATCAAAACAGCCAGTTGACTTTTATGGTTATTTTTCAATGTCCCTATGTGGCAACCGAGTGTGACGTACGATCATTTTAAAGTGGGTTTAACGTAAATTGCAGAAAAATTATTTCCTAAAGGTAATTTAGATATGTCACAAGGCCGAATGACACAGGATCGAACTCACTACTCAGTCGTAATTTGATCTTGTATGACATGTTTGCTTGTAGGGTACATTGTGAGGACACATTAGAACCAAAAAAAGAGTACTGAATTTAGGCATAATATAATAACTCCTATATGGTAAGCACTGTGGGACACTCTCGTCACACCGGAAGAATAAACTTGAAGCCACAGAAACATAGTTCTACAGAAGGATGCTGAGCATACCATGAACCAAAGATGTGAGCAACGACGAAGTTTTAGAAAAATATGGGAACAAAAACGACAGGAAGAGACATTTGATATTTCTAGGAAAGAGGGCTTGGAAAATTTGATATTCACAGGACAGATTGTAGACAAAGAAATAAAAAACGCATAACCTGTCAAGCGAACCTGCGTAGATGGATAGCGAAACAAGGTTTAAGAGTGATAACAATTGACAAAATTTATTAAGAGCTACAAAGAAAAGGAAATTGTAGAGAGCTGTGATCGCCAAGGCCCTGAAGAGACACGACACAAAGAAGAAAAATAGGGTATGTCAAACTAAATTTTGTTCATTAAACATTAGACACAATCAAATAATATTTTGAATTTTTTTCTGTTTCTTCAAAGTTCACGTTATGATTTTTTAATTAAGTTTATTTTCTCTTTGATAATTCGCAATAATACCATAATGAATACTTGGGAATCCAAAATTTCATAATCGTGGGCCCGGATCCACCCCGAAATGTTTTTAATTTGCTCAGAAATTCGGCCTGATTCCAAAATGGTGTAATACTTTGGGCTACAGCCACGAGAAATATAGTTGAAAAATGCGACACAATGACACACTGACATTCACATTTATTATATAGATTAAACGTAAATTATTTACTTTTTAAACTAGTTTAAAAGCCGCCCTATCGGTTGGTATTTAAATTAGCCCCCCACGGAGGGTTCTTGATTGAGCCTTCATCAAAATAGTTACTGAGGAGTAGATGCGATAGGCGACAATAAACTACAGAAGAACACAAAATTGATCACTGCATTTACTGCATTGATATTTAAGCTTACATTTTAAAGTTCAACGATAATTCTTCTGCCGCCACTTAATTTAAAGATAATTTGATGTACGTAAGTCCTTACTTTCCGTACGAACAAATATTTTTATTTTATTTTATGAGTAACATTCATCCGGTTTTTCGCAATCGCTTTCGATTATTCACAAATTCATTTCCAAGTTATAAAAATTGTTGTCGCACAAAAAATATTTCATCGCAAAAAATCACGTCAAAAAATCACCGATAACAATCGCAATAATGAAAACTTGGGAATCGAAAATTTCAGGATTGCAGTTCTGGATCCGGCCCAGAATATTTTTAATTTGCTCAGGAAGTCGTCGGGATTTCAAAATGGTATGATACTTTGTGTTACGGCCACGAGAAAGAAAGTTGAAAAAGTGTGACACAGTGACACAATGACATTCGTATTTATTATATGGATTAAACGTAAATTATTTATTTTTAAACTAGCTTAAAATCCGCCCAATCGGGCGGCATTTAAATTATCCTGCGCGGTGGGATCTTGATTGAGCCTCCATCAAAATAAGTAGTGAGGAATAACTGTGATAGGCAACAATAAACTACAGAACTCAACATCGATCGCTGCCTTTATTGCATTTATATTTAGGCTTACTTTTTAAAGTTCAACGATCATTCTTCTGCCGCCAATTTAAAGATAATTTGATGTACGTAGGTCCTTACTTTCCGTACAAACAAATATTTTTATTTCATGAGTGACATTCGCTGAATTTCGCAATCAATTTCGATTATTCCCAAATTCATTTCCAAGTTATAAAAATTGTTATCGTATGAAAAAAAAATCATCGCAAAAAATCACGTCAAAAATATCCGAAAAAAATCGCATTGATGAAAACTTGACAATCCAAAATTTCATGATCGTGTGCTCGGATCCACCCCGAAATGTTTTTAATTTGCTCAGGAAGTCGGCCTGATTGCAAAATGGTCAAATACCTTGGGCTACGGCCACGAGAAATAAAGTTGAAAAAGTGCGACACAGTGACACACTAACATTCGCGTTTATTATAATAGATTAAACGTAACTTTAAGAAGGAATATAAAAGGTCTGCAGATTCAAATTGGTTCTTATTGTTCGATAAAGTGAAACATATTCAACTTGTCTTAACCTCTGCGAATCACTTCCGAATCTTCCTGATCCAGAATTTTAAATTTAACACATGTTTATGTCCCCACGTTTGCAATTATGTTAATTAATTTACTGGACTTACGTAGAAAGTGTCATTAATGAAACGGATATCAAATCAGCAATATAGTCAGTTGCATTCATTAACATGCAAATGTACTTGGCAAATAAATGAAGCCTTTATGCTGGCGTGTGTGAAATGGCTTCATGTTCGTACATAAGCCATTCACTGCCATATAGGAGGAATGACATTACGTCACAGTTTCGTAATCGTTTCTTTGTTTCTAAAGTTTCCTCACTGTGTGCCATATAAATTTAAACTGAGGCACTTCGACGTTGCGTATCGGTATGCAAGCTTGTCTCGCTAGATCAATTACGATTGAATAGTGAGTTCGATCCTCACTGGAAGCACCACACATTCAAACATGTGTCACATCCAAGCTATAATCAAACAACAGGAGCTGACCGGGCCCGTGAGCACTGCAAGGTCGAATTCTAAATTCATCGGCAAATGGCTACATGTAACCGTAAGTTCTATGCTAACAGTTTCTTTTCTCGCACTTCTCGCTTGTGGAATTCTATTCCGGTTTCTAGCTTTTCAATCAAAAATTTAAATCTAATGTCAGTCATTATCTTTTTAATTCTTATTCTTTTAATTTCCTCTCTCCTTAATAGTATAGTCCTGTGTATAACGATAAACTATATCCGAGATCAAGACGAGGGTGGAGACACCCCTTAATAGCTGTTGTTACCAGGTCCACCCTGATCCAGGGTGGTAACAATGTTATGGTCCCAGCAATGATCGAATAAACCCTCCAAAAAAAAAACAAAACAAAAAAAAACAGTTACTTTCCTACCGCCGTAACGTAGCTTCTCTGTGTCTTTTCTATAATTACTTTCAGGGTAATTGTTCTGGTGAAATATACTCGTTGGTAACATGACTTCATAATTTAAGCCTGCCAATAGAATGGTGGCAAGTTTTCTTCATTTTCCACTTGAGATGTCTAGTGGTAACCGTAAGTTCTATGCTGACATTTTCTTATACCGCACATCCCTCTTGTGAATTTCTTTTTCTGATTCTTGCTTTCCATATTCACTCACACTCACTAACTGATTGAGACTTAGTAGCTTCATTTAATTGCCTGGGATGAAATGATTAAAATTCACTGTCTTTTACAATTACATCACAATTAATAGATGATAAAAAAAGTAATCCGTGGATAGCCACGTTTGCCTCTATTATATTTGCTATTAATTAATCGCCTAATAGGAGGTCCAAGAACTACGCAAGGTAGAGAACAGAATTAAATGGATAGATAAAAACAGAAAGAGAGAGATAAATAGATATAAACAGACCTAGATAGATGAGATAGATAGATAGATAGATAGATAGATAGATAGATAGATAGATAATGAGTTTATTCTGCCATCAACACCAACATTTGACAAGACACCAGAAGTTTTGAAAAATATGGCTATTTTTGAAGAGATGTTATAAGATGTTTACGTTATAGGTTTTGAATCAACACTATATATATATATATATATATATATATGATATAAAAAGCTCAAACACTAATATTCCATGGTTATAATTTATTACATTGGAATCATAATCATGGTCTGATGAATTGTATCGTGATTACAATTCTAATGTAATAAATTATAACCATGGCATGTTAGTGTTTGAGACTTTTATATTATATTATTGCTCTATCTTGGACATTGGGCTCTACCTGGATTCTATCCTCTTGAAAAAAAAATATTTATATATATATATATATATATATATGGTGGACAATAAATATGTCATTGCAGTTGGTGTATCATTTTTTATAACCTTTTTAATTAATAAATTAATTTATGTAAATAATTAGTCTAATAAAATGAATATTCCATACATCTGCTGCCAATTCTCAATAAAAAAAAGTATAAATGAGGTTTTAGTTTCCTTTATTTCAACATACGGTTAGTTTTAGACCCATTGGAATGACAGGGTGTAATCGATTTCTATTTCTTCCTCAGATTAAGTCATTTACAGTGGCGTGCAGAAGTATGAATCTATATTCGTAGCTTTGATGAAATTTGTTTGGACTTGAAACTATTGCATCCGATTTTTATTACGCCCTGACACTATTGACTCGACTGTCGATTACTTGTCCTACGGCTGATGTCTGCGATGAACTTTATTCCAATGAAATGTATGAAAATTGTAACGGTGCACGAACACACTGCTAAGCGATTCAAAGTAATATATACTGACCAATCGAGAATCTGGGGTCAATCTCCAAGGAATGACTCAGTGGAATGGACATACGAAGTACGAATATGTGCACTGGGTTATGTTTTATTGGAAAATACGAAAAAGGAGTAAATAATAACGGAATTATTCGTTTTGTTTCAATTAATTTGAACAAAGGTGTATATGCTTCTGTTTTATTAAAATTATATATTAAAAAATATTCTGAAAGCAATAAAATATCCTGAGAAAGTAAACAGAAATAGCTATGGCAAACAAAAAAAAATAATCCTGCCATTTTGTTTTGTTAAACTTTGTTGACTATTAAATGAAGGAAACAGACGTAAATGTTAGCTCTCCATATACACTCCAATTTTATTCATTGTAGCTGATTATATTTTAAAAAGGCTGTTGAATAATAGAGCCTGTGTTTGTTTGTTTTTTTTTCTTTCGGTGCCGGGAGGGAGCGCGTTTTATATATTTCTGTCTTTTGCAACTCTGTTCTTAATGGTAGCAAGAAAGAAAGGAAAGTGACAAAGCAACAAAGGGAGATAATACGTGGTTTAGATTTGTTAAAGAGTTTTTATTTCCCCGTGATTAAAAGGAGCTATTGTTTGCTCTGTTTATCGTCATTAACATTGTAGTCTAGTGTTACTGACTCAGGGGAAGTAGTATGAACTCAAATGCCTCATGGGTAAAAACCATAGATATTTATAGTTGTTGTGACTTCTTTATGAAAATGAGTCACCTCAAACATATTTGTTTCAAATTGCATTTTGTATTCATATCCTCGTTTTAGATTTAATTATTTGCATGATATATAAGCCTGTGGATCCTGATCTCTATAAGATTCAAAATGAGAAATAATTATTTTTAAAATCAGCACGGTAATTTCGAACTCTTTCCTCTCCTAGGGATGACGATAAAATACATCTGTCAGCAAGGTCGGGTTGTTTTGAGGAGGGTGGAGCCACAACTGAATTGCTGTTCCGAGGTCCATCCTGACCCACCGTAGTACCAGCTGTTAGGTTCCCAGCTATGGACAAATAGTTAACCCCCAAATTGTGGTCAAAACACTACGGAAGTATAAAATATTTATAATAAAAGAAAACAGTGACGGAGTTTCATAAACAAAGAAATTAAAAGCAGTACACTTTTGTAATAAAACAAATTACCGGCAATACAATTTTGTCGAAGAAATTGCTTATGGTCCCAAGAAAATAAATTTCGACATTAAATGACCCTTAAAGAAATTATATGCCGTTAAACAAACAAAACAAAATCTAAAGAACCCTTTTTTTTTAGTTCCGCCTCAAACAAACCAGGAATTCTTTGACACAAAAGGCATAAAATATGATCGATCCTTCGATGGGGTTCTAACAAAACTGATTTATATGAAGCCGCGGCAGTAGATTTTCTAAATTCACGATTTTGCGATTAATGAGATTTATAGCACAAAATTTATATTCTTTTTATTTTATTTAGCTAATCCTTCGAAAACAAATTAACTCTTTGACTTGCTGCCTCGTCTACAGAGAAAACATTGGAATTTTTGGTCTTTTGATCAAAAACAAATACACCAATTCCACATTCACTACAATTCAAACGTTTGAAGCCACCCTAAGAATTAGCATGGGATGAACTTGACAAAAGAGAGAAAAAAATGAAGAGAGCTTAAAATCATTGAAAAAAGAATGGAATCAATTGACAAAGTTATACTTTGAGAAACTTTTGCAACGGATGCAAAAAATGTATGCTGAGGTAATCACGACGAAAGGATGATATTTTGACGAGTGCAAAATTTAATCATAAAATGCATTTTACCTTTCTGACAAAATAAATTTGTAATAAAAAAGAATCATTATTTACATTATATGGACTATTGTCCTCAACTTTGTCGCCATAATTATTACAACGCTCCGGTTGTACGCTCAACCTTCTTCAGGTAGTTGGAATGCCGAATTGAAACTTTTATTTTCGCTCATGGGGTAGACTGTTCTTGTTCATGCCATGTTTTAATGGATGTCAGTTATAAGTTATCTCCTGTTAATTACCCTCTGAAAGTTCCCCACTGCCTTAACCGGGTATTGAACTCACACTCTTTGGGTCCTGTCACTGGATCTAACCAATGCCTTTATCCACTGTGCCATGTGTCCTTGGCACGTGGAACTAGAACAATCTACCCCAGCAATGAGCGAAATAAAGGGTTCAGTTCGACATTCCAACCCCTGAAGAAGGCCGGATATATATACATATATATATATATATATATATATATATATATATATATATATATATATATTGTGGTGTCCTCACTCTAATGAGTAGATGTTGAACTCTTCCACCTACCATAATATTAGTAGGAGAGAAGGCCTTGGGGGGACAGACGAATAGATTCTTCTACCATACTGTCAATTCGCAGCTGCTGTCAAACTCTATGCCTTGAGCAGAGAGGAACCCGGACGAGGCTTTGCCGAAGGTCAACGTTTTTTCCAGGAAGGTAGACAGATCCTGAACTCGTTTTATGCGGGATCTAAGGGAATATATTTGGCCGAGCCTACGGGTTCGGAAAACCCACGGTAAACTTGCCCTTGTGCGACATGCATCCCTCGTAGAGGGGGAGGGCTGTTAAATATAACTGTCAAGCAGATTGAATGCTGGCTCAACCATGACACTCTCACTAGTCGTGTAATACTCTTCTGTTGTACTTACTGTTTAATATATGATATATTTGTAAAACTTGTTTTTTATTACTTTTTTAACCATTTACTTGGTCATTAAAATTATATCTATATATATATATATATATATATATATATATATATATATATATATAGAGAGAGAGAGAGAGAGAGAGAGAGAGAGTTTATGCAAAACTAGGCAATCCGTATGGGTAGACCCAAGGAGGATGATATCCAGAGAGCTCAATGTAAATTCAGAGCAAATATGTTTGTATAAAAACAGACGACATTAAGGTTCCATGTAAATAATTACTTTAAAAGGGCTCTGGATCATCAGGCTTTACTTCCAAAGGTTGAAATGAAAAATGAAAAGAAATTTACACATTTTTGACGGGCCGGTTGTCTGGCCCACACCAAGTGGTGTTAGGGATAAAGAATTGAAATGGTACATCTAACTCACTCATGTTTTCTCTCTCCCCCACTCACTTCCTCATTTCGCCTTCTCTCCCCACTCACTTCCTCACTTCGTTAATTTACATATGCTTAATACGGCCCGATTTTTTACATGGAACCTTAAAGTGGTCTGTTTTTATTCAAACATATATATATATATATATATATATATATATATATATATATATATATATATATATATTCTGTAGTGTATGACTCAACACTGTTCATTGTAGTTTATTATATAAATAACATCCTAGTATTTTCCCTGAATTGCACAGAATGTCCCAAACTATTAATATTTATTTATTAGCTTGGCGCTCTTTGGTGGCATATTTTTTCATATGAATCTTTTGTCTCATATTTCTGCGTTGTAATATATGCAACATTTCTGCGTCAGTTATCTTATATCAGCGCAATAAAGAAGAAAGAATCCATCTTTGCTGAAAAATATCATAAAAAATTAAAATCATCCGAAGAAATATACAAGAATAGCGGCGTCAAGCAAAAATCCCTTTTGAAAATCCTTTGTCTTGTGGGTACGTTTTTGAAACTTCATAGCAAATGTGAATTCTCAATATACGCTCCAAGCTTATTCATTATGTGGCACCATTTAACAAGGCAGAAAAAGAAAAGAAAGAAAAGAAGAAAAGGAGAGGCTAAGGACCTAATCGTGGATGATAAGCAGAACACACACACACGGCTAAGAGACAATGGATAAGGGATATTTTGATAAGTAATAAATGGCGAAAGGGTGTCATTACATAATGACAGGGAAATTCTGAGTAAAAAGAAAGAGAAAGAAAAAAGAATCAGATATGTTTTGACGACGGCTGTGTTATCTAAGGATATGAAAACAAACTATTGGTACGGGAAGGCATCTTATTATCAATTACAGACCGACTGGCCAAAGAAAAATTCAAATGAAAAGGTTATTTCGATAAGTGACGAAAAACAGGCAACTAAAAGGACTTTGGACAGATATGAAAAAATTAAAAGCCACCCACTATGTATCGAACAACCAGACATAAAGTTTGTTACCTTTTTCTTTGATACTTTGAACTTTTTGAGTTTTCATTTTATTTTCTTTTATGCATATTTGTGTGGTATCACCCCCGTTGAACTCGGTTTGCATTACGGCCCCAACCACTGTTTGATCTCGTCTGCCTAAGATCAATTCACAACGTGGGTAGGCAGACTGGGGATCAATGCAGTTACCTTGGTAACCAGGCGTTGGAAGCGAGTTGGGAACGACGAGGCTGATATCAAATCTAACCAGATTCCCACCCGAATCACCAAAAGGTTAAAACGTCACATTTGGGTGCCGCGACCGATACCAAGCCAGTTGGTCGTCACAGGACGAGACAACACGAAAGACGCGACAGGCGGACATCACGTCTGGAGCAGCGACACCCGAACGGAGCAGCGAGGAGCGAACAGCTGGCGCCGCGGCGAGGACGTCACAATTGGTGCTGTTTAGGGACGTCACAGTTGGTGCCCTGGTAGACCAGAATAAAACGTCATAGTTGGCGCTGCGACCAGGGGACGACGTCACAATTACTAGCAGTAGAGCCCGGCGTTGCCCGTGGATGTAACAGTAAGAGATAAATCAAGTCTCGACCATCATAAAGACTGAAAAATAAAATTGACAAAGATTATTGTTTAAGGTTGATGGACATGCATGTCTTAATTAGTTATTTTTTGTTTTGTTTTTTTTTACGAATTAGTCCAACCCAAACTCAAACAAAAATATTGTTTTCAATCAATATGAGTCCACCGATTGAAACAATTGTCTTGTAAATGGAATTTTTAAAGCATTCTGAATGTAAAAATAAAGAAAAAGTGTGCAAGACAATAAGAAACACTACCTGCCAAAAAAAAAAAGTGAAGTTTTGTTGAAATCGGTTGAAAAATGTAGGAAATCCGATCCTATATATAAACGAACACACACACACAAACAACCTGGGTTTTATAAGTATAACTCGATGAGTTGTCCCCCTTTCATTCTCGCGATTATTCTCTTAATCGTGTTTTCAAATTGATTTCGTGCAAAAACAATTGTGTTTTTTCAATTGTTGGCGCTGCCAGAACCACCGTAAAGAAATTTTACGTAGTCCTGTGAAGTTTTGTTGAAATCGGTTGAAAAATGTAAGAAATCCGATCCAATATATAAACGTACAGACACACACACACACACAACCTGGGTTTTATGATAAGTATGATACTTGCGTATACAAGTGTCGGCTGAAACGTTCAGAAACAGAGCAATCTGTTGTATTCTGGTATGCTAAAATGTTATATAATTTACTACATGGTAAGTCTGCGCACTTTTACATCTTGCTCAGTCTATGAACTTTCCAGACAGCACTCATGTCACGAACCTTTAGCAAATTCTGCTACATTCCCTTTAAAGGCAAATAATACTCAAAGCATATTTATATATATTTATTAGACTGCGTGTCATTTCGAGACCTCATTTAAATGAATCATTAACTCCATATGTCTGCACTCTAATATACACAACTTTTTCTACCTTAAATACTCTTAATGTGTGCTATATTTCTGGGATAAAGTGGTCAAGATAGAGCGTTTGTAAATATAAAAGTGAACATTGAAGTCAAACCTTATAAGCGACAGGCTGCTTCATGCTGTTTCAGGTCTGACATCTAGTGTGGACTTCAATGTTCATTTTCATTAAATAATATAGACAAGTTTTGTCTATCTATTTTAAGTAAATAAATTCATATTGTCTGATAAGCTTAATCACATTATCGTTGAAAGACTAAAGGAAATCACGATATGTTTAAATCGAATTTAAGCTTTCGGCTTAGATAAGCTATTTTCAAAGATGACAATTTCAATAAATCAAACAACACACAGACGAAACCACAATAATAGTCCGCCCTTGCTGCTTGAAAAATTGCAAAGTAAGGACAAACTCGTATATACGAGACGCGGAAGTATAAATATGTGAAGCCTTTGTTATAATATAACATGTATATATCATATAATATCTTGTAATATATTTATATATCAATATTTAATCCATGAATTAAATTTGTATATATATATATATATATATATATATATATATATATATATATATATCTATCATATAATATATGATATATATAAACAAATACACTTATATTATATATATATATATATATATATATATATATATATATATATATGTCTGAGCTGTTTAAATAATAGGTACATGGACTTCATACAGCAATATATAAAGGAACCCTCATTTATACATGAGTATGTGTTTGTGTGTGTGTGCGCGCGTGTTCGTGTTTGTGTGTGTTTGTTCGCGTGTGTATCTTCCTCTGAGCTCCTGTGTGTGCGATTGCGTTCGTGTGTATGTATGTGTGTATGTGTTCGTCTCAGTGTGTGTGTTTCTTTTCGTGTGTTTGTCTGCTTATATTCCTCTGTGTGTTCCTGTGTATTTGTTTTTCGTGCTCGTTTGTGGGAGGGATGGTGCCTGCTCGTATGTGTGGGGGTTACTTGCTCGTAATCTTCGAGTATTACTGAAAAAAAATCGTCACTGTCCAAAGAGAGAAACCATTCGAGTGAGAAAGGGAAACAAAGTAGAGAAAATCCCTGTCATTTTATAAATTCCAATTCCATCCCAGTGTCCCTGTCACTCTGATCCCCAGAAATCCCGCCTGCAATATTTTCTCTGCTTCGGCACAGCCTGAATTTAGAAACGTCGAAGACACAGCGTCGTTTTTGACAAACCATTTTATGTATTAATGGACATCCTCACAGTGGTGATGTTCTATAAATCAGCAAAGTGACACTGTCCATTTCCCTGGCTTCTAACGTATAGGCCACCTGCCAATTACATCTATCTATCTATATCTATCTATCTATCTATCTATCTATCTATCTCTTTCAGTTTGATCATTGTGTGTCTCCCTGTCTGTATATCTCTCTATCTCTTTCAGTATGACCATTATCTATCTATCTATCTATCTATCTATCTATCTATCTATCTATCTATCTATCTATCTATCTCTTTCAGTTTGATCATTATCTATCTATCTATCTATCTATCTATCTATCTATCTATCTATCTATCTCTTTCAGTTTGATCATTGTCTATCTATCTATCTATCTATCTATCTATCTATCTCTAGTGTGTATAGGTTTGCTATTACCTTCAGTATCCAGAATTCAGTGTTTCGTAGACGGACCTGTCCGTCCAATCTTCAGGGGTTGTCCTCAATTTACTGCTTAATTTTTTCGATTTTTTTTCATGCATATTTAACACTTATGTAAGTTTTCTTTTGTATTTTAGCTGCACTTATTCGCGTGCGTTCGCCTGTCTGCACGCAGGTGCGTCGTCATTTGCCTGATTGTTTCAGATTCACATATTATGACATACTGAGAGCTGCTGTGATTGGGTCTGTGGTTATAACATTAAGTGCATTTGTTTCGACTCATTCTTTTTTCGTCATTTTTATATATATATATATATATATATATATATATATATATATATATATATATATATATATATATAGTAATCGCACAATATGGTAATGCGTATGGAAGTTCCAGGAGGATATAGATCCAGAGAGAGCTCTATGTCAAAAAGATAGAGCCAAATTATTATGATTTAAAGAATATCAAACACTTAAATTCCCATAGGTAATAATATTTATTAACATATTAACATATTGTATCATTACCATATATATATATATATATATATATATATATATATATATATATTATTTCTATGCGCAGTACGTAGTGGAAAGCGGTTAATATCAGTGATAGAGCTGATATATTCAGTTGTATGGATATGAATTTGTGACCCTGGATTCCACGCTTTGCGATGATCGCACAAATGACAAAACATGAAGCCCAAGGTCACAAAGTCACATCGATACAACTGAATATATATATATATATATATATATATATATATATATATATATATATATATATATTTATATGTATTTATGTGCATGTGTGTATACCTGATAATGACAGACAAATAGTGATATTAGAATAAGGAAATAAAAGCGACGACAAACATAAACACCCGACCATAAAATCAGCTTTTCTTTTGTTCTGTATTGAACAATCTCCAGGAATCTCTAAGCTCTCTTGTCTTTCCCGTGTTGACCAAACTTACTGGAAATCATCAGTGTTTCATTTTTGTTTTTTTTTGTTTTAAACTGTTCATCTTCCTGTCTATATCATTATGATTATTGATGTACTTTCATGCCGCATATCACGGTGATTTCAATGTCTGATGTATATTTCACGTATATACGTTTCCCGCACTTTTCTTTCCTTTTTTATTTCTAAATAAATATTTGTGTTCCTGTCTACTGGACAAAGCAAAACCATCAATCAGTATATATTTTTACTTACATTGCTTGAAAAGAAACAAAACATCTACAACTACAATAACAATAATAATATCCTCTGCATCTAGTGGAGATGATGGTTTTTCTGTCTTGTTATTAGGTAGTCTTACTACTACTACTACTACTAATAATAATGTTAATAATAATAACAATAACAGTAATTACAACAGCGTCTCTTCCAATATGAATACCGTAATAAAGGCACTATTTCGATAATAATAATAATAAATAATTATAGCAATAATAATAATTACATTATCTCCAATATGTTTATATATAACTTAATTTTATGTCAGTTAATTTACAATTATTATTATTATTATTATTGCAATGATAATAATAATGATGATGATGATGATGATGATGAAATCGAAATCTCAAAAATGTGGCACATGGGAACATCAAGAATCCCTGTTGTAGTTGGAGACTTCGGATTTGTTGGAAAATATTCCAGTAGATTAATTGAAGGGATTCCTGGAAGTCCATGCCTTCAAGAATTTTTTTTTTTTCTCACGAGTACAGTTCACACATTAGGAAAGGCTTTATCTATGTAAATTATGTGTGTCTTTGTTTTTGTTTTTTTATTAATTGCTCAATGGAAAATATCATGATGCCATTTCTGACCTGAGGTCTCTGGACGGGACCTGGAACGAAATATGTATACACCAGAAATCAAAGGACATAAAAAATAATAATAATAATAATAATAATAATAATAATAATAAGAAGAAGAAGAAGAAGAAGAAGAATGCGAAACTGAAAGAAACTGGTATGAACACCATCCAGACCCGGTTACGGAGATAGGACCTGTTACTATTCTATGGGACTACACAATACATACTGACAGAACAATCAAGGCCAACCGGCCAGATATTGTTATTAAAGACCACAAACAAAAAAAGCACCTCCTTATTGATATGGCAGTCCCTGTTGACTGAAATGTATCTTTGAAGATATTCAAAAAGCTGTCAAAATACAAGGACTTTGAAATAGAAATCTCAAAAATGTGGCATATGGGAACATCAACAATCCCTGTTGTAATTGGAGCCCTAGGATTGGTTGGAAAAGATTGCAGTAGACTAATTGAAGGGATTCCTGGAAGTCCATGCCTCAAAAAGATACAAAAAATTGTTCTGACAATTAAAGCCCACACTTTACGAATTGCTTTATCTATGTAATTTTTTATTTTTTTTATTTTTTTTATTTTTTATTTTTTTTGTCAGTGGAAAGTGTCATGATGCTATTTTAAACTTAGGTCCCTGGGGGACCTGGAAAGAAATGTGTAAACGCCAGAAATCAAAGAAAATAAAAATAATAATAATGAACCAGACTGGGGTCGAAAAGAAAATTCTTTTGAAAATTGAAGTTATGTCAGGGTCTCGTGAAACACCTCATGTCATCTTGGGATCTAAACGCTTATAAATGAAGATTTTACCGTTGTTGTCAATAATAGCAATAGCAAAAGAAAAAAAATAGCAGCAGACGTGGCCCCATGAACGTAATGGTATGGATATGCTCCTGCGCACAAGAACCAGCCCCAAGTATGGTAAATACAAACTATAATGCTGACACAACGAAAACTATTCCTAAACCGCTTTGATCGTCTTGCCAGTTAATAAGGACCGCGATCCTCAGTGAGGAACCCGACTGGATTCAAAAAGTTTGTATCTGGAACAAACTCTACGCAACGAAAACTCGTTGGAAAACCATGCCGAGGGCAATTCTTAAAGAGGCGGCTCTATTCATTAAAAGAAAATTCCTCAAAATGAACAATAAACAAATGGTCCAGGGAAGAGTGTATTGAATTAATCATAGCATTTTATACTGTTACAATAATTCCAACGACGAATAAAGCCGCCTTTAATATCCCCGCAAACAGACTAAACATCGATGCTATTAAACTATCCAATATCAGGACATAAAAAGAACACCCGACAGAGACATTAAAAGCATCCGCGAAAACATCAATATAGCTGAAACGTTAACATCCAGCTATTAAATGCCAACAAGCCAGAAGAGTGACGTGCAGAAGAACCAATAGAAACTAGTTGTAATAATTCCTCTGAGGTACAGAAGTAAATAAAGTAAGATAATGACGAATATGAGAGAGAAACATAAATGACGGAGACATCCGGTATAAATGGAAAAAATTCTGTGATAATGAAGAAGGTGTTGGAGATCTGAAAAGATTTGCTTAATCCTCAGGGATAAGTGAGCATGAAGATGTGTGAATAATAATAATAATAATAATAATAATAATAATAATGATAACATTTTGCGTCCTAGGTAGGACGATAAACTACATACGCGTCCAGGGTAAGACGATAAACTACGTCCAAGAGCAGGGTCTCTGATCGGGAGGCTTTAAGGAGCGTGGAACCTCTTCTTAATTGCTGATGTTCCCAGGTTCACCCTGACTCGGGGTGGTAGCACTTGTTAGGTTCCCATATATGGGCAAATAGTTAATACAGAAACTGAGGTAAAAGACATTTTAAAGGCGTAAAAATAGGTTTTAACACCAGAAATACCTTATAAAATATTATTACTAGAAATGAATTTTTGAGGAAAGCGAAAAATATTACCAGCAACATGTTTTTGAACGAGAAAAGAAGCGTCCAGATGAGCTGCAGCATCAACAACATCTGCACCAACAAAAACAACAAGAACAAGAAGGAAAACAACAGTAGCAGCAACAAAAACAACAAGAACACGAGTGAAAACAACAAAAGCAGCAACAAAAACAACAAGAACAAGAAGGAAAAACAACAGGAGCAGCAACAAAAACAACAAGAACAAGAGGAAAACAAAGAAAGCAAAAAAAACAACAAGAACACGAACAGGAGCAGCAAAAACAACACGAACACGAAGGAAAACAACAGGAGCAGCAACAAAAACAACAAGAACAAGAAGGAAGACAACAGTAGCAGCAACAAAAACAACTACTACAGAAACAACAATCAAAAACTCAACAGCGATCCGATTCGGAGATGGAGGCGGAGGAAATGCTTCCACCACGATCCTCCTCTTTGAAGAAGGGAGTGGAGGAAGAGGAGGAGAAACCAACATAGAAGGAGAAGCGAATTAGGGCGGTGAGGGTCATGGACAGAGCCAGGTCACAATCCGTCTCTGCGTCACCAAAAAAAAAAATATGAACACTGTTACAAAAACAAAGAGCCTCCTCATTTCACCTGCACGGGCTCCATCTCTACCATCATTTACATACTTTCCCAACCCGCCACTTAACTTAAAAATCCTTGACATTTTGCGCAGGGAGGGTCCCGGTAATGCTCCATTCCTCTCTATATAGGGGATTAAAACTAACCTGTTCTGTGAACGTTGGTGGTTTTGTCCGAGATTAACAGATGACATCGGAGATTGGCATGGAAAGCTTAGGAAAATCCATCGGTGTCCTCATCTCAGCAAATGTCCGCCCAGTATATGAATAGGGTCTCTTCTGTTTTTTCTCTTTTTTAGAATTAAAACATCAACATTTAGCGTCCTGGGTATGACGATAAACTACACCCGCGTACAGGTTAAGACGAAAAACTACGTCCAACAGCAGGGCCTCTGGTCGGGATATAAAGATAGCCAGTTTTAACGTGAATGGCCTGAAAGTTTGGGATAAGGCGGCCCGTCTGTTTCGTACATTACATGCAACGTTGATGCTTGTGGGTTGCCTAACGACTTTGTCATCTATTCAGCATAAGGAAAACGACTGACCAGAGGGTGTCCCTTTTTAGGGAAGTTTATCATGGATGTGAGGATGCACCTTGTTGACCGTGGCCGATATTGCCGTGAAAAAGGGTTTTTTTCTGGATGGTTTCGGCTTATGCGCCCAACCACTGGCAGGAGAGCGTCTCGTTTTTTTCGTCTGCCTGGATCGTTCCTGGTGGATTCCTGACCCCTAGTCTTAGCGGAGACTGGAATGCCGTCCTGAAACCCAAGTTAGACAGGGACCGGAGAGCTAGCGGGAGATCAGACGATCGTAGTTTAGTTAATCTGATCGACGAATTTGGTCTAATCGATAGGTACCGGGTCGATCACCCAGAAGGGAAGATGTTGACGTGGGCCCGTAATTGCCCGTTTAACCCGGTATCTAGCTACCTGGATAGAATGTTAGTCAGAACGACTCATGTAGATCTGTTAGATTGTCCTACATTCTACTAGTTAGGCTATTCGGACCACAGACTTGTCTGTGCTCAGGTAGCGTTAGACTCTAAGCCTAGAAATGCTGGATACTGGAAGTTCAATTTGTTTGTGCTCGACAAGCAAGACTTCCGGCAACAGCTTATTAGCGTAGTGCAGCGGGAATTACTGGGGTTAGGGTTGTAGAGTCTTAAGGATAGAATTAGGACCTTTACCACTGAATATAGCCAACGGCTCGCACTAGATAAAAGTAAGAAAGTGAAGAGCCTCATTGATAGTCTTTCCATGGCGGTGGCTGAAGATATTCCCCGGAGATGGCCTTAGCTACTGAGGCCCACGCGGCTAGCGAGCTCTACGAGGATAAGGTTGTTAGGCAAAACTTAAACAATATATCTAGCGAAGCCGTAAATATAAACGCAGAATGTTGCAAGGAAGACATCCGATGAGGTTCCGGTCGTTACATTCTTGCATGTGCGAGGCGTTTCGGCAGCATTTCGTTAGCCTGTTTACAAGGGAGCATGGTCATCTGACGAAGAGTTTCGCAGCAATTTGGCTAACTTTATCGGCTTTCGATGACTAAAGCGGCTGGATGCGAGGTGAGATTATGGAGGGCGAATTTTACGCGGCATTGAAGAGAGTCGGCAATGGTAAGTCTGCGGGACTTGATGGTTTACTCTATGAATTGTGCTCGAGGCTGTCGCACATTGTCCATTTTGACAGCCGTGTTCAACAAATGCTTCCGCCAGGAATCCGCCCTCGACCGGATATCCAGGTGTGTGATCACGCTGTTTAAAAAGTGACAAGGGGGTGGGGGGATTTAGATACTTATAGGCCCATAACTCTGCTAAATATTTAATATTATGGTTAAGATAATGTGGGGGCCTTTACAATTAGATTCTGTTGGGACCAGAGCAGACTTGTTCTGTGAAGCGCCGAACAATTCAGTGCAACCTGGCTGAGGGATAGTCACTACGTGGATTCGCTGCCCCAGGTGGTTCTTGAGCGAGGATTTCCCTCTACGCCGATTACGTGTCCACTTTCGTTTCGTCCCCCAGTGATATTGAAGTGGTGCTAAAGAAACTTGAACGGCACGAAGAGAACACGGTTTTAGCCAAGATTAAAAGCGACAAGTATTCAGGCTTGAGGTTAGGTGTCTGGAACGGGTTCGATCTTCCAGGGCCCTTCGCTGGAAACAAACGGGCTCGTTTGCATTCTCGGGGTGTGGTTCGGGCCCGAAATCCAGCTGGGGAAAATGGTCAAAAGTACAACCAGAAGTCAGCACGTCGATCGAGGTTTGTCGCCGAAGCCGGTTGTCCTTGAAAGGTAGGCGTATATCATTTATCTACTTCCTCTCATCCTTTACTGGCTGGTTGTCAGGAACGCAGGAAGGTAATCGAGGGCTTGCTCGCTTCCTTCCTGTAGGGTGACCGCAAGCATCACTTCAGCAGAGAGGTTAGTGCCCACCGTCCGTGTCATGGGGGATGGGAAATCCGCAGTTGCCGAGTCACTGACACGCCTCGAGTTTGGATTTTATACTCCGCGCGTTGACAGAGGATTTGATCTTGAAGGGGGAGTGTGAGGGCCGCATTACCCGCCTTACCATCACTCCTCCGGTTTCAAGGGCTGAGTGCAATCTTAGGCTCCGGGATCAGGCGGAAATTGTTAGACAAAACTTAAACAATATATCTAGCGAAGCCGTAAATATAAAAGCAGAATGTCGCAAGGAAGACATCCAACGAGGATGGGTCAAACTGTCGTATGGTTTTCAGGCACTTTCAAAAGTTGCCGCACGCTGGGATCGGCTTTGGTCCCCTGATCCCATCATATATGTATATATATATATATATATATATATATATATATATATATATATATATATATATATAAATAAAAAGAAAGAACAGTAAAATATATAATCCGGTGTTCTTATAGGTATTTTTTATTTTTACAAAATAGTGCTCGATGTAAATTTACAGAGCATTAATATTATAAATTAACTGATTTAAAATATGTTTTTTCCGCCACACAGTTCTAACTATGTTTCAAAATGGAAGCAGTAAAAGCCACGAATTTAATTTTGCAATTAAATTAAAGACATTAGTTCCATTTCATCCTCAAGCGAATTTTGGAGCAACTTTTAAAATTACTGGGTTTTAAAGACACAGCTAAAATAACGTTTCCATGGTTACAGATAAATCTTCTTCAACTGGACAATGGGTGTCTTGGTTTTTCTTATGTCTGCATCATATATATATATATATATATATATATATATATATATATTCATGCATGTTTCATTAAATAATATAGACAAGTTGTGTCTATTTATTTTAAGTAAGTTCCTTTCATAGTGTCTGATAAGTTTAATAACATTATCATTGAAGGACGAAAGGAAATCACCATATTGATCCATATTTGAATGCAATTTAAGCTTTCGGCTTACATAATCCATTATCTCTTATACACGTCTTAGTCGATGCTTTGAAATTTTTTCATGCAACAAAAACAGACAATCATGATTGTTCCGTGTATTGGTTGATATATTGAAAGGTAATTGTCATCTTTGATAATGGCTTATGTAAAGAATGGTGAAACTATTGTCCTTAAAGACTACAGACCAATTACATGTCGTCCCACTGCTTTTGACATCTATTCTGTCAAAACATATATAATCCTTCTAGAAAAAGTAGCATATTACCTCTTGAGCAAAACGGATTCAAACGTGTTTTGTAAGGATGTAAATACTAATTGCTTATTAATAGGATGATCCTGGAAAACTGATTCAATGCAAAACTTCAGTAATAACTGAGTAAATAATATTCGATAGTGTTTACCATTCCTGGATTTAACAGTCTTTAAATATATACAATGTATCACCAGTCGTCATCATTTTCATCAAACAACATTCCAACTCAATCATATAAATGGAGTCTACAAATCTGGTGAAATACACATCAACAGAAGAATATTTCAAGGTGACTCTTTGTCTCCCTCACTATTTCTATACCCCTAATAGCATTAACCAGAGAATTAAAAAGGATGGAGTATGGCTAAAAGATAATAAGTACTCTATTTTAGATGGATGTTTTAAAGATGGATGCTAGGAATGCCAGTGATTCAGAAGTTCTGCTGAATGCAGTAAAATAACATCTTAAAATGATCGTTATATTCATAATAATTTGGTCCCAGCGTAAATAATTTTAACGAAATCGCTAGCTTACTATTTAAAAATAGGTATCTCCACAGATTCACGATACAATTGGTTTTAAAAAATGAAAAATTTTTCTTGAAGCTTTTTAGTTTTATTTGGGTATCTTCAATAATTCGCCAAAAAAACAGCATACCATAACATGATAAAAAAATGCCCCAAACTTAATAAAAAAACATTTTATCGTCAAAATATTTATTTTATTATTAAGTGCAAAAAAAAAAGTTAATCCTTTTGAAATATTGGCTAAAGATTTTATTTTTATGTCCGTGGTTAGGTAATATTTAGCATTGATTCTTAGTGCTTTTTTCAGTTGAAAAATATTAATTTGGAAATTCTTGTAAACATCAAATAATTATCGGATTTAATGATACTTACAGAAATTATTAAATATGAATTAAATTATTTTAGAAATGATTGTTTTTAGAAATCACGGTAGAAATATTTTTTTTACATCTGTTACCCACTCCTCTTCTTAAATTTATGAAAACTCGACTGTGTATTTTGGTGATTGCTTAATTAAGTGCAGACGACTTTGAAGAATATAAATTATCGACTATTTTCTAAATCGAGAAGCGTTTCTACCCAAAATTTAGCTCTGAATTGTAAAATACAAAACCAAATAAAGTTAAGACATTATTTAATTACAAAAGCTTTTAATATCTTTTATGTATAATCTATGTTAAGGACATTATTGTCTGAAGCCCAAATATTTTACCTATCAAAAATGAATTTTTATAAGAAATGTTTTCTTTTTTTCAATTTTAAATACAAAATGTAATAAAGGCATAATTCAGAAATAATGGCACTTGTTTTAAGAGTTGTTTCTCTTGAAATCGATGATCCAACTTCATACATTGCATTGATTTCATTCTGGCTAGCACGTACAAAATTATCTGACTGACCATCATCGTCTCATTTTCAAAATTTTTATTTTATTTTTTTTTTATATATTTCGCTAAATATTTTGTTTTGATTTTTTAAATATAATCATTTTTTTTCTTTTTCAATGAGAGACATACTGCTATTATTAATTTTTCATTTTTAGATTCAATTTTAAAGACAGAAACAGTGCAGGCTTTGGACATATCTTCGTTAAAAAAAATACATAAAAATCCATAAAATATTAGACTTTTGAAAGTATTTAATTTTTAAGAATTTATAGTTAAAAAAGCTGGTTGACTTAAAATTAGAAAATACTGTCACTTCTGTCCTGTCCAATAAATTACCCTGACGTTAGTTGTCGATACATTGACGTAAACGTCAATTCACATCTCCGAAACCAATGATCGCGGTTAGACATGCTTCTCTTATTTCCAAGTATTGTTTTTCTGCTAAAAGTCTAGTAAATTTTGTTTCAAATTACATTAAGTAAACTTCTAATTTTCTTAAAATAACTTTTGAAAAAAATATAATTGTATTTTACAAAACTTTAAAACGGAGAAGTTATTAGGTTGGTCAAAAAAATAATGATTGTAATACTGTCGTTTTTTTTTGACGTTAAACAATACGTCAAAAAACGACATTATTACGTCATTATTTTTGCACCAACCTAATACTTTTGTTTACAAAGTTGGAAAAATGACTGACATGATCGATTTTGTGTAAATTGTGATGACTTACAAAAGACAAGATATTGAACTAAAGTTTCGGACGTGCTAAGAAGGACTAAAAATAATAAAAAAAATAATAAAGAAATATTTGGGTCCTTCATCTTAATAATAATTACATAAACATTAAGACGACAACAAATTCTTTATCAAGTTTGGGTCTTTTTTTCATCAGAGTATGCTCTTTTTTAGCGAAGTATTGAATATACCTAGTTTTATTCCAAACTGATGTACAAAAAGAGCCCACATCGAAGGCAAAATCAATTGAAGAAATTGAGGAAATCAGATGTGAGTTTTCGATAATTTCAAGATATTCAAATATTTAAGCAGGGAAAAGCGGAAATATAAAATTAAAGCAATTCCACAAATCAAGGACATACTTAAACAGAAACTGGATCTAAAGGCACAAAGAAGAAGAAGACGATATGAAAATGGTTGCATATTCTATCGACAAAGTAAGATATTCGAAACTGACATCAAGAAGTTTAACACGACAATTGAAAAAGCAGTTATAGAAGTCAAAAATCACGATCTGTTGAAGACGTGCACAATTTTGGGGAGAATATTTGGAGCAACGCAAAGGAATTCAATCCCAATGCAGAGTGGAACGGAAGAGAACAAGAAAGAATGAAAGATAAACCTGAGCAAGAATGGACAAATAAAACCAGGAATAATTCAAGATTTTCATATGGTTGCAATGATCAAATGCTATCAAATAAAATGATCCGAAAAAGAATTGCAGGACCAAGTTAGAAATCTCAGTACAGCTTGGATATCATACTGTAAAACTTTTGATAATGTGTGATA
>CAHIKZ030001209.1:775000-777500 GCA_903632075.3 Acanthosepion pharaonis
TATATCTGTATTTTTCAGTGCTCCCACATTGCTATCGAATGTGGCACAAGGTCATATTAAAGGAGGATTAAGCAACACCGTAAAAATATTGCTCATGCCTTCTCAGCATTTCCCTTTTGGGGACGCATTGGTGCCGAGTAATCACCACAGCCCCTTCCGGAAGTAGACGGCCTTTCTGGTTTTAGTTTAAAGTTATTTTGAAAGCCCAGGGTAAAATTATGGTATATTATCTATTAGCCTAGAGAGCGTCTTTCGGGCTGACTCTAGGCTAGCTCGAGCTGAACATACTTGAGCATTAGGCCTTTTATCTTCAGCGTACTATGGACGTAAAAGTTATCAGAATTTAGATATAATAAAATAATTTTATCTTTATTCGAAAACTTAATTCGGCATAATCTTTCTTCGTATACGAAAACAAGTTATCTTGCAGGCATTTTTTTAAATCACTATTTCTATGACCCCTTCATATAAAGCCACCCTTAAAAGACATTAGGGAACCCGAATTATGTAATATTTCGAACACATTACAGAAAACGTGCAATAGAGTGAAAAAAAAAAACATATGAGCAACATACCGTGCCCGGCTCAAGTATTAATTGCGTTTTAATTCGACGATTTCAATTGCAATTGAGACTTAATGCGAAATTAAAGTTAAACCTTTAAGAAAGAATTGTTTTTCAAAATCTTTCACTCTTTTCGATATTTAAATTTAACTTTATCTGAGATATCTATTTAGTTTTTAATCGCAACTACAGTAGTTACTACCTGTTACTTAAGAGTCATTATGATTCGTTGAGATCAAAAAACGGACGGACGGATAGACGTACACTGCGCTTTATTTATATAGATTTACTACAATGTGTGTGTGTTGTGTGTTCAAAAATTTATTCTTACTCGACCGACAATTTTTCAACATGGCATAATCCTATGAGTACTAAGATTATATTGCGTCAATTTCTGTCTTATATTATGCATTCAGAATGCTATAGGTTGGATATGATTAAACGTAGATCACATGTATCGGGAGGAAATGTATCTGTTTCAAGTATTATTGTTATGTCAGCCGCGGAATAAACTCATGAAAATCTATCAAAAATTCACAACATGCTTTTGGCAATACATTTCATCTCTTTATAACGGCATCGGTGTCTTGTTCAACATATGAAAATGATATGTGTCGTTGCCAGAATAAATGCCATTTCTTTTTATCTTTTTTTTAACAAATGCTGCTGCAAGGAAGGCAGGCCTGACATGTTTGTTAACGTAGATATTGACAGCAAGGAAGATATATTTCAGACATATACAAAAAAGAACAAGAAATAAAAATACGATAACATAAAAACCTACCGTGGGGTGAGATGCTTATATATATATATATATATATATATATATATATATATATATATATATATATATGTGTGTGTGTGTGTGTGTGTGTGTGTGTGTGTGTGTGTGTAAGGATTTGAAATTGGTTCAATCAGTCGTGAGAATCAGTTGTGTAGCTAGATGCAGAATAATCCTTGAAAATGAATGAAGCAATATTCGAAAGTACCCGATTAAAATAAAATAAAAAAAGTTAATATGAATTTTGACAAGTTTATCGCCGTCCTGGGTAAGACGATAAACTACATCCGCGTCCTGGGTAAGACGATAAACTACGCCTAACAGCAAGGACTCTGATCAGGAGGTTTTGAGGAACGTGGAACCACCTCTTAATTGCTGGTGTTTCCAGGTCCACCCTGACCGAGAGTGGTAGTACCTGTTAGGATCCCAGCTATGGGCAAATAGTAAACTTAAGTTTTTAATACCAGAAATACTTTGTAATAAAAATATTTCCGGCAATAATTTCCGAAGGAAAAATTATTATCAAAAATACTAAAGAAAAAAAAACAGCAATACAAACTAAATTTCGTAAAAGAAAGTTGGATTGTACTAAAAAATATGAGTAATTGTAAAATAGTTCAAATATATATGTATACACCTGTTTTTTTTTATCAAACTATCGCTATGAATCTATTTCAAAATCTTGTTGGCATAAAATAACCTACTGATGTTGATATGCCCTAAAACAATACAACCAACCAACCAAATTTCTCCATAACAAATTTCAACAAAACAAAAATCGGAAATTTTAAAAAATTATTAAAAAATAGATAGAACGAATTTGTCCATATTATTTGACAAAGCATGTAAAAAAAAATATTCCCACAGCGCAAAAACTATATATATATATATATATATATATATATATATATATATATATATATATATATATACTGCGTGCCAAATTATTATCGTGCTGATAAAAATATGGCGCCAGTTTGTTGAGATTAAGAATGCCAACAGTGAAAATGAATTGATTGGACGTTTTGAAATTTAGAAAAAAGTTATCTCGATAATAATTTGGCACGCCGTGTATATGTCATGGGTGCTGATGTCGAATACGAGTGTCGACAATCTGTTTCATATCTGAAGATGTCTTAAATGATTGCTGTTTCAT
>CAHIKZ030001209.1:780000-837500 GCA_903632075.3 Acanthosepion pharaonis
TTTTTTTATTAAGTTAAGGCCTGAAGCAACAGAAATGTGTGTCTGCAGAAGGATGCTGAGTATACTTTGAACTGAACATGCCTGATAAATGAAAAGCTATTGGAAATAGTAATGAATATATAACAGAATAAAATTAAATAGTTACTTCTTTTGAAGAATGAAATTGTGAAACGAAAACGGTAATTATTCATGACTCATCCAAGTACAGGAATCCCTCAATTAGTGCGGTAACAAATTTCAACAAAAAGATAAAACTTTAAAAAAATTATTAATTAATCAAATATAATAAATTAGGAATTGTTTTTTGTCTTTTAGATTTCTGTTCTTTCATGGTGTTCTTTCTTAATTTCATTCATTCTAACTATCTCTCTGCATCCGGGCTTCAAAGCTTTGTTACATGGGAAATAATTAAAAATAAAATGTTTAATTTTGCTAGGTATCTTTAACTGTTACGACATGTGACACACGGCTATCAAAATTCATTCATTGACGATGGGCACATTTACCCAAGTTTCACCTATCCACACAACTAGCTGTTTGACGTAAGATAGTCTAACTTGTTGCTTTTTTAGGGCTTGTTAACCAAAGAACATCCACTGTAGAGCCCAATAGTGTTATAAAACATCGAAGAATTCCAGTAAGATATATTTAATCATTTCTAAGATACAACAGTTCAAAGATTTTTGCAAGATTCATTTTCATGCCAAAATCTTCAGACAGGGAAGCTGTTGGTGTCTTGATATTCGAGGAATTATATTTTTAGATCTAGTAAAATGATTTGCCATCGTAAAAAATATATATATATTTCGTTGTGTTTTTATACTGAAAGCCTAGTGACTGATTCGTCAGATTTGCAAACGGTCGACCAAGGTAGTAATTTAGGAAACCGAAATGCTGTATTTTTACATTGAAACTTTGCCATTTTTCTCAAGAACAATAAGACGTGTTTTTGAAAATCATAGAAAAATATAAATGTCAACGAAAATTTTCTAATTTGGAACACTACACTTTTTTACAATAAGGTTTTTTTTTATTTTCTTTTATAACGTATCCTTTTTACTTTTTTTTAAGAAACCAGCGTAAGGAAGGTCTTCGTATACTTATAGAATTGGATATTTTTGGTTTAAAACTTTTCCTTCACTAAAACTGAATGCTGAAATACATATATATATATATATATAGTGAGTGACTGACAGAGACAGAGGCTACATATCATAGACTATATATAAAATAAACAATGCGATATATATATATATATATATATATATATATATATATATATATACATATCGCATTGTTTATTATTTAAATAATGATGATAGTCTGTCAATGTTTACATAGATGATTTCTAAGCAAATATAAACACGTGCATATAAGACGCTAGAAGCGAAAATCGCTCCGCAGCTCTAACATTTTTAGGCATTTAAAACAACATGCCTGTCCGCACACACAATTCCGTAAAATACTTGTCGAAAACACATTTATACTTCAACATGAAAACAATAGACAAAAACTAAAAATCCTTGAAGCATTATACATCAAACAGTTGAAACCCAACCTAAACAAAATCAATTATGGAATCTCTACAAATATTCTTAAATGTCTATAATTGGTAACAGAAGCCATTGGTTTATACCAACGGCTTTCCATACTTCATACTTCTCCAATTCACTCTCGTGTGGTCATGTGTGACGTCTTGAGATGCGGTGCGATTTTCGCTTCTAGTGTCTTATATACGCGTATTGATCGTTGCTTAGAAATCATCTATGTAAACAATGACAGACTATCATCATTGTCCGTATATTGCTTAATATGTTGTAATTGACATCTTTGATAATGGCTTATGTAAGCCGAAAGCTTAGATTGTATTAAAGAAATATGGATCATTATTGTGAATTTCTTTCTTCGTTCAACGATAATGTTATTAAATTTATCAGATGTTACGAAAAAATTTTACATAAAATAAATAGACAACACTTGTCTATATTATTTAATGAAACCTGCATGAATGAAAAGATGCTGCCTAAATACACACAATATATATATATATATATATATATATATATATATATATATATATATATATATATATATATATATATATAAGGCACGGTTTGGATTGAGGAATCGGAGAGCCGTGTTCGAATTACAGTCGCATCCATTAGATTCACTTACTTGGGAAAGATGAATCCTCTTCTTCCTCTAGCTATGGGTAAATAGCAAGACACACTGAGTTCTATAGCATTGGATGGCAACTGGTCTGTGAATTCCAAATCTGCGGAGAGTCGTTTGGGGACCCTCTGGCAAGAAGTGCACCAAGTCTCTGTATTCGGTCATTCAAAAAGTGTGGATGGTTCTGCACAAAATGTTCATCACTTTAATCAAATCTTATGTACTGGTGTCGTGCTGTCTGTTTTCCTAGGAACTGATCTGCTTGGCCCTCATACATCGAATTCGACGGGAGAGTCGAGAGAACATATATATATATATATATATATATATATATATATATATATATATATATATATATTTGTTTGTGTGTTTGCGCGCGTGCGTGTGTTTGCGGGTATAAGGACAGTCTGCGTAGACACAATCTTTAGGCCATCATAATGTACAGATTATTTCGTTCAAACCTACATTTTTTACCCGGTTTTACAATATTACATCTGTTAATATTAGTGGCGAATATCCCCTTTCTTGAAAAAGCGACAAGTTTACCATTGAAGTTACGACGCAAGGAAAGACTCCAATTAAAATTAAATATTATGAATGGATAATAAAATAATGTGCAATTAAAATTATGAAGACGGGGCCTGTATGAACCTAAATACACACACACGCGCTCGCATACACAATTCAAAGTTACCAACTTACTTTAAGACTGGCGAAGTCTTGTGTTGTGTTCTTGAACGAATATTAAAGCAATGATGATTTGATGATGCCAGCATTGGACGGGGAATGAGTTCAGTTAAATCTCTGAAGGCTAATGGTGTTGGGGCTAAGACATGCTGAAATCATCATTCAGAAATTACTTTTTTTTTTATCCGGTTTTACATTTGTAAATATCATTGGCTAATATCCACTTTCTTGGGACTCGTATTTCATGTCTTTAGTGATCTTTAGACTTCCACTGTGAAATTCTTTAGTATTAGTCTTTTTGTTACACCTATACGTACAGATCCCATATCTACATACTTCGACATTAATATAGCAAATCTATATTATTTTATCTATCTCTATTTATCAGTCTTTCTTCTTTCTTTCATTCTCTATGTATCTATTTATACACACATACACAGTGTGGACACTGAAATCAACACTATACGGGGTGTTGCAGCAAAATCCGACACTTGACAAAAAGAAAACAAAATAGGCAATAAAAACAAAAGTTGTATATGCAAGGAACCCGACAGTTTATTTAGCAACAGTTAGAGTTACATACTACATTATTTTTCAATGTAAACGCCGCTAGCGGCGACCACCATCTCAAGGCCGGCGCGAAATGAGTCAAACTCTTTGGTGACCATGTCCTTGTCCATAGCAGCGAACGTCTCCACGATGGCAGCCTAAAGAGAGACGACCGTGTTGTGGGCGTTTTTGTTGGTCTTGGCCTCGATCACGCCCCAGAAGAAATAGTCAATGCAGTTGCAGTCAGGTGAGGCGGGTGGCCACAAGTCCGGCGACTAGTGGTGAGGAACATTGTTGAACAGCCACGCCCGGGTCGTCTTGGCCTTGGACGCCCCTACGTCTTCCAGCAGGACTCTGCTGGAAGATGTAGAGGCGATTTTTCGGCGGCGATTTTGTCCATCCAGGGCTTCACCACGCTCCTCAGTAACTTCTGGGAGATCTTAGCGCTGACTCAGGCCCTTTGAAAAAAGAACGGAGGCATGAAGTCCCCCTCGCTGCACACAAGGCCAAGATAAACGAGGCGTGACTGCTCAATAATATCCTTCACCACTAGTCACCGCACTTTTGGCCGCCTTCCTCACCTGACTGCAACCACCTTGACTATTTCTTCAGGGGCATAATCGAGAGTTATACCAAAAAGTACGCCAGCAACATGTCGCTATGGACATGGTCACCAACTCATTTTGACTCATTTTGCGTCCGCCTTGAGATGATCGTCGCCGCCATCGGCGGTAACATTGAAAAATAATGTAGTATGTAACATTAACTGTTGCTATATAAACTAAGTTCAGAGTCCAAATAAAAAACCTCCGATACGAGTAAAGTAAAAATAACTCAGCAAACCAAATAGAGAAAACTAAGTAAGCCGAAAGAGCCAGAAAAACCTACCTAGGTTTTACCTACGCGGATCGTCAGGGTAAACTGGTAGCTTTGTCTGGCTCTTTACGTTTACATATATTATATATATATATATATTTATATATATATATATATATATATATATATATATATATATATATATACTGCGTGCCAAATTATTATCGTGCTGATAACAAATATGGCGCCAGTTTGTTTACATTGCGCAGAATTGTAGGAATTGATTGGACGGTTTTTGAAATATTAGAAAAAAGTTATCTCGATAATAATTTGGCACGCCGTGTATATGTCATGGGTGCTGATGTCGAATACAAGTGTCGACAATCTGTTTCATATCTGAAGATGTCTTAAATGATTGCTGTTTCATGTCTGATGATGTCTTAAAGTTAGCTGTTTCATCAAACTAAGTAAGCCTAAAGAGCCAGAAAAACCTACCTAGGTTTTACCTACGCGGATCGTCAGGGTAAACTGGTAGGTTTGTCTGGCTCTTTACGTTTACACACACACACACACACACACACACACACATATATATATATATATATATATATATATATATATATATATATAATAAAAGACACTGACGGCTATAATTTTCGAGGTCATTTGGTGTATCTAGTATAATTTCCTTCTCTGGTTATCTTACACCCTATCTCGTATTTTTTATTGTTTAACTACAACAAATATTATCTACAAAATTGAGTATTCTGCCCCAATAAATATAGAAACTTTTCAGACAGCATAAAAGTTATATCCATATCAGTGGAAAACGGTAGATCGAGAAAGCGCAATGATTTGTTCTCTTGTGATGGAAGGTGACCATGAACCTGAATCAGTAATTTGCAGAAATGACTGTAAAATATTCGACGAAATAAATAAGAGAAACATCTAAGAAATTATACAAAATTAAGTTATTTATAAATAAATAATGAAGTTATTTAACTTCGGTTCAAGTTATTGGCCCGAATTTAAATGTGAATTAACTTTAAGCCTCTAAGTATTTATTCTTTTTTACTTTCAGAATTAACAACTTAAGCCTTTGGCAATTTCTACTATGGAAAGATAAACAATTGAACAACGTGTTAAAGTTATCGAAGCCTATTACGAAAATGGACGTTCAAACAGAAATGCATTTCTCCCACAATTCGCGATGTTTTGGTCAACATAATCGCCCAAGCGAGGATTCAATTGGAAACGATGTAATGTTGTGGAGAGGTACAATTCCAGCGCGTTATGACGAATAGAGGGGTCTGGATTTTCGGCCACATTCACGTGCATTGCAACAATGTTTTCAGCTGAACGGCGTAAACGAGTCCGCAGTGGTGTTTTTACATCTGCCACCGACCCAGTTTGTTTGAATTTACGAAAATTTTTTCCAGTTTCACTCTTGAAACTTTAACACATTGTTTGATTGTTAATCTTTCCATGGTTGAAATATAATATATATATATATATATATATATATATATATATATATATATATATATATATGAAATGGACAAAGTCCGACAATTATTTTAAGACATTTTATGTTTATACATTCTTTTTATAGATACAAATATTTAAGTTAATGCTCTGTTATTTTTGTTTTTTTTTTATGATAAACAGTATTTATAACATTTACTGGCCTGAATGTCCGAGAAATTTTCATATTTGTAACTATAAAAATATGTATAATGTATGATGTAATTAGTTTACATTTGGATACGCATTGAGCAGGTATGAATGTACGTGAGAGATTCATGGAAGATTGAAGTTTAAAGACAGGAAATTCAACGTTGTTAAACGAACGATCCTCTATGAATCGATCGGTTAAGAGCACGTCAGTCTAAGTGACGGTTCCGTATAGGATACAGGTTCGATTCCTGTCGGAGTACAAATATTTTCTTTGAAGATTTCTCGGACATTCAGGCCGGTAAATTTTATAAATACTGTTTATTATTAAAAAAATAAAACGAATAAACAAAATACAGAGCATTTACTTAAATATTTGTATCTATAAAAAGAATGTATAAACATAAAATGTCTGAAAATAATTGTCGGACTTTGTCCATTTCATATATATATATATATATATATATATATATATTAGCTACATATATGTGTAAATGTGGTCAATATCATAGAGAGAGCTTACGTAAAAATGAAAATGGACACTGAGTAGGACATCGAATGTCGATAGTCTGTTTCATGTTTTAACGGAATCTTCAGGCCTCAAGATTGCGTTCAAAATTGAAGCAAATTCTCAGCTCTCGGTGTTGACCTCAGTCTTCACACACACGCACAGACACACACGTACAAACGCGCGTGCGCGCGCACACACACACACACACACACACACATATATATATATATATGTGTGTGTGTGTGTGTGTGTGTATAGGGTTTGTGATTGGTAAATTGTCGTCATTTCATATTTTTAATTGCGCGCATGCACACTGCGACTTCTTGATTTTGTCGACTGCGGAGTATACTACAGTCAGTTGGGCACCGTCTGTGAGAAAAATAGCACCATTCACTCCACTGGAAATTTGGAAACAGCATGATGTGCTGCTTGGCATTCGCACCCGAAACTCCAATACGAAAATTTAGTAGTGTTTGTGTTGTTGACAATCTGAAAGAGGTGGATATATATCCAGTCAACATCATGGTGCTTGGAGTGATTACTGCTGATGGCGATGTTATAACTTAATTCATCTTCCCACAAGGCCTCAGACTCAACACGGAAAACTATATCAAGTGCCTTGAAGAGATAAACTGACAATCTTTCCCCCTAACTACATGAATTTAATTGGTGCTAAATGATTGCCATCTAGGTCCCACCCTTTTACTGTTGAAATAGTTCAATTCAACCACCACTTCTACTCCGTTTCTTTTCCTACCTGTGGAAGTCCCTTCCATTTATTTGTTTCTGTAGTAACTTTAATCTTCAAATATTTAAATAACTCAATCCTCATTATCTGTCTATATTTCTGAGATGAGGTAATATGTACACTATTTACATTATTCGGACTATTGTCCTCATCTTTGTGGCCATATTTATCACAACGTTTCGGCCCTTCAGTATCTGTCTATATTTCTGAGATGAGGTATTATGTACACTATTTACATTATTCGTACTATTGTTCTCATCTTTGTTGACATATTTATCACAACGTTTCGGCCCTTCAGAGATGAGGTATTATGTACACTATTTACATTATTCGGACTATTGTCCTCATCTTTGTTGCCATATCTATTACAACGTTTCGACCCTTCATTATCTGTCTATATTTCTGAGATGAGGTATTATGTAAACTACTTACATTATTCGGACTATTGTCCTCATCTTTGTGGCCATATTTTTTACAACGTTTCGGACCTTCATTATCTGTCTATATTTCTGAGATGAGGCATTATGTACACTATTTACATTATTCAGACTATTGTTCTCATCTTTGTTGCCATATTTATCACAACGTTTCGGCCCTTCAGTATCTGTCTATATTTCTGAGATGAGGTATTATGTACACTATTTACATTATTCGGACTATTGTCCTCATCTTTGTTGCCATATCTATTACAACGTTTCGACCCTTCATTATCTGTCTATATTTCTGAGATGAGGTATTATGTACACTACTTACATTATTCGGACTATTTTCCTCATCTTTGTGGCCATATTTTTTACAACGTTTCGGACCTTCATTATCTGTCTATATTTCTGAGATGAGGCATTATGTACACTATTTACATTATTCGGACTATTGTTCTCATCTCTGTTGCCATATTTATCACAACGTTTCGGCCCTTCAGTATCTGTCTATATTTCTGAGATGAGGTATTATGTACACTATTTACATTATTCGGACTGAATTGTCCTCATCATATATCTATTACAACGTTTCGACCAATCATTATCTGTCTATATTTCTGAGATGAGGTTATTATGTACACTACTTGTCATTTTCGATTATTTAGTTTCATGTTTTGTATTTTTATAGTTTTTGAACAACGTTTCGGACCTTCATTATCTGTCTATCTTGTTGAGATGAGGAATTATGTACACTATTTACATTATTCGGACTTATTTTCCATCATCTGTTGCCATTTTTTCACAACGTTTCGGCCCTTCAGTATCTCTATATTTTGAGATGAGGTATTTTCCACTATTTACATTCTTTCGTGAATTGAACGCTGTTGCTATCTATGGAATGGTACCCTTTGCTAAAAGTTCATTTTTACATCTAATGTCTAATCTACCAGCAACATTTTTCTTTTTTTTGCAATCGATAAGTTGGCATCTCGACTTCAGTAACTTTCTCAACGACGTTACGTGGTTTCCCTCTGTCCTTTCTACAAATATTTCCTTCTGTCTTTTCGATTCTTAACGATTAGTTTCGATGTTTTGATATTTTTTATAGTAAATCATGAATGGAAGGAAATTCTCTGGATCTTTCACTGTACTTTTTAATATAGTCTCCATCTTGTTGAGAGTGTATCTGCTTTGAAGATAGAATGTCTTATACGTATAGTAATATAAGTTGGATTCATACCTTGATTTTCCATCATCTGTTTTGTTTTTCATTGCTGACGGCCATTTTTTCACCTTCTTACTTTCCTCTGCCATTTTACTTTTGTAGTATTTTCCCTCTGAATTAATCTATCTCTCTATTCTTATTTCACTTTCGTCCCCAGACGACACGTAAATTGTGTCATTTCTTAATCTGCATTCGTTCAACTATAGGGAATTTTCGACATCACAGTAAATTTTTCATTCTTGTTTGTCGTTAGATTCTATTTTCTTTATTCTAAAAGTTCATTTTGCGGTTTATCTAATGTCTAAACGCTACCAGCAACATTTTTTCTTTTTTTCTTTTTTTAAATAAGTTGGTTTTCATCACAAAGAAACTCGTTTCCATCTCACCCCAATTTTACCGCCCCAAAAAGCGTTCAGTGGACAGCAATAACAAAATAAAATTAGAAACAAGAAACTAATTTGGCTTGTTTGTACTTCCATCATTGGCTTTCATTTATTTTCAGCTTTCATTCTTTTATTTCCTTTTTTTGATAGCCTGGCAAGTGCGGAGAGAAAGTTGTGTTCAGTTAAAATAGTGAAAGAAGAGAAAAAGAAAATACAAACCCGTATTTTCTGTACTTTCTTAGACTTCATTTTGTTTTTCAAAATAGTTAATTTCCTTTAGGGTAATGTTTGCTCATCCAAGTTTTCAGGCAGTTAAATAATGATATTGCTTGTCTCCAGAACACTAAATATCGGTCTGCCAAAGAATCAATGAATGAATCTATCTATCTATCTATCTATCTATCTATCTATCTATCTATCTATCTATCTCTCTCTCTCTCTCTCTCTCTCTCTATATATATATATATATATATATATAAATATATATATATATATATATATATATATGTGTGTTGTATATATATATCAATCTGTTCGCAATACCACATACTGTTACTATCTATCTATCTATCTATCTATCTATCTATCTATCTATCTATCTCTTTCTCTCGATATATATATGTGTATGTATATATATATATATATATATATATATATATATATATGAATCTGTTCTTGCTGGACAAGTACCACATTCTGTTATTGTCTATCATCTGTCTTTTCCCAACATCTATCTATCTATTTATCTATCTATCTATCTATCTATCTATCTATCTATCTATCTATCTATCTATCTATCTATCTATCTATATCTATCTATATATATATATATATATATATATATATATATATGAAAGCAAAAAAAATACAGAAAAAACAAATCGTTAAAAAAATCTTAATATACAATTATGCTGTATTAATGTTAATATAAAGTCGACGTCGGACGTTTCGGTCTATTTAAAACCATCTTCAGAACATTTTCATTTAAACATAATTAACATTAGAACATAAAAATTTAACAATTAAAAGACGATGGACATAAAAGCACAACTAATCCAAACAGATAACTGAAATTTTATATAAGATCAGCGTTCCGAATTATTTTAAATATGATCACGTCGTCGTCACGTGGGCGATGTAGTGAAAACGTATTCGAAGATGATTTCCAAATATTAAAATATCAAAAAGTCGATTGAACTATTTTATATAAACAGTTCAAGAAATCCCTTCCGTTTGATATAGGAATACGTAGAGATCAATAGGTTCTTATATATTCTTACAAGCTTGAAGTCTTTCCTTCAAGTTACAAAGCAAATCAAAATGATTTCAAAACGATGGAACAGTTCTAAAAAAAAATATATGTGTGTGTGTGTGTGTGTGTGGGCGTGTATAAAAGTGAACATTGAAGACAAACCTCAGAGGCGACAGCCTGTTTCATGCTAGACAAGGAAGAAACAGCCTGTCGCCTCTGAGGTTTGACTTCAGTGTTCAGGAAGAATTTACATACGCTCTATGTCTGATATTGAGTACTTTATCCCATAAATATAGTATATCCTAAAACTATATTCTTCATATATATATATATATATGTATATATATATATATATATATATATAATGGAAGCTCCCGTAGGTTTCGACGTATGAGGATCTGACAGCTTATTGATTCATTTATGAAAGTTTGTGCGATAATCTTAAGTGGCATTTAAGACCCGCTAGTGATTTACAAAGGAGGCCACATATAACGAATCAAGTCAAACCGCCAGACAACCCACCCAAGTGATTTGATTAAAGTAGCGAAGGCTTGTGCAGAACCATCCACACATTTCGGAACTATTGATGGACTCAGTCGGTGCAAATAAATGCCACAGACGAAGCAGACAATATACCTCAGGCTTTTCGTGTAAAGATTTTTCCATCTCCTAGACCAATCGTGTTCTATAATACTAAAGAACTTGGTCAGCCCTGGAAGATACTATTTGCTCATAGTTGGGACCTTAACAGGATGCTACCTCCCCGGGTCAGGGCGGACCTGGGAACAACAGCAATTAAAAGGTGGTTCCACGCTCCAATCTCCCGATGAGAAGACTTGCTGCATGGATGTAGTTTACCGTCATACCAGGACATACATATATATATATATATATATATATATATATATATATATATATATATATATATATTATTATTATTATTATTATTATTAATTAACCGAATTGGAAAACCTTTTTATTGACAAGTGGTATCGCCTTTGTTAGATAATTAGGCAGGCGTCTTCAGGTCAGAGTGAGTTTGTATGTGTTTGTGTGAGTGTACGCGAGTTCGTGCGTGCGCGTCTGTGTGTGACTATTTGTTTGCTAGGTAGGTATCTCTCGGTCGGAATGAAAGAACAAAACTTCATTGTTCTTATTAAAACAGCCAATCGCAGCTAGACTCGACATTTCCCTCTCCGATGTCCTCTATCCCGATTTCTATATTCCAATAAGATGCATATATTTTTAAATGATACTAACCTGGTCTATTTGTTCAATTTTTTTTAATTTCGTTTTCTAAGTTTCTACTAAGTTTTTTTTATGTCAGAATTAACTTTCCAAAGTTCATTTATTTTATCGATCTGATTAGAGTTTTGACTGTCATTAAAGTCGTTAACAAGAATTGCCTCTTATTTGAATTGCGTGTTTATCACATTTTGGCCTCAGGGAAGCAATTTCAAGTCTGTTAAATATGACCTGGTCTACAATGTTGAAATTGAATTTATACGCGCTTTTATTTAATACACACTTCTATATACGATCTCCTCTTGAAAAGTATACCCTATTTTATATGTACTTTTTTTTCTTGTATTACAACCTCTTGAAAAAGACTACGTCTTTCTTTGCATCAAGTTTTGAAATAATATGTTAGTGTTAGCTTTTAAAATTTGTCTAATCTTTATATTATTTGGATTATTTCTAATATGTTAATCTGTATTTGCGCGAATTGCACTAGATTTCGACAAATAAATCAATATACAAGAAAGTGTTGTTCATATGTGGCCAAAGCGAGAATTTAATGTTGTAACCTTAACTTAAATAAATTCACTGTCTGTTATAAAGTAGTTTCACAGTGGAGGCTTGTATTTTCACTAAGTCGGTCCTAAAAAAGGTACAACAGTTAATGACGCAGCAATCTAGTTGTGGTGGTTGATACTTTAATGTCCGACATCCACTGACTCACCAATTCACTGAACGGTATTTAGTCACCCCCCACGAGGGCGTCATGTGGCACAAGGCCGGTTTAACGTGGGATCTCCGAGCCCGTGGGCTCGGCCAAAAATATGCCCTTTGAACCCGTATAAACGGGTTCAGGGTCGGTTTACCTCCCCGAAAGAGACGTTCGGGTTTCTCCCCGCCCGAAGGCAGAGAGTTCAACCGGTCAGCTGGTCGTCCGAATTCAGACTGAAATCAGACCAACTCACTGAGCTCACTGGCGACTGCTACTATTACTACTTATTATCTGTGGGAGAGTCTATTAAAAATAGAATAGGCATGTTCCAGTATAACACTGTCTCAGAAGGTGTTCGATTTTTGCACTCATAAATTTCAGGTCATTTAGTGAAACTATCAAGTACCACAAGAAAATGTGATCCGGCGTGTCTATCTTTGTCCAAGTTACTATATTTGTGATAGGTAGTTTTACTACCAGAGCACAACCTCAACAAGCTTTCACTATTTGTTTCTAATATCTTGGTCCCTTCTGGTCAAATATACTAAACTTCTCATCAGAGATTTCATTCTTTAAATAACAGGATGCTCGCTATGCAAACCCTTCTATATTCGCTTCTTTGACACACTAGGTTTACAAACCTTTGACCGAAAATTACTACACCGTTGCATAGCGAGTAAGCGTTTAAGTTTGGATTTCATTCTTTGTTACTTTCTTTGAATTGCTCTTTTTTTATTTTCGCAATAAAGACGTCATTTTCCGCTTTTCCTTTTATTTCTTCCAGGGTAATTCTTAACACTTGTACTATCTTACACAAAATCGTTTTTATTTCCATTTCGCTTTTTAGTGCTGCAATGACAGTGTCCTCAAACAATTTCGCATGTATTCATCCGCATTCTCTAATTCTTTAGATGGCTGGAACTCCATCGTAAAAGGAGAGTTTAATAAGATGGCACCCAAGCGTTGTAGTCTAATAGATATATGCGTAGGAATACCTCTCTTTGAAACATATATTGTTAATATCGATCTGTGGTCTGTTTGCAACGTAAGATATTTCCATGAATAAATTTGTGAAATTTTTTCATAGCAAATAAAAATTCTAGTGCCTCCTTTTCTATCTGGATGTAATTTTTCTCTGCTGGTAGAAGCAAGGATGAAGCATAAGCAAACGATTTTCTTTGACCGCTATCGTATTTGTGCAAAATCTTTGCTCCAGTACTGTACTCACTGACGCCACTATAATTTCTGCTTTTGGATCATAGTGTGTTAATAATAAATCTGACGTATGTCTCCTTTTGATTTTGTCAAACGATTTTTAACAGTTATCATTCCAGTTTCACTTTCCTCCTTTTTTAATTAGATCGTTCAGTGGAACTCTCAAATTAAGGACATTATGTACATATATTTGATAGTAATTAGCCATTCCTAGAAAAACTGGTAACATAGTCACTTTTGTTGGTAGAGGCATATTTTTAATTACAGTTGCCCTTGACGGATCTGCTTGACGACCATTTTATCAATAATTTCACCAAGGTATTTAATATTCAGCAAAAAACAATTCACTTATATTTCACTGAACTCGAATATGTACTCTCTTAGTATTTCCCAAATTATTTTCACATGCCCAAGATGTCATTCTTTAGATACACTTTTGATTAAAATGTCGTCCAGAGATCCCACTGCCAAATCGCAACCCGCAAGCATGGTATCTTTAGCTTGTTGAAAAATAGCTGGTGCCATTTTCCTACTTAAGGAAAGTCGGTTAGATCCGGAAGAGACATGGCTCGTGGAACAAGAGCAATCTACCTCGGAGAATGAAATAAAGGGTTCGGTTGAAAATTCCAATCACTTGAAGAAGGCCGGAGCGTAGAACGGGCAAAAGGCTGTAAATTTTGCCAATGTTGATGAGGATAGCAGTCCGAATAATCTAAATAATGTAAGAAATATTGAAGCTAGAAGTCTAAATCTAAGGTTTTTGGTCTTTCTAAGTTTTAGTACTGATCAGATAATAAATAAAACGAAACTTGACTTTAAAATGTGGTTTATTCTTTTATAATAGTTATCATTCCAGTTCCACTTTTCTCCTTTTTTTAATTGGATCGTTCAGTGGAGCTCTCAAATTATACATATTGAGTACATATATATGATAGTAATTAGCTCGTCCTAGAAATACTGGTAACGAAGTCACGCTTGTTGGTAGAGGCATGTTTTTAATTACACGTTTTATGCTTTTACCTTTGGGTCCTGTTCGTGTTTCGGGTTGAATTTTTCTGAGTTTGTATTTGGTCTGCACAATATTTCAATCTATGTTGCAGTTATCACTACGTTTCAACTTGTTCCCGCCAGACTTCATCAGATGTATGTTGATATGCGTAATCTACAGGGAATTCCGATCTGAACACTACGGGGGTAGATTGTTCTTATTCTACTCCCCATGTACTTCAGCGGCGGACGTGTTTGAGTCCTTCGTCTTGATCAAGCCATTGTCTTAAAAAGATCCATCTGTAATCACAAATCACTATGGATCATTCGAATTTCACAGATTTGATGAAATTCCGACACACATTATCTGAGACATTTCTCAGACACTTTGTCGTAGTTTTTTATTCTCCTAGTGTTTCAGATGTAGATTTTCAATTGAAGAAGGGCGTCCTCTATTACCTCGATCTTCAAGACTTGTATCCCCACTGCGGAACTTCATAAAGCAATAACGTAATCCGACTACTTCATTCACCCAATGCCTTTTTAATGTTGACAGCAGTTTGAGAATCATTATAAGCAAGCATCTTTTTATTTTTATGTTCAAAATGTTAGGTATATAACATTTTAAGCTAAATTTTGAAAGTCATTAACATAAATTAACAAAAAGGGCAATTTAATCATTCTTCTTTCTTTTATGTACCATGTCCTTTCATGATCCTTCTTCTATCCCTTGCCGCTGTCTCTATTGTGCAGTGTAGTAATAGTGTAATGCTGACACTATCATTGCCTGTAGAGAACATACCTTAATTGGCTGTAGACAACTTTTTTCTTTTTATGTGCCATGTCCGTTCAAGACGTAGGTGATCATGGCTCTCCCCCTTCCTCTATCCATTGCAGCTCTCAGCAAGCTTCCTCCCCCACACCACGTTCTGTCATCCACCTGCTCCAGCTCCCCAGATACGTCACATGCTGCTTTCCCTTGTCCCTCTTTCTCTCTATTTGACCTGTGAATATCAGATTCTCCAGGCCCTCCTTCCTCATTATGTGTTCCAGAAAATTCAGCTGCCTCTATTGGGTAGTGTAGTAATTGTGTAGTCCTGACATTATCATTGACTGTAGAGAATATATCTTAATTGGCGATCATGGCTCTCCACCTCCCTCTATCCCTTACAGATCTCAGCAAGCTCGTTTCCTCTGCTTCCTCCCCCAGACCACATTCTATCCACCTGGTCATCTCCTCAGGTATATCACGCGATGCTTTGCCTTGTCTCTCTTTCCCTATATTCGACCCGTGAGTATCAGATTCTCCAGGCCTTCCTTCCTCATTATGTGTCCCAGAAACTTCAGCTGCACCTTCCTGATGTTACGCATCCCCCTCATTTGCAACCTCTCCAAGACCTCATAGTTGGTCACATGCTTGGTCTGTGATATCCTTAGCATCCTTTAGTTGAACCACATCTCCGTCGCCTCGAGTCTCTTCTTCATCTTTGAGGAAATCGTCCAACATTCGCTGCTGCAAAGAAGAACAGATGTCTGAATATATGCAATTTAATCATTAAAAATGAGTAATATATTTTTGTGCAAGCATTATAATAATATATTAGAACACAATTAAAAAGTTTATTTTAAAAGTGAACATTTTTTTCCGATCCTGGGCCCTACTCTGTTTCTTATCTACATCAACGATCTTCCTGACGCCATAAATTCCTAAGTTTTCCATCTACCCGGACGACACTACAATTTACTCCTGCCTCAAAAACAAATCTAGTGTCGCTGACAAAACTCACCTGGCCGTGCGTCTCGAAAAGAACCTCCAATTGCTTGTGAACTTAGGCAGGAATTGGCTGGTCAAATTTAACGCCTCAAAAACAAAATTGCTGTCTATTAATCACCAAAGAGATCCTACCCTGCCCCTCATTACAATGTCTGGCACTCAACTTTTTGGGAGCACCTCTCTGCGGCTACTCAATCTCAGGTTGACTACTAACCTGAGATGGAACAAATACATTGAGTCAATTGCTTCGTCCACCGCAAGGAAAGTTGGCTCCCTGTGCCGCTCCAGGAAATTTTTCTCCCCGGAATCGATCCTCGAGATCTACAAATCAACAATTCATCCTTGCATAGAGTATTACTGCCATATATGGTCTGGAGCCCCTTCTGTTTCCCTCGGGGTTCTTGAAAAGATCCAGAGGCGGATATGTAATATAATTGGCCCTGATCTGGCACCTCGTCTGCAGTCGCTCTCTCACAGACGCACCGTCGCTTCTCTCTGTCTTTTTTACAAATACTTTCATGGTAATTGCTCCGAGGAGCTGCATTCGCTGGTTCCCAGACTTCATGAGTTCAAGCGCCCTACGAGGCTGGCATCCCGCTCCCACCCTTTCACCGATGAAACTATTAAATGTAGCCGTCTCTTCTATTCCAATACATTCATATTTCGCACCTCTTGACTGTGGAATTCCCTTCCCTATTCCTGTTTCCCTGAGAGCTATAATTTCCAACTATTCAAATGTAATGTCAATCAACATCTCCAGTTGCCTTGATCTATCCACGATCCTTCTCCTCATTCGTTCCTCTATCACCCCTATCTGATCTTCCTCCAAATCTTCTGTAACCCCTTGCGTCCTAGTGGCTTCCCGCCTTGCTTGGGGCGAAACCCTTAAAAAAAAAACAAAAAAAAAACCTAACATTATTTTCTAATGTTTCTGCTTCAGGTATTTGGGAACATAATTTTCGGCAAAAAATGTTGATTGATATAAAATTAACAAAACGGACAGTTATACTCATTCCCCGCCAATTATTTTGGGGAAAACATTTCATTTTCTGACGATTTTTTTATTTGTTTTTAATACAGTAACTAAGAAACTGACACACCTTGAGGTAGACGAGCCGTAGCTAACGGCTCAATCATCCGTATATGTTGACATTTGGACCCATTTCAAGCTCAAAACTGTATAAAAAGCATCAAGACCGACGTGTAAACCCGTCTGTAGCTAGAATTTGAACGTTATCGTATGGACGTATTTATTCGTCCGTGTCTGGAAAAGACACTGTTCGTTAAAATCGTGTGTACACGTCCACCCTGGAGAATGGGTTAATCATTAGAAACGAGCAATAAATTTTTGTGAAACTGTTACAAGCCTGTAAAAAAAAAAAAAATAAACGTTTTATTCTATCAGCTCATCCCATAAGTTCTGTCCGAATTTTAACTTTTTGTTAAAATGAACGAAATTTAAAGAGTATTTTATAATGTCTAACATTGAACATTATTTCTATGTTTAGGTGCATTTAAACTGATCAAATTTTATTTCAGAGAACAATGAAATTAAATTTTGTTTGAGTAAAACCCTGCTAATATGGAAGTACCCAAGAATCATTTGAGCCACATAATGCTTTATGAGTTCAAGAAAGAAAACTCAGCAGCCGAAGCGGCTAGAAACATTCACTCAGTTTATGGAGAGGAATGTGTGAATGAAAGAACTTGCAGAAGATGGTTTGCAAAATTCAGAGGTGGAGATTTCACCCTTGAAGATGAAGATCGAACCGGACGTCCAGTTGAGTTTGATGAAAAGCTTCTTGAAGCAGCCCTTGAAGAAAATCTTGCTTTATGAGTTGAGGAATTGGCAGTGGTTCACAATTCAAACCATACAACTGTTCATCTTCAACAACTTGGAAAAGTTCCTAAACTTGGAAAATGGGTGCCTCATGAATTGTCTGAAAATAATCTCAAATCACGATTTGAAATCTGCTCTTCTCTCCATTCTCGCCAACATGTTTCACCTTTTTTGGATAGACTTGTGACTGGCGACGAAAAATGGATCTTTTATCGAAATGTTAAGCGTCGTAGACAGTGGCTTGATAAAGGGGAAGGACCCCAGCCGCAGCCCAGAAATGAACTTCATGGGAAAAAGGTTCTTCTTTCAATCTGGTGGGATCGCCAAGGAATAATCCACTTTGAATTCTTACCACCTAATGCAACAATTAATGTTCAAAGATACTGTCACCAATTAGAGCGTTTGAACCAAGGAAAAATGACCTGCTCTAGTAAATCGAAAAGAGGTGATGTTTCATCAGGACAATGTGCGACCCCACACAGCAAGAATCACGTCACAAAAGATTGAAGAACTTCGTTGGGAGAAAATTCCTTATCCACCTTATTCTCTCGATCTTGCTCCTTCAGACTACCATTTGTTTCGTAGTTTACTGAATCATTTGGAAGAAACAGCTTTTGTAACACAGGAAGAGGTTAAAACTGCCATTTGTGAGTTCTTCGAATCAAAGCCAAAATAGTTTTACAGTAATGGAATTAGTAAGCTTGTTAATAGATGGAAGGAATTCATAGATAATCAGGGAAGATACATTGTTGGTTGAATCTGTAATTATACATAACATTTGGTCACTTGTTTTCTTTATTCATAATTCGGACAGAACTTATGGGATGACCTGATATTTATTTTGTTTTTTATTGGAATAAACTTTAAGATCAAATGTTCAAACGTCGGAAAACGAACAGTAGGATTACAGCTTTCAAAACATTAATTTAAAAATAGTGCTCAATACAAAAAGTAGAGCCATAAATATTTATTTATCTTATGCAGTTTTACATTAGAACATGCACATATCCACTACAAAATTATCCATTATTATAATTATTATATCCCATAAATATAGCACAGCTTAAAACTATATATATATATATATATATATATTATAAATTAATTGATTTAAAATATGTTTTTTCGCTACAGAGTTCTAACCATGTTTCAAAAATGGAAGCTAAAAGCCCCGAATTTAATTTTGTAATTAAATTAAAGACATTAGTTTCATTTCATCCTCAAGCGAATTTATATATATAACAAAAAACAAACTAAACTATACGTAAAACTTCCAAATACAATCTTGTCAACAATAAACTTTTCAAACAGAAAATGATAAAATATGTGCCGTATCCATTTCAGGACGTAGGCGATCATGATTCTCCACTCCCCACCTATCCTTTCACATTTAAAAAGTGTTCTTATGAAATCGGAGATGATTTACCGAACAAACTAACATTATTGTGTATTACTTCTGGACTGTGAGTCAGGTATTTGAGAACTGCATTCTGAAAGAAATCAATAAAGAAATTAACAAAAAGGACACTTTAATCATTACGAATGTGCAAATTAAAAGATTCGTAGAAGAAAGAACAAAGAAAATTGTACTTTTGTGTTGTTTGATTTCTATTGGTTTAAAAGAATCGAATGCCCTTGAAGCCTGCTTAACCAAAGAAAATCAAACAAAACAAAATTAAAAATACCAGAATTTCCTTCTTTTTTTCCCCATATCTCATTCTATGGGGAAGCTTTAATAAAAGCGAAACATGCTAGATTGACAAACGTTTCCTATATCTTCTCTATTTCATCATTCTGTCGGATTCCGATCCCTATTTTATTTATAATTCCAAACTCATATATATATATATATATATATATATATATATATATATATATATATATATATATATATATATATATAAGGGATCATTAAAGTCAACACTCAGAGGCGACAGGCTGTTTCATGCTGGACGCAATCGTCAGGCCGGCAGATTTTAGTGTTCACTTTTATATTTATATTTACATACGCTCTATCTCTGATATTGAGCACTTTATCCCATAAATATAGCACAGCTTAAAACTATATTTTTTCATATATATATATATATATATATATATATATATATATAAAACCAAGAAGAAATTTAACTATGCGTAAAACTTCTAAATACAATCTTGTCAACAATAAACTTTTCAAACAGAAAATGTTAAAATAGAAGAAACAAAATGACTTCCTTTCTTTTAATGTACTGTATCCCTTCAGGACGTAGGCGATCATGGTTCTCCACTCCCCTCCTCCTATCATTTTTAGCTCTCGGATGTTGGACGGTTTCCTCAAAGCGGAAGAAAATAGTCGAGATTACGGAGGTATGGTTCTATAGAATGATGCTAAAGCTATATGATTCATTGTTGCTGATTGTTTTATAAATTACATATTTCTGATAAGAAATTGCTGCTGTTACCCGAGAAAATTTTTTTATATATCTGCGGCCATCTTGAACCTAGAGTGTCATGCATTTCTGATGAAAGTAATCATTCTGGGTTATAATAGTGATAAAAAAACTATCTACAAATGACAGTTTTCACCGTTTTCATAACTACCTTACTTTTTTACCTATTATGGAAGGCATCATTTGGCTGCTTCCATACGGTTTCATTTTTATTCTTTTAGCTTATGTATATTTGAGGATAAAACCAGTTGGAAAGCGAGGTCGACATAGATTTAATGATGACGTCTGTCCAGTCGGATTTCACCTTGTCAATATATCTGCAAAATTCCCATATGTCGGAAATTCTGACATGTACATGGAAACAACTTTTAAACTTCAAGATATGTTCGGTTTGACTGTAATTCATGACAGCTGTCCACAGAAAGTCAAGTCAAAGATGAAAGGCGGTTGTCCAGAGACTGAACATCTCAGTTAAAGTCTACTTTGGCAAAATTTAGAAATCAATACTTAAACACACACACACACACACACACACACACACACACACACACACACACACACACACACACACACACGTACGTATATAATTATTTATTCGAAAATTATGACATAAATATGTTATAAAATCACTACAAAAAAATAGCCATTTTGTTTCAACACTTCTGGTGTTTTATCAAGTGCTGGTGTTGAATGTAGAATAAAGGGTTTTAAAAGTTTCAAATCAATCAAACACCCCCCGCTAGGGGAAACGCTGTTACATAAGCTGGAATGACCAATCAAAATACGAGAATTCAAAAATACTTTAAAGTTGGGATTAGACTAAAATAGAATTTATTCTAACTAATAAATATTAAATTAAACGATAAAATTTGAAATTACAAATTAAAAATTCCCCACTTTAAAATTTAAATTTAATCTGTATTAATTTAAAATTATAAAATTACTGAGAAAAAAGGAAAAAAATACACGTTTTATTCGATTTATTTTGTTTTTTTATTGAAATTAAGTTGGAATAAACGTTAAGATAAAATGTTCAAAGCGTAGGAAAACGAACAGTGGGTTTACAGCGTTCAAAACATTAATTTAAAAATAGTGCTCAATACACAAACGAGAGCCGTAAATATTTATTTATCGTATGCAGTTTTACATTAGAAAATGCACATATCTACTACAGAGTTATACATTTTTCTTTCAAAGTCAAAAAAGGAAACAAACCTTTTTTAGACGTCTCATCAGGTGGGGAATCACTGATTTACTAAAAATTTTTATTAAGAAATACAGTTATCGAAGCAAATATCACCCACTTCCTTTCTTTGGAAATTTTCATATAATATCCTCTAGAATTTATGTGTAGAGGTGGAAGGGAATCTAATACATTAATTAGTCGCGGCCGACCAAAAAGGAAGGGAAAACGAAAAAAGGCGGAAATGGAAAAGAAAGAAAGAGGCCATGGGAAGAGGATGAGGTGATAAGCGCTAAGAGGAGATAAAATCTGCCCATAGAATTTCGTTTCAATGTCAAATTTGAATTTCAACGGTCCCCTAGGTTGGTTAGGTATGTATATATATATATATATATATATATATATATATATATATATATATATATATAATATATTATTTATAAAAAAAATTATAACATAGTATGTTATAAAATCACGACAAAATAGCTATTTTGTAGTGATTTTATAACATACTTATGTTATAATTTTTTATAAAAAATAATTATATCTGCTCTACTTTGTATTGAGCACTCTTTTTTAAGAATAGTAATTGTTTGTTATTGGAATTCATTCCGTATATACCAATTATATACTTATATATATATATATATATATATATATATATATATATATATATATAAAGGAATTACTTAGAAAATGTATTATAATGTCGATTTAACTCAGTTCGACAGACATTATTCGTCACTCATATAAAGATACTTGCAATATAACCCGTCGTTGACCGGGTCTTTCATTACAGGGAATTTTTGCCGTTCAATTGGAGTAATTTAAGTTTAAAGTCAGCCCACCCGAAAATCAATATCAATAACAACATGTGGGTGCAACTGAGGCACAACCCCAAATGGAGGCGGAGATTAACAATTTGAATGGGGGAATGGCCCTGAAAAGAGAAATGTGTAATAATAAATAATATTATTGTAATAATTTAAAGTATTTATTTTTTATGAAAGTTTTTAGGAAAGATATATATCGAAAAACAGATAGTACATAATAAAACGTTGCTGAGAGTTATGAAGGAGAGGAAGTAGTGGAGTGTCATTGTCGCCAACAATTTGGACTCAAAACCAATCATGAAGAGTTATCTAAAAAAAAAAGCATGAAAATCGGATGAAAAATGTGGAAATGTATAAACATCCGATCACACACACACACACATACATACTCACAAACACATTTTGAGAATTATAGATATAGATTATGTCTACATTATCATTTTATTTGAGCGTTATGCACTATTTCAAGTTATATGATGGAAATCAGGGTGTTTACCATATTTTTCTTCTTCTATGTGCTGCCTACCTTTAGGACGTTGACCATCATCTCTTTCTACAATTTCCTATCCTTTGCAGCTCTTAATATATTTGTCTCATCTAAACCTAGTTCCGCCATCCATTTATTCAAGCTCTCTAGGTAGGTTATACCTTTTTCTTCTGTCCCTCTTGCCTTCAGTTTGTCCTGTGAGTATCACATTTTCCAAGTTCTTTTTCCTCATTATGCGCTCTAGAGATTTCAGCTGTCTCTTCCTGATGTTAAGTATATGCATATTTTTTGTTTCTATTCTTTTAAAATGTTTTCATTGTGTACATGTTCGGTCATTGTATTTCCCGCATTCTCCGACAGAACCAACTTTCTGTTGTTTTTATTTCACATGTGTGGGGATTGTCCAGTATTTACTGCCATATACGATGTCTGATATGACGTAGCAGTTCAGTACTCTTTTATTTATTCATTGTTTTGAACTATATTTTTTCATTTCTTAATACTTTGCGAGGTATCTTTCGCTATGTGAATGTGCCTTTGTTTTTCAGTGTCATAATTTCTGCCCTCTGTTAAAGCAATTCCCTGATGTTATTAAACGACGAATGTCGATAAATGTTTTGAAAGAGGATTAACATAGAAATGCCTGTACTATGAGCAGTTTCGATCAACACCTACAGAACCAAAATATTAGCAGGAAATCTCGAGTAATCTTCTTAAACCGCCTCATCAAATTGAGACTTTCACTTGGATACCATACATGGCGCCACACCGGTTAAAGTCATAACAAATTTTATCTTTTTGTCATATCTCCATAACTTCGTTCAGCCAAAAATTTATCAAGCTCATTCTTCTATGTAATGTCTCTCCACTATTTCCTGTTCATTTTAGCACTTAGTAAATTACCAAAATCCATTTACACAAATTCATTCTTCCTTTGGGTGCCATATTCTTTCAGAACGTTAGTGATCATGGCTCTTCACAACTTCCTGTTTTTTGTAGCTCTTAACAAAGATCGTTTTTGTTATCTCTCCTCATCTTGTTCCGCCATACATTTACAGAAGATCATTCTTTTTCTGTGTATTGTGTCCTTTAAGGAAATTGGCGCTCATGGCCCTCCACAGTTTCCTTTCGTTTTTAATTCTTAATATTATTTTTAACTGTTTTTTTATCTCTCCTTAACCTCGTTCTCCCAAACATTTACCAAGAACATTCTTCTCCTATGCATTGTGTCACTCCAGTGTGTTTGCGAATATGGCTCTCCACAATTTCCTGCACTTTGGACCTCTTAGCAAATTTTGTGTTTTCTTTATCACGCATAATTTTTGTTCCACAATCCATTTACATAAGTTCATTCTTTCTTTGTGTGCCTTGTTTCTTCAGGACGTTGGTGATCTTCAAAATTTCTTGTCGTTTATAGCTCTCCACAATTTCCTGTCCTTTGTAGCTCTTAATAAATTTTGTCTTTTTGTTGTCTCCTAAACCTTTTTCTGCCACTCATTTCGTTGTCGGTAGCCGCTCTCATCCGAACATTGGGATAGTCACCCTCTCTTTTTATTTCCTTTCTTTCCTCTAATGGAGGTGGCGGAGATAGCTGCGAAGGCTCAGCCTGCTCCTGAAGTGTCGTGAGCATCAGTGATAGAGGAGCGTGGGTGGTGGACGCTACTGGGTCCTTCTGAAAGCACGTCGCAGATCCTCTTCATCTTGAATATTAGACTCGACAGTCTGCTTAATTACTGTTTTTTTTTTTTTTTTTTTTGTAGATAAATGGTTTTGGTTTGATTTGGTTTGGTTTATTTTGTTTTACGGACTGATAGTCCGTAAAACAAAATAAACCAAACCAAATGGGTTATTTAAAGCGGACACAATTTTTATTGCTGGCAATATGTTTTTCTTCAAAAATCCATTTCTGGGAATATTTTTCCTTGAAGAAATTTGTATTGCTGGTATTATTATTATTTTTTCATTTATTGCTGATAATAATTTTACTTCAGGAATTGTTGCAGGTACTATTATTTATTACAAATTATTCCTGGTATTAAAACCTATTTTTACACAAGTTTGGGTGTCAGCTATTTGTCCATGGGACCCTAACAGGTGCTACCACCCCAGGTCAGGGTGGACCTGGGAAGATCAGCAATTAAGAGGCTCTTCCACGCTCCTCAAAACCTCCTGATCAGAGGCATTTCTGTTAGACGTAGTTTATCATCCTACCCAGTATGTGGATGTAGTCTAACGTCATACCCAGAACGAGATAAATGTTATAGCACGTCTGGCTATTATGACGGTTCTGTGAATGATACAGGTTCGATTCCTGTCGGAGGACACATATTTTCTTTTAGATTTGTCGGACTTTCAGACCGGTAAATGTTGTTAATAATGATTATTATAAACAGAGAATTTACATAAATATTTGTATATACCATATATATAATGGACTCTCTGTTCGTTTCGACGTATGGGGATCTGAAAAATTAACCGGTTGTTTCTGTTAGGAATTTTGTGCGATAATCTTAGTTGGCACTTAAATCACGGAAGTGATTTAGAAAGAAAGCCGCATATGGAACAAGAGTGATAATTGTGGGATGAGGTCACTGTTAGAAGGGCTGACCTTTTAGATCCTGCTCTCACTTCTTGAAGACAATTCAAATTAGCAAATTGAAAAACCGCTGAGTCCACTAAAACACGTTATCTCCACTTTGCCGCTATATATATATATATATATATATATATATATATATATATATATATATATATATATGTGTGTGTGTGTGTGTGTGTACTATTTATTCGGACTATTATCCTTATATTTGTCCCCATATTTATTACAACGTTTCGGCCGTTGTACGCTCCGGCCTTCTTCACGTGGTTGGAATATCGAACTGAACCCTTTCTTTCGCTCACTGGGGTAGACTATTCTAGTACCACGTGCCATATTTAATGGATGTCAGTTATCTCCTGTTAATTCCCCTCGCCAAGTTTTCTACTGCCAAGGACACATGGAACAGTGGATAAAGGCGTTGGTTAGATCCAGTGATAGGACCCAGTAATAATGTAAATAGTGTACATAATACCTCATCTCAGAAATATATTTACGTTACATCTCTCTGACCATAACTCCGTTACAACCCTTTTAAACCTACAAAACTCCGACCGCAACAAATTCGTAGAAAATACGACACTATTGTAAAAAAAAGCTAGAAATAACGAAAGTATAAAAATAAAACTCAACACTCAATAATAGCAGCTGGAGAAATCGAACACAACGTACAGAGCGTTTTTAGAAAATAAATAAATAGCTTCGGCTGCAATGATTGAAAGAAATTATTATACAATGAATAAAAAAAAATCGAATCTTTGCAATAAACACCAAACTTTAGGAGCGTTAAACTACAACATTTATACACAAGGGGTTAAAATTGCATGGATAAAAAATCAATCCAAAATAAACATACTCATGCCTTTATTTCTAATGAAATACTTGAACTACGTGCCGTTACTTACAAATAGTAAGACTTCATATAAAAGGAAAATTTTTTTCAAAGTTTCAAGTTAAAGAAAACGCGATTTACGTACTCGTCTATTTTACCTTAAATACTCTTAACAATGGCTTTCATCACGGACTTGGCACTCATATGTTGCACTCATTATTTCAGAAATAGACGGCTTACACAAAATGGAAAATTGAACTGTCTTTTCTGAATTAGACAATCATCAAAACGCGTTGGTTAAACAGGAAAGTTTATATATTGTAATTTTGGATGATTTAAAGCCGAGACGATCATTCACGAAGATTACAAGATACTATCATTATGTTATCTGAATGAGATTTTTAAGGGGGACATTAATTACTAGAATGAATGAAAGCAAGGGTTACTTTTGGATATGACAATTTAAAGTGAACAGATTTAATTACTTTGATGAGATTCTTGAAGAATTCACATTTATTGCAACATTGCATGACGAATTTAAAGATCAGCAATTTCGATTGATTATTGATTTTTAATAATAAAGTATGGAGCAAAGGTGGTCGATAAGACTTGTGAAATCAGATGGACAGATGAAGAAAGAAAGAAAACAAGAAAGATAGTATGAAAGTAAGAAAGAAAGAAAAGAAAGAAAGAAAGAAAGATGGAAAGATGCGAAAATGCAAATTACGTTAGCCGAATGCAACTTCATACCAAAAACAATGAACGCGCATGTGCCAATATAAAAAAAATTAAAATGGATACAATTTACTCATCGCACAACCTCCTATATATATATATATATATATATATATATATATATATATATATATATATATATATATATATATATATATAGGCAGCAATATTTATTTTGGAAATTGACGGCACACAAAATGGAAAAAAGAACTGTCTTTTCTGAATTAGACAATCATCGAAACGCTTTTGCTAAACAGGAAAGTTTATATATTGTAATTCCGGATGAATTAAAGCCGAGACGATCATTCACGAAGATGAAAAAATAATATCATTATGCTATCTGAAAGACGAAAGGAAATAGTGATTTCCTTTCGTCTTTCAATGATAATGTTATTAAGCTTATCAGACTATAATAGGAACTTACTTAAAATAAACAGACAAAACTTGTCTATATTATTTAATGAAACATGCATCAATGAACATATATATATATATATATATATATATATATATATATATATAATTAAGTAATACATCGAGTCTAGAAGAAACTTCAAACTTCAACAGAATGCACTGGACGGCAGTTTCGTCATGTATTTTGAACTTATCAGTGCGCATACTACTACAGACAATTGAAACCTGGACAGTTACGTTATCAGGCAAATGCCATACCAACTGTACCAACGGGCCTCGGTGACGAAGAGGTAACGAATTAGACTCGATATAGCGCCGCTTGATCACATATTCCGTGGGGAAACTCATCCGAGCTTCCCTTACCGATAGGACTGTGCCCTCATGAGCCACGACTACTATCCTTAAGCCGCTTCATCCAGAGCATTAGAAGCCGGTTTAAGCAAGGATATACAAGTGATGCAAATTATTAGGAGGATTTGATGTAATTATAATTAAATAATTCATCGAGTCTAGAAGAAACCTCAACAGAAGGCAGAAAGCATTGGACGGCCGTTTCGTCTTATATTTGGGACTCATCAGCAGTGCGCATCCCCTACCGAGAATCAAAGACCATATAGTTGGCTCCTGTGCCGCGCCAGGAAATTTTTCTCCCCGGAATCGATCCTTCAGATCTACAAATCAACAATTCGCCCTTGCATGGAGTATTGCTGCGATATATGGTCTTGAGCCCCTTGAGTTTGCCTCGGGATTCTTGATAGGCTCCAGAGGCGGATATGCAATATAATTGGCCCTGCTCTGGCACCTCGTCTACAGTCACTTTTTCACAGACGCGCCGTCGCCTCTCTCTGTCTGTTTTACAAATACTTTCATGGTAATTGTTCCGAGTAGCTGCATTAGCTGATTCCCAGACTTCATAAGTTCAAGCGCCCTACGAGGCTGGCATCCCGCTCTCACTCTTTCACTGCCGAAACTCCTAAATGTAGCCGTCTCTTCTACTCCAATAGCTTCATGTTTCGCACTCTCGCCTGTGGAACTCTCTTCCCTATTCCAGTTTCCCTGAGGGCTATAATCTCCAGCTATTCAAATGTAATGTCAATCGACATCTCTAGTTGCCTTGATCTATCCACTACCCTTTTCCTCACCCTTTCTTCTATCACCCCTATCTGATCTTGCTCTAAACTTTCTGTAACCCCTTGCATCCTAGTGGCTTGCTTGGGGTGAAACGCTTAAAAAAAATTCTTTGCTCTCGGTTTGTAAGCCTCCTCGTTCCTTTGGGAGAGTATGAACAATCATTTGTTTTGGTATATATGTAAATCACTTTAATATATATACGTAAGTTGTTTGTCTTATGAAATGTTTTGTTTATTACGGTCGCCTATCTTGTCTTTCTATATTCGCATGCAGTGTTAGTGTATAAATGGCTACACTAATGCTAATATTAGTACCCGGTATACTACCGGAAGGCTAAAACACGTTATTCTTCCTATCACAATATAGTCGGTAAACCCTGTGTGGCCGATAACCTATACTAATAGTCTTATTTTCGGTTAAACTACCATAATAGAGATCATTTGCAGCATGACAGTTCTGTTACCACATACTACACGCAACAAAAACGTTTTCTGTGGCTGAAGATATTCATCTTTTGGAGAACTGGCCAGCACAAAGTCCCATTTTCAATAGAATTTAACCATTATGGTCGAAACTGAAGAAAAAAATGCTCCAACGAAAATTAATTAATTGCCAAGAGCTTATGGGATTACTGCCAAGAGGAATGAGCAAAATTCCCAATAAAAATGTATTTCATTTAACTTGTTCCATTTATGTATGTTCTATTTATCGTAATGAGGCAATTATTCGATTCAAATGCAGTAACAATGATTAATAACTCCGTATGTGGTTCCTTGTATTTTCTGTAATAATACATCAAACTATTGTCAAGAAAGTATCTTTTTGACTTAAAAATAAAACCTGAGAAGGAGACACCTGCTAGAGGCTTTTTATTTTTGCATGGCCTTTTCACAACATCAGTATATTTAAGATGCTCTATCATGCAGCATTCGTCAATAAAAAACTGCAGTAAACTATTTCTCCGGCCATCAAAAATCATAAAATTTACTGGGAAAAGCATACTGCTAATCAATCTCGGTTTGTAAGTAAAATTAACAAAAGTGTTTTGCAGACCACTGTATACATAGGTTATTATGCATATATACATATATATCGGCTATGAAAAAATGATTTTAAATTTAAATATTGAAAAGTTTCTAACTCTGGCGTTTTAAGAAATTGAAAAGTAAAACTTAGGATTAATGTTTGTTGGTCCCAAAGATTATGAATATGAGATGTGATAATTACAATGATTTATCAACCATCCGAGTCGATCAACCAGAGAAGTCACTTGAACCTTTCTTCATTTATTGAATATAGGAAGTGTATATATATATATATATATATATATATATGTGTGTGTGTGTGTGTGTGTGTGTGTGTGTGTGTGTTGATTCCTTATAATAAGAGAGTATGTACGTATGGAGAGGGAATATACATGTACATACTAGCAGAAGCAGACACAATATACAAAAATGTAAATATCTCTCCTTACGCTTTCTCGGACCAATCCTAATCCTTTTATTTCCCCTTAAGCAGAAAATCACTTTTGCCACCAGTCCAAAAATGCCATAAGCATTACCACTACACAAAAAAACAATGGATAGATATCGAAAAATATAAGGAAAATATATTCCTTTAAATAATATGTGTTAAGATCCAGTGTATGCCTGAAGAAGGGTGCGAGACCGGAAACACGTGTAGCAAAATTATGGAAAATATATATATATATATATATATATATATATATATATATATATATATATATTAAATTATTTATTTATATATATATATATATATATATATATATATATATATATATATATGTGTGTGTGTGTGTGTGTGTGTGTGTGTGTGTGTGTGTAAATCCACATTATAACCAAACGTATGCGTTTTCACTCTTCTTTTTACAATATGCATTTTTCTCTCGTTGGAACAACTATAATCTCTTTCTCTCTCTCTCTCTCTCTCACTCTCTCTCTCTCTCTCTATATATATATATATATATATATATATGTGTGTGTGTGTGTGTGTGTGTGTGTGTGTGTGTTGCCTGCGCATCTTATATTTTCAGAATGTTTCCGCTAATGATAATTCGAAATAGGACTTGTCGTTTTATTATGATCGCCTCGTTGTATATTTTTTAATAAATCTGGCGGGAAGACTTATCCTTGTCTTACGCACTGAGGCGCACAGATACATCAATATAAACTATGACTGATTTTCTTGTTAAATATTATAAAATTGCTTTTTGGCTAAAAGCATTGGAAAAATATTCCGAATATACTTATATATTTACATGAACAATATAATATGAATTTCAGTCTTTAAAATCTATATATATATAAAGACATAACTAATGATAGTTCATTCTTTTTAATAAGGAAACTGGGCATTAAAATAAAAAATATGTATATTCTAATTCATCAGATTCCAAGGTAATTTGTGATAAACGATTTATTTATATATATTATTTACATAATTCGCACTATTGTCCTCATCTTTGTCGCCATATTTATTACAACGTTTCGGCCGTTGTACGCTCCGGCCTTCTTCAGTTGGTTGGAATGTCGAACTGAACACTTTATTTCGCTCACTGGTGTAGACAGTTCTACTTCCACGTGCCATGTTTAATGGATGTCAGTTATCAGTTATCTCCTCTTAATTTCCCTCTGAAAGTTCTCCACTGCCTTAACCGGGTATTGAACTCACACTCTTTAGGTCCTGTTGGTTAGATCCAGTGACAGGACCCAAAATAATAACTATATTTAATAAAGTGAATATACGCCTAAAAGTAAAAAAAAATGATTTTACAATATGATAGACAACAGAACATCTTTATTTTAAAAAAATATTGTTTTTATGTATTAGAACAATTTTAAGCGTAAGGATATATATTTGAATATCAAAAATTATTGAATTATTATTTTTTATAGTGTTTTTGTAGAAATTATTTCATAGAGTTTTTAGAGACATATGTATACAGATTTTACAGAGATTTTTATACTGTTTTTATTGAAAGTTTTATTGTCTTTTTATAGTTTTTATACAGCTTTTATAGAAGTTTTTTTTCATAGAAGATTTTACAGTTTTTTACAGAGTTTTATGCAGTATTATGGAGACTTCTATACAGTTTTATAAAGATTATTATCCAGTTTTATAGATGTATTGTATAGGTTTTGGAGAGATTTTTAAAAGTTTTTATAGATATTTATAGTTTTCCTTATAGAGATTATATACAGTTTTCATAAAAATAATTATGCACATTTCATTGAGATTTTCATTGAGTTTTTATAGAAATTATTTCATAGAGTTTTTAGAGAGACTTATATAGAGATTTTTACTGTGTGATTTTATTGATTTAATCATAGTTTTTATAGTGATTCTTTTTTATGGAGTTTTATAGAGATTTATTTATGGAGTCTTTATAGAGATTCTTTCAAGTAATTCGTCATTTTCAAAAAAGATAAACAAAAGTACTTTATACAGGAAAAAATTAAACTAATAAAAGGTTTTGGAACAAGAAATGATCGAAAGTAGTGGCAGTTTTGTTGTTTCTCTGGTCGAAAATGTCGCTCAAAACACTGATTGAAACACCGACTTAACGTTTACTTCAAGTTAGGAACCTTCTTGAAAATCGACGTGTAATTATCGCCTCAAATGAAAGCAGAAAAGAATCTATAATTTCACGTGGAGATCTTTGTTTATTTTTAGACTTACCACACGAATATAGTCTCCGAACATTGGTACAATTTTGATAGATTTGTCGGAGTTAAATCCTCCTAAATTCTGACACCACCACTTGGCGGCGTTATCGCTAAACTATATATACTTGAGACCCTGATTGTTTTCTCTCTTTTTCAACTTTTCAGCGGACACACGTAAAAAATGTGATCTGTCGTAGAGATTTGCGTTTTGCTCTTTTGACAGAAGACGACATGAATATTGCACACACACACAGACACATAAACATATGTACGTACATTCACTCACGCATTCCTTTGAACACAAACTTTACACAAATATTTCTTGCACATTCACATTAATGTTTGTTTGTTATTTTTTTTAATATGTATCCGTTTGTTTGTTTATACACATATATTTGTACATATGTATTTGTTCTTTTTTCTTTTACATTTCTGTTGGTTGAACTCATCTTGAGCCCGCTATAATTGTAGTCGACTTTAGGAATCCACACGTGTTATATTTCACAACGCGTATTAAACCCACGGTCCGCTACAGATTCTTTAGTCAGCGAGAAAATTTATTCATATATTAATTAACTTAATTTACATTTTTTTAAAAAAACAGGTCTACGTTTTAATCTTTTTCTAAATCAGTATTAATTTTGTTTTGACTAGGATCCATAATGAACTTTTACAAGAAATGAACACTGAAGAAGAAAAAAAAATCAGTCGCTACTCAGGTGGCTGCCCAGATAAGACTGTTTTCTTCACGTCATTTGTTTCCTCCCGAGGGTATGATCTTTGGGAAACGTTCAAATCTCACTGGAAACCATTTCGTATATTCACAGACGCACAAATAAATAAACATTCTTACATCAATATATATATATATATATATATATATATATATATATATATATATATATATATATATGTGTGTGTGTGTGTGTGTGTGTGTGTGTGTGTATTTAGGCAGCATTCATTTCACTGATGCATGTTTCATTAAATAATATAGACAGATTTTGTCTGTTTATTTTATGTTAATTCTTTGCATATCGTCTGATAAGCTTAATAACATTATCATTAAACGAAGAAAGAAAATCACAATATTGATACATATTTTTTAATCTTATCTAAGCTTTCGTCTTACATAAGCCATTGTCAAAGATGACAATTACATTACAATATATTAACCAATACAAGGACAAAACAATAATGATAGTATGTTTCTGTTTACATGGAAGGTTTTCCAAGCAACGACAAACTTGACATAAATTAAATAGACAAAACCTTCCTATATTATTTAATGAAACATGCATCAATATATATATATATATATATATATTTTTGATAATTAATCATTATTATATTAAATTCAGTACAATCTGTTTATATTTTTGACGATATTTTCCACTTTATTTTCAGTTTTCTCGGAGTGATCGCGGTAACCTGAGAACAAGTGACAGAATTACTTGACAATTTGCTGGTCAAATACAACAAACGGTTCAGACCAGGCCATGGAGGTAAGTATATGTATACCATTCTTCTCTGCTCTGACTCTCTCTATCCCTCTTCTCTGTATATATATATATATATATATATATATATATATATATATATATATATATATATATATATATATATAAACAAATGAAAACTACAGAATAAACTTCATTTTCTCCATCAAGACATTCATTTCTGTAGTTCACTGCTACTAGCAAGCAGAACATCAACTGATGATGGCCATGTTGGCCGAAACTCGTCGAGGAATAAAATAATAATAAAAACGAAAGAATATTAATATACAATCCAATTTTAATTTTTTAATATTTTTTTTGTTCAATTCAGATATATATATATATATATATATATATATATATATATATATATATATATATATTATTTTTATTATTATTATTATTATTTATTTTATATTTGTACTATAATTCCGAAGGTTTAAAAACTCACATGATGCAATTTGTAAAAAAAATTAAATACATATTAGACAAACAAAAAAAAATCAACAAAAAAGTATATAACAATCTAATCACAATTTAAATTTGCATAATACATTTTTGATGCATCAAGTGTAGTCTTCAGTGATGTACTGTCCTCATCGCCGATTTTGGGTTTCACATCATATCGACTCAAACAGCAACTCCGTCCTGACTCCAGGCGTGCCCAACCGGTCCTTGAAAGTATCGACATAAAATCAAAAGAAACAAGAGCCTGACCATTCTCACTGAAATCCGTCAATTACCGCTCCCTCCTATATACTGGATGTTCTTTTTTCTTTTCTTTTTTTCTTTTTTTATTCGAGTTTGCATGCCCTGGATTCCTCCCTGCTTCTAAAGATGCGCGCGTTTTTTTTTTTTTTTCTAGTCCAGGTAAAGTTTACCTGACGAGAATTTACGGGAATTTTTTTTTTTTACGAACTATTTAGTTTATCGTGTTATTTTTCTGTTATCTGTGAAACTTTTGGAACTTTTGCATTTCTCAACTTTTCTTTTCTTTTTTATTTTTTTTATTTTTGTGCACTTCTTTTTCTTTTGTTCGCTTGATCTTTTTTTTTAAATTTTTTGATTGATATTCGTCAGTTTAAATTCTTTTTTATTTTCAGTTTAATCCTTTTATATTTTTTACACGCTCAATTGTTGCCAACTTGAATTCGTTTTTATTTTCCGCGTTCTTGTAAACCATATTTTGATTTTTCCATTTTGTTTGTTTTTCATCTGTCGCGACTTTAAGTCGTTTTCAATTGTCACAAGAGTTTTTGTTTTCATTTATTACTTTTTTTTTTCTTTTTCTGAATAAGCCATTAGTATGTAATGCGAACTTAGTTTGTTTGGTCCTCTATGGCCGAAAAACACAATCAGAAGCCAGTTTCTCAAAGTCCGGGAGATGGATGTCAGTAGAGTGTAGCAAGTAGGGCTGTATAATAATTTTAGTTTAGCTCAACTTCTTTTCTTTTCATGTGTTGTGTCCCTTCAGGACGTAGGCGATCATGGCTCTCCACTTCCTCCTATCCCTTGTAACTCTCAATAAGGTTTGTCCCTTTGCAACTTCTTTCAGGCCGTGTTCTGTCATCCACTTGCTTAAGACCTCCAGGTATGTCATGAGTTGCTTTCCATTGTCTCTCTTTCCCTCTATTCGCCCTGTGAGTATCAGATTCTCCAAGCTCTCCTTCCTCATTACATGTCCCAGAAATTTCAGCTTCCTCTCCTTGATGTTAATGTTAAGTATAAGGTTCCCCCTTGTTTGCATCGTCCCCAAAACCTCATCGTTGCGCACACGCTCGATCCATGATATCCTTAGCATCCTTTTGTCGCCACGAGTCTCTACTTCGTCTTTGAAGAGACCGTCCAACATTCGCTGCCGTAAAGGAGGACATATATCACGTAGCAGATCAACGCTATTTTCTTTGTTACCAAAGAAATCCTCCTGTCTCATAATACACTGTCTAGCTTTTGGAATGCGTTTTTGGCCATCCCAATACGTCTTCGGATTTCAGAGCCGTACTTACCGTCCCCCATCATAACACTTTCCCGATATTTAAACTTCGACACCTTCCTGATTTTAGTGTCCTCGACCTGCAAATCGCATTTCGGGTTTATCCTTTTACTGATGACCAGGCATTCTGTTTTATTGTAATTTATACTTAGTCCTTTCTTCTCGCTCTCCTTAGCTACATTCTGTACGAGATCTTCTCGTCAGAATTCATCTCTACTGAGCAGGTGTCTGACATGTCCCAGAAGTCACTGATTTTTCTATAGCCTCATCCACCTCGCAAAAAACAGCCCATTTATAGATAGGGCTGGAACGGGACTGCCAATAACTCCAACACTTCTCCGACACTGCGTTATTGTTGTAGAGTAGTTTTCACAGTGGAGGCTTGTATTTCCCTAATTCGGTCCTAAAAAGGTTCGACGTACAAAACGTTAGGAACATGAAATAATAGTTAATGACGTAGCAATCTAGTTGTGGTGGTTGATACTTTAATGTCCGACATGGACTGACACACCAACTCACTGAGCTCCCTCTGGCGACTGCTACAACTACTACTTATTATCTGTGGAAGAGTCTATTAATAATAGAATAGGTATGTTCTAGTATAACAGTTATATAAACAAAGAGAAGAATAACACCTCATAAAGTAGCCGGCCTTCTTTTTTTTTATAGCATTTTTTCCCAAGCAAGGTGGAAGCGCTACTGGCACACAATGGGGTTACAGAGAATGGGAGCATGAAAGAGGAAACGTTGAAGACAACGGGGGAGATTTAGATCAAAGCATTTGAAGATGTCGATTGACATTGCATTATAATAATTGAAGATTATAACTATCAGAAAAGCAAATGCCCAAAAGCTGACAAAATGACACTTGTTATATTTTGAAGTTTCAAACACAAAGTGTTGAAATGTTTTCTTTTAAACAATGGATAGTCATCAGTTTTAGCATATATTCCAAATATATGATATAGATATATAAAGCGAGTGTTAACAACTACATCGGGTAGATGGAACGTTTTAGCTTGGGATGGCTGTCCATCTATGAGAAAAAGAAAACCCTGATATCAAACGTATCGCTGAATTGCGGTAATACGAAATTACTGGGAAGTTTTCAACAGTAAACATTGAGGATAATATTTGGGATCGAAGATCCTACGCAGCCCCACTTTGCATCCACCTACGTTCAGGGAAGTTCTCTTCCGACACGTGCGCCAGGCGTAATCGATCTCTGCGCTTCTGCATAGCGGCAACAGTAGAGTGGTTGGAAAGGAAGATCTGCTGCTTGGGCAACGGTCGATCTCTCATAAAAAAAACTCCTACGTCACGATAACTCCAGCAAAGACTCCCATGCTTTCGATCGTAAAACAGACACTGGGTTTCAAATGACAGCTGATTTTTTTTTTAAATCGAGAGAGATTGATGGTATATCATGCATGGGTATTATTTCATATCAATTATGAGCTAGAGGTGGATATCTAAAATATAAGTGTGATATCTTGACTGGGATTAGCAAGTCTGCGATTAAATACCATATGTTAAACTCTAATTATATATAATACCAAAAGTCTGTGATTGCGTACTTGCGTGGTGCGTCCGTCCAGCACATAATGATTTACGAGCTATTTATACAGTAAACATTTTTATTTAACTTTCTTCAAACAGACAATTTTCTTAATTATAATATTTTTTTTAAGTTAAAGACATACACAAAAAGATCCCGATTTGCTGTTTCGTCCAATTGCTTGCAGAGTAATTATTTATATTTCAGCTTTCTTTAAACAAACAATATTTTTTGTCATATTAAAATATATATCTAAGTTAATCTGATTTAAAGTTTAAGTTTCTCCCGGATGTTCTATTGCTATTAAATGCTGTAAACAACCAATAAAACGTTATACATGAACTGGTAAACCAGATCAATGATGTCAGGAATGAGTTGAGATATTTAAAGTAATCATAATAAAATTAACTTTCATTTCAGTGGAATGTTGAAATCAGCTTCAGTATTTTATAATCTGAACCGTCAGCAAGCCAACGGATCACGGATGGTTTAGTAGCAAAAGAAATGCTGTTTGCTCAATAAAAGGATAATATTTCCTGTATGGAGACGGTTGTTCAGTACATTACTGTTACTATTGTACAATATAATAGACCTCAGAAGAACAAAGGAAAGGAAATTGTGGAGAGCCAATGCTCTGAAGGGACACGACACATGATGTCGTTCATACAATATGTTTACAACTCACTTACAACTTTAAATTATTTACAGTCAGACTAATATCTTATCTTTGTTATTACTGTCACAAAGTTTTGGCCGTATAACCACCGGGACATCTTCAAGTATCTCTCGATCTGGGCAATCTTCAAGGAGGTTCGAATTGAACTTTTTTTTTAAATATATTGGCGTATCATAGTTCTTTTTCGTCTTTCCTTTTCGAAGAATATCTAGTTTAGTTCCAGTTTAGTTTAAAATATTTTAAAAATATTTTTCGGCATATTTAAAAAATATTTTCTTGTGAATATGATTAAACAATATTTTTTGGCATATTGAGAAATATTTTTAAGTTAATCTGATTTAAAATTCAAGTTCACCCCAGAAGTTTTATGTCTATTAAAGGCTGTAAACAATCAGTAAAACGTTAAACAGGAACTTTAAGCCAGACCAATGATAACATGAACGAATTGAAATATTTAATGTAATTATAATAAAATTAACTTTCCTTTCAATGGAACGCTGAAATCAACTTTAATGTTTTATAACCTGAACCGTCAATGACCCAACGGATCATGGGGAGTCTAGTTATGTATAAAAGCTAATTATTAATAGTTCAATTTAGCTGAATAAAGTTTCTTAATTTGATATTAGGCGTTGTTTTTTTTTTTGTTGTTGTTTTTTTTTCAGCGACGCCAAATGGGCTACGCCGAAACGTACGAAACACATTAGAATAGATGTGGCGGATTTATCAAGCAAACTCATCTGTAAAGCGGTGATACCTAGTTGCCAATCTAATGGTACGCTTAAATTCATGTAGTCTGCTCTATTATTTACTATTTTCTGGACTGTTTTCCCTACCAAGTCTATAGAGCCCAGGCAACCCTATTGTTTGCAGTTGTTTAATTCCTGAGTTTCGCTTTTCGAAATACGAATTTGATGATAATTAAACTATAATCTTTTCTTTACTAACCTTTTTTGTATAGGACAATGACAGTTTGGAAAAAAAAATTATATTGTTGCATTTAATATTTCAAGTTGGGAGATATTTTTTTTAATTTTCACTCAGCTCAAACAGTAAACACCAAAGCACGAGACCGACTTGGGCATGACGATAGACTACATCCGGCAGCAATTCGGGTAGTCTAGTAAGTAGTTAAAATTAATTAAGGAACGGCGGTTACATTACTAACTGTCCCTACCTGAATACATATACTTGCATCGGAATCGCACCTGTTTCTAGCTTACCTATTCATATATAACCCCTCCAACTAGACCCCGAAATTTTTCGTCTCTGTTCTCTTATCTATTTCTGCTCTCTTGTTTTTTTTTAATTATTTTTTCTTACAATTTTTTTTTTCCAGCAGGAGTAAATAGGTTCGCCTGTCGCCCGGTTCACACTCATTCCTCGTTTATTGAACGGGTGTAGATGTTTCCCAGTTATTTCCTGTTTAGGATTAGGTTTCCTCCTCCTTTTATATTATTATCTTTCTCTTTCACTCCCAGTATCCTCTTGCGTCTTAGTGGCGTTGTCGCCTTGCTTGGGGTGAAATGATTAAATAACTTTAAAGTGCTGCCTGCTTTATGGAAGAAAATGGAAATCTCTGCAAAGTACATGGGAATATGACTAATTATAAACAAACGGAAATGTAAGTGATAGCGGCTCGGATTGTGGAATCGGAGAGAGGAGTTCGAATTCCAGTCGAGTTCATTACATTCACTTAAATAGTAATAGCCTTGGGAAAAGCATGATTCCAACTCTTCTCCCTCCCAACTATGGGTAAATAGTAGGACAGATGGGTTTCTATAGCCTTGGGTAGCAACCGGTCTATGAATATGAAAAACATTGAAATCAAAACTATATGAAGCACATATTATGCAGTTAAATGAAAGGCTCATTCGCATTGAATCGATAATCCTGACTAAAAGTCGATTCCCATGAACAAAATAATAAATCGGTATTGAGAAAAAGTGACGGTTTAAAAAATGTTCATGCATTCAGGACATAGATAGATAGATAGATAGATAGATAGGATCAAATATGGATTGTATTCCAATCTAAATGATAGCTACCTAGCGAGCTAGCTAAATAGATAGATATATATAGAATGAGATAGCTATGTATTGTCTGATACGTATATGAAGAGAAGAGACTAGATAGATAGATAGATAGATAGATAGATAGATAGATAGATAGGATCAAATATGGATTGGATACCAACATAATGATAACTGCCTAGCTACCTAGCTAAATAGATAGATAAACATGAACAGAAGGAGAATGCTATGTATAGTCTGATATCGATATGAAGAGACTTAGATAGATAGATAGATAGATAGATAGATAGATAGATAGATAGATACCGGTGTATTCTTTGCTTGGTTTCAAATACGCTGTAATTTGATATAATCTAATAAAAAGAATATTATCTTTGTGAAGATTATGCATGCTCTCTGGTGTCTATCAACGTCTCTTGAAGGCCATTCATTTTTCCTCTGTAAATAGTTTCCCGCCAAGTCCAACCCAGCTTCTCAATGCGAATATTGCTTTCCAGACGACGTCGAATTCATTCAAGCGTTACACACAAGAGGACAGAAATTGTTATAATCATGTCTTCCATTGTTCTTCTTATGGCGGTTATTTTCGGTTCTTATTTTTGGTTGTTTCTTTGTGTTTTTCTTGTCGAATTCTCTTTCACCGACATTTTTTTTTTCTTCTGACCGCCATTAAGGTGGCAATTCTTCTGTCTTATTAGTCTTTTTAAAAATATTTCCCTTCTCTTGCTTCATTTTCTTTGCCGCATTTTTTGCGATATTTAGTTTTGTTTTTACATTTATTTTTTTTTTTTTACTTTTTATTAGAAATTACTATATCATTTTTTAAGATTATATTTTTCAACTTCCACAAAGTTTATTTTTTTAATGTCATTTCTTTCTTTGTTATAGATTACCTATAATTTCTACGCTATTATTTTTGGTTTCCCTCTCTTGTTAAAGCAATAAAGACTTCCTCAAAAATAATCATTTGAATGAAAATATTTTTCATTTCAAATAATCTATAGAGGCTACAATATTATAATCAGCCTTTAAAACGGACATTTCAAAACTGTCAATTAAACAAGTAAATTTTTAAAAATGTGGGTAAGACAGAAAAGATGAGGAAAGGAAAAAATACTATATATTCGTTTGACACTTTTGAAATGTCAACGAATACTCGGTGTCACCTTCGCAATGCTCGTTGTAGTAGAGACTTTGTAATCGCAGATACAGTTATAATACGCCATTGAACAATACTGGTGTCAGGCACGTTCAAATAAGCTCGCACTAACAGTACTTGCTAGATACTAGTCGCTCGAGAAGTAACCCGTCTAATGACCCGAATAGAGAAATATTTTAGTGAATAGAGTAGAGAATAGCGGTCCGTATCGTAATAAAGGATAAAAATAGAAATTAAACGTCACGTAACCTCCTACATATATATGATTCCTGTATGGTCACATGGTCTACTTCAATAATGGGATCACTTGTGTTTGCCCACTGGCGATCTATGTTCAAACTCAAGTGTCGGTATAATCCCAAAATTGAAATAAATAGGGTTTGCCAGTCATAGCTCTTCGGTTTTGAGAGCTAAATCGAGGACAATACGTATGTACACAACGACTAAAAATTAGTGGAAGGAAAATACAACCAGAGATAAGCATTATAAATCGAAGAGAGCTGAAATTATGACAATGCGAGATTCATTCAGCTTAAACAGGGGAAGCGGCTGGGACTTAGTATAAAGCGTTTCAAACAGTCCTAAATGATAATTGCTATCTGCAGAGTAGTATTCCAATATATATATATATATATATATATATATATATATATATAGGAATATCAATATATATATATATATAAATTTTGATATATAATATAAATAATATATATAGATATATATATATATATATATATATATATATATATATATATATATATATATATATATATATATCAGTAAATGTTCTGTTTATAATAAACAATATTAACGACAGGAATCGAACTGTATTCCTCTACGGAACCATCATATAGCCTTACGTGCTTTACCGATTTAGCCACAGTAAAATCGACCATGCTAACCGAACGCTCCTCTGTGGCCCAATCGGTTAAGGTACGTCTGGCTATATGACAGTTCCGTATAGGATGCAGGTTCGATTCCTGTCCGAATACACATATTTTCTAGTGTGACACTATTTAGGTTTGCGTGAAAAAAAGAAAAAAAAAGGCGCCAATTAAATTAGGTGATAAGAATCTATCACAAAAAGACGATGTTATTTTTTTTCTAACAAGGAAAAGTGGTAAAGATTTTATTTTCATTAGCGAAGAAAGTAAGGTCGCGGATCGGCCGCATTTGATTTATGTTACGGGGCGGCGAATACGATATAACCATCTGCCCATGGCAATAAGGAAATTTTCAAATTGGCCAAGTGGCCTACGGGACAGAATGCTAAGAGATAAAAATTGGGTCGCGAGAGGAATGTCCGCTGGACCTCCCGCAGAGTACCAGGAAGGAAACATTAAGCCTTTGAGTATCTGCAGAATATCATTTGAGAGGAGCATCTGTTTTGTGTCGGGGCTGGCTATGATAAAAAGAAAAAAATATTTTATCGGGACGAATAATTGGCTGTGGATATCGCCAGATGACCACTCCCACTTTCTACACTGATAGCTTGTAAATTACTCGGAGATTATTTCCTCACAGAATGATTTCAACAGCTGGAGACCTCAGATAACTTGATAAATGATTAGATTAATATATCCGATAACGTTTCATTAGGTTCAGTGTATTTGGGATTATTTTAATACCATTTTTCACACATTTTCTTCTGTCTATTATTTGTCACTGTTTTGTTTCTAGTGTTTTGTTTGTTTTCTCCGATTTAGTTACCATTTCTGTTTAATTTTTTATTCCATTAAAATGTAAATCCGTTTGGGGTTCAGTTTTGAAATGGTGGCTTCAATTTTATCGATTCAGTTTTTAAATAACTTCATTGATGGATTTATATTTAGTTTAAGGTTTCAATATTTGGATACAGTTTTGAAATGGTTGTCTGCTTCTCATGATTAATTCATGGGAAGCCCACGAAAATTTCAAAAGATTTGAAGTTGAAATAATCACTCCGCTTCTATGCCTCCAGTTTTTAGATCAAGAATGACATTTACATAATATGTTTTTGAATTTTCCTATTGCGATAACATTTTTACATCATTATTATTTTAAGACAGCATTAAAGATTATTTCGATGAAAAGATGGAACCTAAAGGTAAACCACAATATCTTTTTTCAGTACTAAAACTTCAAGTTTTTTGAGAAAAATTTTCTGATATATATATATATATAGTCATCCACAGAAAGACTGTTTCGCAGTATCACAGCTCTTCAGTGTGGCTAGACATCCGATTGCTTCAAGCCGGGATCGAAAATCTACCGATTTGACATTAGTCAGAGATCCTATCCCTAAGCCGTCGGTGCACGGTAGAGAATAAGGGAAATTTTAGCATTTTTCTATACGAAATACATCAGTGGTTAAGAGAACCCATCTCGTACTCTAAGAGTAATGCATTATATATATATATATATATATATATATATATATATATATATATATATATATGTGTGTGTGTGTGTGTGTGTGTGTGTGTCTCTGTGTGTCTCTGTGTGTGTCCGCAATATATATACAGAATACGTCCGAGTTGTGTTTTAACGAAATTTAAATCTGAACAAAATTTTGCAAAATATTCTGCTACGTCTCACTAACTTTTAGACACTTTAGCATCCAGAATGTTTCTCAAATATATTTGAATATTATCTGTTACGTCATTACACGTGACACGTAACTAACCAATAAGAAATAACCAAACAGAACATGCCATTAAGCTACGTCTCTTTGCTTTCTATCATTTTTATCATTTCTATATTTATCTTTGACGAAGCTTTAATAAAGTGAAACATGTTAGATTAAGATCTGTTTCCTACTTGTTCTTTATCGTATCATTTTGTTGAATTCATATCCATACTCTCTCTCTCTCACTCTCTCTCTCTCTCTCTCTCTCTCTCTCTCTCTCTCTCTCTATATATATATATATATATATAATCGACTCTCCCGTCGCGTTCGACGTATGAGGGTCAGGCCGATAAGTCCCCAGGAAACCGACATCCCGACACCGGCACATGAGATTTGATTATAGTGGTGAAGGCCTCGTGCAGGACCAGCCACACTTTTTGGAGGGACGAATACAGAAACCTGGTGCACCGAATGCATGCCACAAGGTTCCCAAACGACCCTCCGCAGGTTTTGAATTCAGAGTTGTCCTTCTCCTAGACCAGTTGCCATCCAAGGCTATAGAACCCAGTCTGTCCTGCTATTTTACCCATAGCTGGAGGGAGATGAAGAGGATACATACCTTTCCCAAGGGTATTAGCACGTAAGTGAATGTAATGGATTCGACTGAATTCGAACTCACACACACAAACACCCACGTATATATATATATATATATATATATATATATATATATATATATATATATATATGTGTGTGTGTGTGTGTGTGTGTGTGTTTGTGTGTGTGTGTACACAATATATTTACAGAATACGTACGAGATGTGGTTCAATGGAAAACTAAACCTGAACAAAATTTTGCAAAACATTCTGCTATGTCTCACTAACTTTGACACACTTTAGCGTCCAGAATGTTTGTCATATTTCAATATTATCTTACACGTGACACGTATCTAACCAATAAGAAATAGCCAAACACAACATACAATTAATTTGATTAACTTTGCTTTTTTATTATTTATATCTTAAGCGCTCCGAAGCTTTAATAAAGTGAAACATCTGAGATTAAGATCTGTTTCCTATTTTTTCTATATTCGATCATTTTGTCGGATTCCTACTCATAATTGTTCTATAATTGAACTTCTATTCATATATACAGTGTCCATAAATTTCGTGTGCAAAAAATTTATAACTTTATTTGTATTTGCGATAGAAATAATTTGTAAAAAGAATTAGAAAGAAATACATCTATATTTTTTAAGGTTTTATTGAAATTATATTTAGGTTTTCACATGTCCTCTATCATTAGCGATACAAAGGGTACTACCATTTTGCAATTCACGGAAAATATTTGTCAACTGATTTATAGTAATGCCTGAAATCACATTAGTTATTTTAGCTATACTTAAAACTAGGTACATTAAATTTTATAACATTTTTTACAGATTATTTCTATCGCAAATACAAATAAAGTTATACATTTTTAAAGCGCAGACGAACTTTATGGACACTATGTGTATATATATATATATATATATATATATATATATATATATATATATATATATATTTATATATATATATATATATATATATATATATATATATATATATATATATATATATATATATGTGTGTGTGTGTGTGTGTGTGTGTATGTGGTAGATATTATGCCAAAGAAATTTATATTTAGATAAGCAATAAGAATTTCACTTTAGTGAACTTATTTCTTCATTAAAAATATTGATAATAATCATTGATGCTTTTCACGTATTAATATGCAAAGGGGAACATCAATATTTATCAAAAATTAAAGCCGAAATATATAGGCCCAAATACAATATATTAGATAACAGATGATTAGATATAAGCGAATCAATTATTACATTATAGACTATTAAGGGAAATGTGTTATTCTATAATCATCTCTCTTTCCAAATCATAATTTTATTTTATCTTCTTCTCTTTCGAATTTAACAATGTTTGACACAGCTATATTGCTTCAATTATTTTCACATTCTCATATATATCTTCTTTTATGGTAACTCATGGTTTCGATTGAATTAATATCTAGAAAGTCAAGAGTGAATTAATTCAATGTCTTTAAAACATTGTTAGTAATTTGAGTAATAGACAATTCCGCTTTCCACTTCGCGTGCCATTCGAAGGCGTCTGACACTAACATTGTTCAAGGCGTCTGACAAAGTCTCTAACATTGTTCAAGGCGGCGATATGGTTCAAGTTACTATAGTTTTATCTATGATTACAAATTCTCTACTACAACGAGCATTCGAAGGCGTCTGTCACCGGTATAGTTCAACAGCGTTACTATAGTTGACAAATCTACAACAAGTGATGACAATGGTTCAACGGCGTTACTATAGTTGTATACAACAAGCATCTACTACAACGAGAATTCGAAGGCGTCTGACACCGGGTATAGTTCAACGGCGTTAGGCGTCTATAGTTGTATCTGTGATGACAAAGTCTCTACTACAACGAGCATTCTGAAGGCGTCTGTCACCGGTATAGTTCAACGGCGTTACTATAGTTGTATCTGTGATGACAAAGTCTCTACTACAACGAGCATTCGAAGGAGTCTGTCACCGGTATAGTTCAACGGCGTTACTATAGTTGTATCTGTGATTACAAAGTCTCTACTACAACGAGCATTCGAAGGAGTCTGTCACCGGTATAGTTCAACAGCGTTACTATAGTTGTATCTGTGATTACAAAGTCTCTACTACAACAAGCATTACCAAAATGACAACGAGTATTCGTTTACATCAAAAAATAGCAACGAGTGTTCGTTGACTTCACAAAAGAACGTAAAATGAGAATGACTGGTTATTGTTTACGGCTTATCAAGCTTTCACGAGGTATTTAAAGTGGGGAAATATTTTTAGATCGTATAAATGTTTTGGTGATAATATTTATTGCACTGATATATATGCTAATAATTAACGCATACTTAAGAAAGAGAAAAGGTGAATACCTACTTTACACGAATAGATATAATCGAATCAATAATGATACTATTATATTACAGTCTAATAAGGGGAATTTGTTATTCTATAACCATCTCTCTTTTCAAATCTCTTTCGAATTTAACAATGTCTGACACAGCTATATTGCTTCAATTCATAAATCCTTTTACATTCTCATAAAGACATTCTTTATCATTTTTCATCATTCCTAACTTGATCTCCGACGAAGCTTTAATAAAGTGAAACATGGTAGATTAGGATCTGTTTCTTTAACATGGTAGATTAGGATCTGTTGTTCTTTAACCGATCATTCTTTTTGATGCCAACTCATATTTGATCTATATCTTATATATATATATATATATATATATATATATATATATATATATATATGAAACCTAGGTAAGTTAGTCTGGCTCTTTAGGTTTATTTACTTACTTATTTTGCTCTACTTGGCGTATTGAGCACTTTGCTTAGTTATTTTTACTTTACTCGTGTCGGGTTTTTTTTTCTTTGGACTCTGCTTAGATTCTAAACGATTATTTTCTGCGGAATACATGTTCTTAGTTCTTTCTTTTTTTACCCATTTTTCCTTGGGTATTAGCTTGTTCATTTACATGCTAAAACAACTATGGTTTTGCCGGACGAGTATAGCTGCTTATATATGTATATTTATTTATTTATTTAAAGATATGTTTCGTGGTACAAAACTTTATGACTGCCATAAAAAAGTAAGTTTCGAACCTCGCTCAACAGAGCTAAATTGAGGTTAATGAATTAAACAGAATTATTACTAAAAAAAGATGTAAAATATGTATTAAAAATATATATTGCTTCGAGGGAAATTACTTGGAGGCCCAGTACGTAATCCCTCTACTTACACAGAGAGGGTTTCAACCACTTGAACATGTTGGAGGACATTTATATTTTATCGTTGTAGCCCTCCCTGTGTAAACAGAAGGACTTCGTACTGGGCCTCCAATTAATTTCCATCTAAGCAATATATTTTTTTGTTTTCAATTTTCATTTTTAATTTATTAACCTCGTAATTCATCCTCTCCAAAGCCTCATCGTTACTCACACACTCGATCCAAGATATCACCAGCATCCTTCTGTAGAACCCTACCCTCGTTACCTCGAGTCTCTTCTTCATCTTTGAGGAAACCGTCCAACATTCAGTGACTTAAATATTATTTTATGTCATGTCTCTTCAACAATTAAACGATCGTGGCTCTCCCTATTTGCCTTGAATTCTTGAGACGGATTCTTCTTCTTTTATGTGTCTTGTCCCTTCAGGACGTAGACGATCATGGCTCTCCACTTCTCTCTTTCCCTTGTAGCTCTCAATAAGTTTTCTCCCTTTGCTACTTCCCCCTGGCCAGGTTCTCTCATCCACTTGTTTAAGCCCGCTAGGTATGTCATACATTGCTTTCCCTTGTCTCACTATCCCTCTATTCGACCTGTGAGTATCAGATTCTCCAGGACCTCCTTCCTCATTATGTCTCCCAGAAATTTAAGCTGCCTCTTCCTGATGTTAAGTATAAACTTCATCCTTCTTTGCATCCTCTCCAAAACCTTATGGTTTCTCACGCGTTCGGTCCCTGAATTTCTTGGCATCTTTCTGTAGAGCCATACCTCTGTTGCCTCTGCAACTCAGTAATCTTTTCTTTGTTACCAAAAATATTAATTCATTTTTGATATCTGTCTATTAGATCGAAAACTTATTTATTCAGGATTGGTTATCGTACTTTTCAATCAACATACACCAATTCGAAGATAAACTGACTTCTTCTTTTACACATATTTCATTATTCCCTTTGTTGAAAAACATGTTTTATTGCAGGAGTCGTCAACCTACGTCACCCGTGTTGCACGCCAAGCAATTGCCAGTGATATGCAGCCGCATATGACATTACGAATTTCGAACCAATAATTACTACAGGGCAAAAAGGTATTTAGCTGTTTCAAGTCAGTAAATCGCAAAAGGTTGCCGACTTCTGACATAAAACGCACACATATTACCGCCTCTAGTAATTATGTCCACACAGCCATATGCAGAAATGCTGAGTATCATCTACCATGCATTCAGCTGTGAAAGCAGAATAACATATATCATATTTTTATTACTTCAAACCTCGCAAGAAAATTAAATTTTGACATTTCTATAATGATGTTGAAACGCCATTATACAAAGATATCTATCAATGCAGTCGGGCGGTTTTCGTTTTAGGCAAGGTGAGATTGCATTATCGTAGAATTAGATCAATTTATATGCATTTAGACAGAGAACATCTTTTTCAGAATAGTTGCCGTGGCAAGCAACGCAGATTTCTGGCATGATAGGACATTAGACTTTATTCTGATTCCCTTAATATAGGACTTTAATTTCGCATCTAATACCTGGGGCAATAAAAGTCCAAACTTCAATCAGATGTCTAACCCCCTAAATTGACACATAGCAAAATGTTGCCGACCCTTGCTCTAGGTAATTCCCGTAGATAAATTTACTAAAGCGAATTAAATAAAATAATGATAATTATAGGAGTAGATAGGTTTGTCAATAGGTGTTGATAGATTCGCCTATTATATTCATTTCTCAACTTATGTGCTTCTGTTAATATTTGTCTAACCCAGGAGTTGGCAAATGACATCACTATGTCGGAACAAATAACTACTACAACGCAAAGAAGATATTTAACTGTTTCAATTTTAATATATACTAAAGTATATATACTATATATTACTACATAAAATATATCGTAAAACAGGTATATTGGCGTTGACTTGTTTAAAAATAAATATGTTGTTGGCAAACTGAATGATTTTAAGTCGAAACATAGTCAGCAAAAGGTTGCCGACCCCTGTTTTATAGGAAAGGAAACTTTACCTATCAATCAAGCCTCGTAAATCTTAAGAGAAATTTAGTCTCATTATTCTATTTATGGGAAAACAAATTTTATGGGATTGAGGACATTGCTCATCAATCATCTTTGTTTGAAGATAAATTAATAATCCTCTTTTTTATATATAAACATTCATGATTCTAACTAATAGAAAAACTTATTTTATAGGATTGCTGACAGACTCCTCGCAAACCTCGTTATTTTGAAGAAAAATATGTTTTTTTTTTCATTTTGATAAAAGTTTAATTATTCACTCTGATCGAAAAGATTTTATAGCGTTTCTTATCAGTAAACTCTTGTAATTGGGAAACTAAATTATTTGACGTTTTATACAATCTTTATTATTTTATCTGATGAAAAACTTGTTTTATAGGATAAGAGACCATACTTATCAATGAAATCTCGTCATTCGTAAGAAAAAGTGTCATCGTTTCGATAAGGTTTCATTATTCTTTCTGATGGAAAACATGATTAAATACGATTGGGGATCTTATTTCACAATCAAACTTCGTGATTTATTATTTCTCGTCATTCATTTGCCTGAATATAATTTATTCCCCCAGAAAATATATTTTTCCTGGTTTATCAGGTCGAATCTCTAAACACCCACCACACCCACAGGGTGATTGAAAAATAACTCCCCATTTTAAAATACATATTATTTATTTATTAACAAAATTTTTTACAAGAAATGTATATGAGAAGAAAGCGTTTAGGTTAAAAATTTATTTAAAACTCGACATCATCACCAGGAATTGAGCTGCTCAGGAATCACATCAACTGATTTCACCAGGAACTTTTCCCGTATGAAAGACATAACTTCCTGTATTCACACTCTAAGTTCTTCCAAAGTCTTGCTTTGGTATTCTAGACTTGTTTCTTCAACCAACCCCAAAGAAAAACGTCACAGCGTGTTAAGAGAATTTTTGTGGTTTGAATTTTTGCGGTTTAAATTAGGGAGTTACTTTTTATACAAACTTAATTATTTTATCTGATGAAAAAACTCAATCAAATCTCGTAATTCAATTGCATGTTCCATGTTATCTAAGTTTGTTAAAAAATTTTACGAGTTGCTTTTGACATGATTATGAAATGGTACACACAAGTCATTTATTATCATATCTGGTCGACTGGATGTCATAATAGGTGGTCGCTCGTATGCCTCGGATGGCAAGCCAATCCCTGTTCAGACGTCTGCTTAGACACATTCGAAAATAATTTATTTCCATAACTATAATTCATTCCTCCAGAAAATATATTTTTCCTGGCTTATCAGGTTACATCGCTAAACGCACACACAGGGTGATTGAAAAGTAACTCCTCATTCAAAAAAAAATTATAGCTTATCTATTAACGATAATTTTTACAAGAAGTGGATATGAGTGCAAAGCGTTTAGCATGAGGTTTTATTTAAAATTAGACATCATCACCAGATTTCGCTACCAGATTTCACTACCAGCTTCTTGTGCCTCTCAGGAATCACATCAACTGATTTCACCAGGAACTTTTCCCGTATGAAAGACATAACTTCGTGTATTCACACTTCAAGTTTTTCCAAGACTTGTTTTCGTATTCTAGACTTGTTTCTTCAAACAACTCGTTCTTTAACCAACGTGTTAAGAGAATTTTTCTGGCCAGTTAATCAAAAATAAATTAGGGACTTACTTTTTATACAAACTTCATTATTTTATCTGATGAAAAACTCAAGGAAATCTCGTAATTCAATTGCATGTTCCATGTTATCTAAGTTTGTCAAATTCTTTTTACCGAGTTTCTTTTGACATGTTTATGAAAGGGTACACATCATTTAAAGTATTTTATTATCATAGCTGGGCGACTGGATGTCATAATAGGTGGTCGCTCGTATGCCTAGGGTCGCTAGTCAATCTTTGTTGCAGACGTCTGCTTAGAGATATTTGACTATAATTTATTTCCATGACTATAATTTATTCCCCCAGAAAATATATTTTTCCTGGTTTATCAGGTTACATCTCTAAACACACACACAGGGTGATTGAAAAGTAACTCCCCATTTTAAAATACTTATAATTTATTTTTTTTTTTTTTTACATGTAATGGATATGTGAGTAAATCGTTTAGCATGAGGTTTTATTTAAAATTCCATACCGTCGCCAGATTTCGCTAGAAGCTTCTCGAGCTGTTCATGAATGATGTCAACTGATTTCACCAGGAACTTTTCTCGTATGAAAGACATAACTCCCTATAATCACCCTTCAAGTTTTTTCCAAAGTCTTGGTTTGGTATTCAGGACTTGTTTCTTTAACCAACCCTAGAGAAACAAAAGACGCAAACTGTGAAGTGAGGTCTCCTGTCTGACCAATCATACATAAAATAGAGAGTTACTTTTCGATAACCCTGTATATCGACATTGGATAAATTAATAGACCGAAACATTCACGAAGACCTGACCAAACGACAATCAATATCTTTAGCAGCTACTCATTCCTGTAATATGTGAATAATGTATACAAACACATACGTACGCTCACTAATATGGTATTTATCAATTCACCCACAGGAATTGAATGTGGCACAAGGCCTTTTTAATGTGGGTATGTCTGAGCCCGTAGGCCCAGCCAAAAATAAAACCCATCTAAACCCGTCCAAGTGGGCTAGTTCCGTCAACCTCCCCGAACGAAACCCTACCCTTCGGCGGAGCTTGTCTGGGTTCCTCTCTGCAAGCAGAGAGTTTGACAGACACCGACCTGGCAGCTCACAAAGCGCAGATACTACACTTTGTACACACACACACACACACACAAATATATATATATATATATATATATATATATATATATATATATATATATATATATATATATATATATATATATATATATATATATATATATATAGATAGATAGATAGATAGATAGATAGAACGATTCATGTAATAAGGTGTGCTTGTGTGTGTGTTGGATGTTAATTTTATTCTGTTGTTATCGAAAGAAGAGTGATAACTATGATTTTTACAAGACGGGAGAGTTCATCATACATAAAATAGGGAGTTACTTTTCGATAACCCTGTATATCGACATTGGAAAAGTTAATAGACCGAGACATTCATGAAGACCTGACCAAACGACAATCAATATCTTTAGCAGCCACTCATTCCTGTAATATGTGAATAATGTATACAAACACATACGTACGCTCACTAACACACACACACACACACACACACACATATACATATATATATATATATATATATATATATATATATATATATATATAATAGATAGATAGATAGATAGATAGATAGATAGATAGATAGATAAATAGAACGATTCATGTAATAAGGTGCGTGTGTGTGTGTGTGTGTGTGTGTGTGTGTGTGTGTGTTTGGATGTTAGTTTTATTCTGTTATTACCGAAAGAAGAGTGATTACTATGATGGACTCTTCCGTCTAACTATAATTTTTACAAGACGGGAGAGTCCATCATACATAAAATAGGGAGTTACTTTTCAATCACCCTGTATTTCTCACAAAATTTAATCTGATCATGAACCTGTTTTACACGATTGTAGACCTTATTTCTCAATCCCCACTCGGAGAATTGAAGAAAAAAAAATAACTGACTTCATTTTATTAAAATTCTTGTAAATCCTCTTTTTTATTTCTACTTTCGCTTTCTACAAATACTCAAAGAATAAATAACTCTTTACTTAGAGAAGTGTACCAGTGCAGCTATATATGTCAGGCTACTGGGGCACCTCGAGGTGGTGTAATGGTTAGCAAGCTTGTCTCGCTAGAACAATTACGGCTGAGTAGTGAGTTCCATCCTCACTGGGTACACCTTACTTTCGGCGTTGTGCCACATCCTAGCTATGCTTGGAAAATCACTATATGTCAAGCTATTGAAATGTTTGAATATAAATAAATATTTGTACTAGCACGAAGTCGCAAGTCATCGTGATCGAGGGTTAGAGTGTAATTGTCTTGTTCGGACTGTTGATTACGCTAGATGACACCATCTCTCCCAGAAACTGTACCTAAGGACTGCTCAGCGTAATTGCAGTGGGTGTTGAACAAAAACTAAATATGACTGAGCGAGCGTCTGAAATAAAGATTGGCTAGCCGCCCTAGTATGCGGATATCCTCGAATGCGAGGGGTCGGCTATTACTACTAATAATTAAAATGTATTTGATGTATCTATTTTTGAGATGCGATGTTGATCAAATAACTTAAAACTGCGTCTCCGTTAGACATTCAAACAACATAATGATCTACCAATTTTAATTGACACAAAGAGTTGATGAGAACCGCCTTTAAATACATAGTAACATTTTGTAAGCAAATATATGGATATAGATCCGACAGTATGAAGAAAAATATACAGAAAAAACAAACAAAAATCTCAATATGCAATTATGCTGTATTAATGTTAATATAAAGTCAACGTCGGACGTTTCGGTCTATTTAAGACCATCTTCAGGACATTTTCATTTAAACATAATTAACATTAGAACATATAAGAATTCAACACCAAAAGACGATGGACATAAGAGCACAACTAATCCAAACAGATAACTGAAATTTTTATATAAGATCAGCGTTCCGTTTAAATATGATCACGCCGTCGTCACGTGGGCGATGCTGTGAAAACGTATTCGAAGATGATTTCCAAATATTAAAATATTTAAAAAAAGTCGATTGAACTATTTTATATTGTTGTACAAACATCACGTAAAAAATCGCCGAAAAAAAATCACAGTGATGAAAATTTAGGAATCCCAAATTTCAGGATTGCAGGTCTGGATCCGAATGTTTTTAATTTACTCAAGGAGTCGGCCTGATTCCAAAATGGCATGATATACTGGACTACGGTCTCTAGGATTAATGTTGTAAAGGTTTGACACATTGACATTCACATTTATTTATATAGATTATGAGTATTACGAGTATTTTTAAATTACTAGTTTTTGAAAATACTCGTAATTTGAAACGTTTTTTGTGAATTTTCCTAATTTTAAACATTTTTTTAACTTTTTTTATAATACTAGTAATTTCAAATGATATTGACAATACTAGTTATTTGAATAAGAAAAATTCTCATCGTTTCCAGCTCTTTCGTCTCCAGTATGCCTTGAGAGTGTTGAATTCTCCAATCCCTTTTTCCTTTATCAATAGTCAGAAATTTCAAATCTTTCTCCATGATTTTAAAGGGATACTAAAGTTTTAATATAAGCGCAAAGTAAGAACGAAATGGGATGATAAGAGAAAAAAATAACTTTGCTTTGAGCTACAAAGGAGGGACATGATCACTCACGTACGGAGATGACATAAATGAAGAAGAAAACCTGATTTCAAATATCTCAAAGTTATGCTTTTTTCTCTGATATTATATGGAAAATGTACAATTTTCCCTTACATCTTTCCCGTTGATCTGAACTCTTCCTAGTCATACGACGGATACGTAAGAGTGAATTTTTACAATTAATTACCAATTTTTCAACTGGAGCAAAAATAAAGTATCTAGGAATCCTTTTAACAGAGGATGGGAAAAAAATGTGATACTGAAACCCAATGGCAATTTGGGATAGCGAAATGTTGCAGTAAAATCCGACACTTGACAAAAAGAAAACGAAACAGGCAATGAAAATATAAGTTATAATATGCAGAGACCCGACAGTTTATTTGCAACAGTTAGTTACATACTATATTATTTTTCAATGTAACCGCCGAACCGGCGACGACCATCTCAAGGCGGGCTCGAAATGAATCGATTGCTTCCAGATGTAGTTTATTATCATACCCAGGATAAATGTTTACAGTGATGCAATCCTGTGTGAATTAGAAGTACTACTATGATTTATTATCGGCGGCCAAAATCCGAAGATCATCAGATATAGAGATGACAAAGCATTGATAGCAGACACTGACAGAAAATTGCAGGAACTCCTATAGAATGGAGTAATAGAAAGTATAGATAAAGGAAGATGAGGACAATAGTCCAAATAATGTAAATAATGTATATAATACCTCATCTCAGAAATATAGACAGATACTGAAGACCCGAAACGTTGTAATAAATATGGCGAGAAAGATGAGGACAATAGTCCGAATAATGTAAATGGTGTACATAATACCTCATCTCAGAAATATAGATAGATACTGAAAGGCCGAAACGTTGTGATAAATATGTCAACAAATTTGAGGACAATATTCCGAATAATGTAAATACTGTACATAATACCTCATCTCAGAAATATAAACAGATACTGAAGGGCCGAAACGTTGTGATAAATATGGCGACAAAGATGAGAACAATAGTCCGAATAATGTAAATACTGTACATAATACCTCATCTCAGAAATATAGACAGATACGGAGGAATCCACATCTACTTCTCCCACTTATGGGTTAATTAGTAAGTCAAATCATTATTTTTTCACCCAAATTTCTTACAAGCTAAAAGTATTCACTATCTTTAATTGATATACAACAGTAGATAAGCCCTTAAAACAAATCCAACAATCTGGTGAAGTTTATCAACTCTCACCACCTCAATATTAATTTCAACACAAGGTGTTCAGTAGGATGTGACGGTACATTTGAGTATGCTGGGTGCGCGAAATTGTCCAGTTTTCTCTGCACTTCCCATTTACGGACGCCTCCGGCAGCATGGAGTGAACCTGATGTTGTTCATTGTGTGGGTGTTGCCTGAAATTAAATAAATATGAGATGGAACTACGCACGTGTTTCTCGGGTGCATGCAGCTAGATATGATTTTATACAAAATTACAGTTAAAAAATTTCTCGACAAGAGATTTTGTTTTTTCGGTCCAACTTAACAAGAAAATTCACAAAGTTGAATAAATAAATAAAGACCTTTAACATTGCAGAGAAAATTTCCTGACCTTCAGGTTTTGTTCTGATTTCTGTTCTTTCAACAAGAAAGATTGTCTGAATATTTTAGTCTTGGAGTGTTCCTTATTTTTAATGGAACGAAAATACACATTTTAACGAAATTTGTTTTACAGATTTAGATTTATGTTCTAAAAATACTTGTTTATATATCCATAGAAATTTAATTTTCGAAATAGTATAAATTAATTTTCCTAAAATTAAAGTTTATTAAATGAAATTTCGATTTTACGTAACTTATATTGTTCTACATGGTCTGTGTTTTAAAAAATGCAGACAGATTTTAAAATTTTATATTTTAAAATTAGAATATAATTAGAAAGTTACTACCGACTTATTTATGATCTAGAATAAAATATGACAAACATGTTGACGTTTGATGCATTTCATGCTTAATGCCTCATATATCCATTTAAGCGGTATAATACATTTGTTTAGTTACTAAAGATTTGTCTGATTTAATGTGGTGGTTTTCCTTCGTTTTAGTTCAAAGATGATGTCTAAATCTCTCTATATAAAAGACAGGATGTGTGTGTGTGTGTGTGTGTGTGTGTGTGTGTGTGTGTGTGTGTGTGTGTGTGTGTGTGTGTGTGTGTGTGTAACGAATGCACGGCCGCAATTTTCGACAGATTTGCACCAGAATTTACATGCACATGCTCCAAT
>CAHIKZ030001209.1:842500-872500 GCA_903632075.3 Acanthosepion pharaonis
ACTTTCAGGGGGAAATTAACACCCATTAGATATGGCACGTGGAACTAAAACAGTCTGCCCCAGTGAGCGAAATAAAGGGTTCAGTTTGACATTCCAATCACCTGAAGAAGGCCGAAGCGTACAACGGCCGAAACAATGTAATACATATGGCGACAAAGATGAGGACAATGATCCGAATGGTGTAAATAATTCCGTTATTATATACTTTTTTTCGTATTTTTCCAAAGAAATATGATTCATTGAACATGTTAGAACTTCGTTTGTACATTCCACAAAGTCGTTCCTTGCAGATTGACCCCAGATTCTCGATTGGATTTAAATTGGGAGAGATTCCGGGCCAGACTATTGCACTTTGATTTGTTCACTGGTAAAGCTTGCCAATGCGTCCATGCAGCGTTACAATTTTCGTATGCTTGCTTAGAGTAATGTCCATCGCAGACAATGGCCGTAGAACAACTAGTTCAGAGTCAAGACAATAATGTCTGGGCGTAATGGCAATCTGATGCAACCATGGATGATGCAATATTTTTCAAGGCCAAACAAATTTCATCATACACCCGAAAATAGATTCATATTACTTCACACCACTGCAAATGACCTAATTTGAGGATAAAATAGAAATCGATTACACTCTGTCACGCCAGAAATCGATTACACTCTGTCACGTAGATATATAAACACAATGTGATTCAGTTTTCTTTCTTGTTATTTATTATATATATATATATATATATATATATATATATATATATATATATATATATATATATAACTGATCGTATGTTGAAAGAAATGAAAACTAAAGCTGTTGTTTCAATTAAGTTGCACAGGGGCTACTATCACCAACAGGAATTTTGCAGAGACAAACAATTTATGATCTGCTAATCTAAATAGCAAATTGGTCAGTTACCCTGGGAGGAAATGAGAAAGAATAAGTGAATAAAAACAGAAAAACTGGATATAAACATTGTTCAATGTGCATTACACTGCAAGAACACAAGTTTTTTTTTTTTTTTTAAATTTCAGTTGCGAATGCTGCATAATTAACTTCCACGATTTGGGTTCAAGTTTGCTATGGAGTCTTAAATATATTTAAGGAACAATCCTTGAAGAGAGCAGCTTTGAGAAAATTTTCACCGTTCCCTATGGTATCATATACAGAAATATTTACTAAAGTTCACAAAATGTTCTTATGTAGAAAGTTAGCAAAATGAATGTAGGATCAAAGACTGAACTGTGTCAGAGGCCCACATTGATCTCAGAAGTTTAGTCATTGACAACGACCTTCAACGACTTAATAGTAACGGCTTGATGACTGCGCACGATATTCTAGAGGTTCTGTATCTGAATCGTTTGTGTAGCAACCCCTTTTATAGGGTCACGCATTTATTGAGATAAATTATCAGCTATTTCTGAAGTTCTAGGTTAGATTGAATAAGTTTATTTTTGCTGTCCTTTAAATACATCCAATGAGTTCAGGGTTTGATCTTGGGAAAGGCGGGCTAGGATAATTTTCGCCTGAGAAAACAGGGAATGATCGATTGACTGGGTGACGGAAAAAAAGCCGTCGACCTATGACCAACCAAGCTGATGTAAATCTAAAAAGAAAATAATTCTCGCTTGTGATATTTACCGAAAACGGATTCGGGAAGTGGTGTTTTATTATTAATAGAAACAAATATTGATTTGTACCTTTTGTTTGTTCCAATTGATTTGATTCTTCAAGATTTCGCGAAAATCATCCGCGCTAGCATAATGTATATTAGCGGATTACCTTGGTAGATATATAAACACAATGGGATTCAGTTTTCTTTCTTGTGTTATTCATTATATATATATATATATATATATATATATATATATATATATATATATATATATATATATATATATATATATAGGGGTGTATGTATTTATGTTGATAGATAAATAGAGCATGATGTAGATGGATAGACGAGGAAAGATTTAGATAGATAGATAGATAGATAGATAGATAGATAGATAGATAGTTCGCATTCCAGTCGAATCCATTAAATTCACTTACGTGCTAATAGAAAGGAAAGGTATTAATCTTCACTTTTCTCCCTCCACTTAGGGGTAAGTAGCAGGATAGACTGGGTTCTATAGCCTTGGACAGCAACAGGTCTAAGAGAAGTAAAACTCAGAGTTCTAACACTGCGGAGGGTCATTTGGGGACCCGGTGGCTCTTAACAGGACTCCGTATTCGGCTCTTCAAAATGTGTCGTTGGTTCTGCCCAAAGCCTTTACCACCATAATTAAATCATAGGTGCTAGTGTCAGGTCAGACGGTTCCTAGGATCTGAGCTGGACTCTCTCTCATATGTCGAATACAATGCACATTGTCAATACTTCGTATGTCCATTCCACGTAATCGTTCCTTGCAGTTTCACTATAGATTCACGATTGGATTAAAATCGGGAGAGTTTCCGGGCCAGAGATTTGCTCACTGGTAAGGCTTACCAGTGTGTTCGTGCAGCGTTACAATTTTCGTACGCTTCCTTGGAGTAAGGTTCATCGCAGACAGTTGCCGTAAGACAGCTAATTCACAGTCAAGACAATACGTCGAATACAATTGGAGAGTACACTATATATATATATATATATATATATATATATATATATATATATATATATATATATATGGTTGGATAGATGTGAGTTTGTGACCCTGGGCTTCACGCTTTTAGCGATCGTCAGACAAACTGATTAATGTTTTAAAAAATTTGGGTTTATGCAGATTGCGTGTATTGGTGTTATTGTGGAAGTGGTGGGGGAACTCACCCAGCACATTGAATATTAAACTAAACATCACCATATAAATTATCCAATAAGGATTACAAATTTCTACCTGTTACATATACACAGTCACCAAAAACAAACAAATAACCAGCTTTAAATATAACATATAAACCCCCATTTTTTTTCAAAAATTTAAAAATAAATATAAATAATAATAATTTTTACCTATCCTAATTTTACACAAACCCCCACCACACGCATATACATACATGCGAGGAAATATTTTTCAGCGGGAAAACACTTAATATGACATGTATACAGTAACGAGACATTTCCGCCACACTTCGAATGTTTAAATTTCAACATTTCAACATACAAATGCGTATGTATAGATATAACACCACCCGTATACATACATGTGTCATAGCCGAAACTGCCCACATATGTTTATATATGTATGAGTCCCGACGGACGACCAAGTATGTATATGTCTGCATACATCGATGTTTGCGTTAGTACGATGAATGACAAAACGACGAAATTTCCCCCACCACTTCCACAATAACACCAATACACGCAATCTACATGAACCCAATTTTTAAAAACATTAATCAGTTTGTCTGACGATCGCTAAAGCGTGAAACCCAGGGTCACAAACTCACATCTATCCAACCAAATATGTTAGCTCTATCTCTGATATTGAGCGCTTTCTAATAAGTACCGCGCATATAATATATAAATAATTATATATATATATATATATTTATTTTATTTTATACACACACACACACACACACACACACACACACACACACACACACACACACACACACACAGACACATATATATATATATATATATATATATATATATATATATATATATATATATATATATATATATCACTGCCATGAATAGCCAAAATTAGTTTTATTATTACCACTCATGATAATAAAATATATAAATGAAAAAGGGGCCAACTAACCGGTTTAGTACCTCGCTCAACAGAGCGAAATCGAAGTAAATAAAGTAAATTATATAATAAAAAAAAGAACAATGGACAAAGTTTATGGTGGGAAAAAAAATAAAAAAAATTATGTGGTAATTATTTGAACTTCATATTAGGCCTTCAACTAATTAAAATTTAATTTTTCCCCCATTAATAAACTTTGTCCGTTGTTCTTCAGGCCGGTAAATGATGTTAATACTGTTTATTATAAACAGAGTTTTTACTTAAATATTTGTATCTATAAAAAGAATGTATAAACATAAAAATGTCTTTATATATATATATATATATAAATATATATAAAAGTGAACATAGAAGTCAACACTTAGAGGCGACAGTTCGTTTTTATCCTAGATGCAAGGATTGCATCTAGCATGGAACAGACTGTCGCCTCTAAGTGTTGACTTTATGTTCACTTTTATATTTACACACGCCTCTATCTGATGTTGAGCACTTTATCCCATAAATATAGCACATCTTAAAATATTTCTTTATATTATATTATATATATATATATATATATATATATATATATATATATAGAGAGAGAGAGAGAGAGAGAGAGAGAGAGGGAGAGAAAAGAGAGAGAGATAAACGCATGCTAATATCATTGAATGACATTATTTGTTGCTACATTTATTTAATATATAATCTTTCCCATATTTCGAATTGATTCGACGGGAATAATCGAAAATGAGTACCGAATTCTCCTGACCTAAATTTTATTTGGCCTCGCACAATTCATATTGTCGGAACTTCTAAAAGACAAAGCTGGAACATTAGCTATTATCCAAGAAGCATGTCTTTCAAGATCCTGATACCAAATAAACAAACAGGTTATAGTGTTTCTTTTGCCTTAAGATATATTTGCCAAGCATAATATTTCAAAATATATTTGTGGAACATTCTTTCAGTATACGCATTTTAATAATTTCTCCCCCAAACCTTCTCTCTCTCTCTTGCTCTCTCTTTCTCTCTCTCTCATTCTCTTTGACTAATTATTTTCTCTCTCAACATTCCCCGCTCACTCTCTCATTCTTGTTGGTTCTATTTTTCTTTATTTTCTCTCTCAACATCACACTCTCTCACATTTACGCTGACTCAATTTTTCTTTATTTTCTATCTCAATTTTCCCTCCTCCTCTCTCTCTCTCTCTCTCTCTCTCATTCTCTATTTTCTTTATTTTTATTTTTTTTATTTTCTCTCTCTCTCTCTTTAGCTATCTATCTAAAACTCTACGCACGCATATATATATATATATATATATATAAATACATCTATATATATATATATATATATATCTGAAAACGAGAAAATAGTGCTTTTCGAAGATGGAAGCTGAAATCGGATCAGACGATGTTCGATATATTCGGGGGAGCTGACTTCTTATTTTTAACGATTTGGGTAGGCGACCCAGATGAGATAAAATTGGATTTCTTTTTACAATAATGTTCCCACTCTACAAGAACCAAGAGCCACTCGAGGTAGACGTTTAAAGATTAAGAGTCAGAGTTTATGCGGATATTTGGGGCAGATATCGGTTGACCCTAGATTAGTATAGGTCAAGATAGTAGCGATCAAGGAAGCATCGTCCTTGGAGTCTGTTTTACAAAGAAGCGATTCGTGGAAAACTAGGTTCAGTTTAAATCTCACCTTATAGAATACGAAAGAAAGATGGGGTCTTTGTTGTAATGGTTAGAACTGGTGGAACTAAAGAATATATTTTGTTTGAACACTTTCCTTGCAAAGAGCGATAGAGTAGCCAGTGTCTTGAGACGTTTCGATTGTGCAAAAGATGTTTTAGGTTGTAAAATAATTCATCACCCCCAAGAATGCAGCGACGGTTTTGAACACTATCAAACTTGGAAAGTCTTGGCAGCTACTGCCTATATAAGGAAGCCGTACTCCATTTTTCACTTGATCTAGCTCTTGTAAAGGAAGGAGGAGCCAGGTACTTATTGAAGATGTACGCGAAAGTAACCATTTTCCCAAATTCGTTAGCAATGGATATTATGTACGAGATCCACTTAAAGCCGTAGCATGGGGTGACTAAATCCTTGATGCTTATGTTAACACGTAGTCACAAATCATCAGGATCAAGGGTTTGAATGAACCAGCCTTGTTTATTGCATAAGACAATATGCAATAAACAAAACTAATATCACGTGACCGTTTCCTTGTTTTTAAGAATTTCTTTTTGTTTCTTAAACGCTTTGAGCCGTGCGTTCCTGAACAATTTTAACCCATCTGCCTGAGCTCCTGAATCAAACTTCGCAAATAATTAGTATGTAATGTTATCACGGTAGATATAAAAATAGTTACAAGTGTTTACCCACCGTTAAGCCGGTGGCTGAGTATTACGTCATTTTTCTTCTACCACCGTTTAACCGCTAGCTGGTCCTTAAGTCATTTTCCTCTACCACTGTTCAACCGGTGGCTGGGAATTAAGTCATTTTTCTCTACCTGCGTTCAACCGCTATTGAGCATTCAGTAATTTTTCTCTGCGACCGTTCCAGCGGTGACTAAGCATTAAGTCATTTTTCTCTACCACTGTTCAACCGCTAGTTGGACATTAAGTCATTTTACTCTACCACCGTTCAACCGGTGCCTGGGTATAAGTCATTTTTCTCTACCACCGTTTAACCGGTAGCTGGGCATTGTCATTTTTCTCTACCACCTTTAAACCGCTAGTTAGACATTAATTCATATTACTCTACCACCGTTCAACCGGTGCCTGGAAATAAGTCATTGTTTCTACCACCGTTTAACCGGTGGCTGGGCATTGTCATTTTTCTCTACCACCGTTCAACCGCTAGTTGGACATTAAGTCATTTTTTATCTACGGCCGTTCAACCAGTGGCTGAGCATTACGTCATTTTTCTTATCACCGGTAAAACAGTGGTCAGTGTTCAAAGGGTCAATACTCTGCTTAGCTTTTGGAATGCACCATTCCTGTTTCACACATCAAATTTTTGTACTTGTTTGATTTTGGTAACGCCAATTTTTAATTTGCATTTTGATCTCATCCTTTTGCTGTGAACCACGTATTCTGTCTTCTTGCAATTTATCGTTAGTCCTTTCATCACACTTTCCTTTACTACCATCTCGAGTTAAATTGCTTTCTGGACACAGATCCTCAATTTTAAACCTAGATATAAAAAAAAAATACCAGAAAACATTCGTCTTATCGTATTCACTTCGTATTGCTTTTGCATGCTAACATATTTCAAATAATTTTTGTTTGTTTGAAATTATCTAAAATCCTAGAACGTGACTCGCTGAGATGCACCTATTTTCAGAGGTAATTATTCAGCTTTTTCCCCCGCCAACCTTCCAGTGATTTTCTCAATTTATTTTTTGATCTCATTCCAAATAGGGTAATGAGATTTCTTTTCGTTTCATACATGATCGGCCATGCTTGACTCCATGCTATCAAATGAAATTATTGCTTTTTAATGTCTTTCAGTATTACCTTTTTTTAAGGACTGATCATTTCCTTTGCTTTCAATACGAAACTGGCAAGATACCAATAAATATTTCAGAAAGGTTCGACTTGCATATATATATATATATATATATATATATATATATATATATATATATATATATATATATATATATTGTGCATATTTAGGCAGCAGATTTTCATTCAAATAGTTTAGTCATATCATGTTGATTAGTTTTTGTTGTGACCCTTTCAACTGCTAGAAAATTGATTAAGAAAAATACCAAAATGTTCTTTCAAATAATTTATATTTTCTCAAGTACGTTCAATCTCATCTGAGACCATCTTCGGGGAGTTAATTTGTCTGTAAGTATCCATATCTGTTTTTTTAAAATTCAAAAAATTTCAGCTGTTCGTTTTTACTGCTATACAGCATTCTAGATTTCAAAGTTCAAAGTTAAAATGTTTGTTTTTATTTTTTTGTTTTCGCATTTTAAGGGAAGTAACTTTTCCATTTTTGCTCACACATATATATATATATTTTATTAGCATTTAAGAACTTTGTTGCTATATTCATAGTGGACTTTATTGTGGGCTTTAATTCCTTCATATAAAGGGCGTCAAGGACTTTTTAGTTTTTACTTATTATTGTTCTTATCTAATATTGATGTATTTTCAATCCGCTTAATCCGTCTAGCATTTTGCAAAAGGTTAACATTTTATATCAATTTAAATGTGCTTTAGGAGATTGTATCTCTGATAAGAATGTCAATACGTACGTTGGCTTTACTACAACGATGCCAACAAAAAGGCTTGCATTTCATTTGGCTGAGCATAGTTCAATAACTCAGCATTTAAAGGAAAACACATGCCCATACTCACAGATTATCGGGCACCATTTAAGGTAGTATTGCAATATTTTGTTAATTTTTTTTAAACACAATTTTTTTTTAGGAATTTCTACGGATATTTTACTGTCATAGAACTCACCATGAGCTTATTAGATCAATAATTGAAGAATTAAGATTCATCCGAACTCCAAAATAGCAGACCCGTGAAAATTTCACTGTTTAAAACTAATTATTATTATTATTATTATTATTATTATTATTATTATTATTATCTATATGATAAAATGCCCTCAAGAATTGAAGTCGTCCGTCTCGAAGTGAGCTAGTAAAATTTCTTTGAAAAACGCCGCAAGCTTCAATTTTGCCAATCACTGAGACCAACACGAGTCGTAGTGGACCTGGGAACACAAGCAACTAAGAACCTCCCGTTCATAGGCATGGCTGCCAGATGCAGTTTATTGTTATACTAGGAATACTTTCAATAGGTATTCTAGACACCAAATTCAAGTTTGTCTTCCAAATATCAATCAAGAATATCAAATACAGAAACATTGACATGTGAAAAGATTATATCGAATCCATTTCTGGGTCTTCTATTAGAAAAGTTAATTCACTGTGCCGTGCAAGAGAATTTTCTCTCGACAGAATATGTCTTACATGTCTTCAAGTCTACCATTCGCACTGAATATTGCTGTCACTTATGTTCTAGTTTTCATGCTATATATTTACAGATTCTGGGGCACCGCGAGGCGGCGTAATGGATAGAGAGCTTGTCTCGTTAGAACAATTACGACTAAGTAGTGAGGTCGATCCTCACTGGCTGCCTCAATCTTTCGGCCCTGTGCCACATCTAAGCTACGCTTGGAAAATCACTATATATAGAGATCCTTGATAAAATCCAAAGAATAACCTGCAATGTCCTTGGGTGTGACAGAGGTTGCCTCGTCTCCAGTCATTTTTTCACCGTCTTAATTTTACTTCCCCGTGTCTTTCCTATAAATGCTTACATGGCAATTATTCTGATGAACTTTCAGCTATGGTACCTAGATTTTATGACTGTAATCGCAGTACTAGATTGGCGGTAAGGTCTCTTTTTTTTTTTACAGTCGATATAGGGTTAGTTCTATGCTAGCAGATTTTGTTTCCTGCATCTTCTCGCGTGTGGTATTCTCATCTGGTTTTTTGCTTCTCAGTCAGTTTTGATCTTTAAAATTCTAAATGAAATTTAATTCGTTATCTCATATCTTCTTAATTTCTCTTCTTATTGTTTTCGTTTCCTAGTGTTTTTCTTTCACATACAGTAACCCCCTTCTTATTAGTGACTTTATGGTCTTGCTTGGAGTGAAATGATTTAAAAATAAATAAGTAAAATTTCCTAAAATTAGTAAATGATAATAAAAGACCTAATAACCATCTAAATATCAAAGATAAAATTATATATCTATATCCTCATAGAATTCATTTCGCATTTCTTCATCTTACAACCATGCTATTCAATTCATTTAGCCACTGTATACGTTTACTGGCTCTTGGGCCTTGTATTAGGCCAATTTTAATTAAAAAAAAGAATAGATTTTTTTTAAGCGTTTCACCCCAAGCTAGGCGGGAAGCCACTAGGACGCAAGGGGTTACAGAAAATTTGTAGCAAGATCAGATAGGAGTGATAGAAGAAAGGATGAGCGTAGTGGATAGATCAAGGCAACTGGAGATGTCGATTGACATTACATTTGAATAGCTGGAGATTATAGCCAACAGGGAAACTGGAATAGGGAAGGGAGTTCCACAGGCGTGAGGTGCGAGACATGAAGCTATTGGAGTAGAAGAGACGAAGAGAAGTGAAATTTTCATTTAGTGTGTGAATAGTCCCAAGGAGACAGGTGGACAATTTTTATAGAACGACAGATCAGCCTTTTAAAACTGTAACACCCGTTCTCTAATTTTAATATGCAGAAAGTCCCAGAAACATTTTATTGAGAATTTCCTAAACTGAGTAAATAAATTTAAGAAAAGACCTGATGACGTCATCTCCTCTCTCTTTTAATTATATTGACTTACATCGCATCGTTGACTGGTATCTCCTACTTTTAGCGCTCAGATTTACCTTCTTAGTCCAGGTATTTCCTGTGTATTCTTCCCGATTGAAATTATGGGCCTTCACGTATCCCCTATTTACAGTGATTTGGCATCGAAACTTGGAGCAGTTGAAAGCATGCGAGTTTGGGATATGACAAATATATGTGGGCTAACCTAATAGCACCTTAGAAGAATATGGAAGAATGTAAACAAGAAAAAAAATCTTCTTCTCTCACACAGAAAGGGAAACGTAGCAGATGTTACAAAAGTGTGTTTCCATTCTTAATCCCAGTGCTTTCTGTTGTAAGAACTGTGCTTTACCCAAATGTGAGTAATGCATCTACTCTTTGTAGAATTGTCTAAAGTTGCCTTTTCTAATTGGATATTACGAGTCACATGACTGTACAAAGCGGTGAAAACTAAATAACGAGGAGGAGGGAAAGCAAATTGAATTCTAATATTACTGTCATCTGCATACTTCTCTTGTTTTTAAGAATCTCTGGAAAGGTCCCGATACTTATTGATCTTATCTCCTTCCATCTTCGTTTTATTTTCCTTCTGATATATCTGGGGAGTGGAAATTCCTGAATAGTCACAGATTTCTTTTTTTTCAATAGCCCCATCAATTTGAATTCTTCGTTTTCCTTGACTTAATAAATTTTCTGTGTACATTTACTATTATTCGTTTCAACGGGATCATTCCTATTAAATTGGCACTGTCTAATTTCTTTTCATGCCCATTATAAACACCTGTATATTAGTTACTGTAACTCGTATTGACGGCTAATATGCAATCTTAAAATGTGTTCAATTCTTTCTGCTGCCACATGCTTTCATACATATTCCACATTCTTCATCGCAAATGATTTACATTTCTCTGTACTGATATATTATTACTATAAGCATAAGAGGTTCCAGTTCTTTTTTGTTGTTAGTAAACAATTTTAACATATTTATTGACATAAGGCGCTTCATAAATCTTATACGTAATACTTCAGCAGCATGCCATGGCCCCTGTATTACTTAGTCTGAAGACTCCAAAACGACATCTTTTTCTATCGCCTTTGACCTAGAGGTTTTATTTATAAGTATATACTAGTTCATATTGTCGCAATGGATATACTATTTACTCCACAGCATCGCCCCTTTTGAGATTAATCCTTTTTAGCAATATTTTATTTTTTTTATCAATATCTGTCCCTCCTCTTTCTGGAGAGTTCCTCAACGTACTTGAGGTTGTAGTGTTTCCGTTTTGGATCCACTTCCAGTAAGCTTTCTTTGTGTGGAAATTGTCTTTGTGTGTTTCACGACTTGTTGCGTTGCTGGCACATCGAAAACATCATATAGCATTTTTATTGGGTTTTTCAATGTTGAAATCTTTCATTGATGAGCCTTTTTTCAGCTAATTATGGTGTCTTTTATGTTCAAATCTTTTCCGTTTTACCATGGAAATCAACTTGCTGATATTATTCCGTCTCCTTACGTTTCTTTGTCATCCTTATATTCTCTGAAGAACACTTTATCGTCGACCTTCAAACTTTTGGTGTCGTTTTTTATTACCCGTTCTTGTTTTTCGACTTGGAAATAACTTATCGAACACCGATTTTACTTTTCTAGCAACCATTAATACTGCCAGTGACATGCCTTCTGGTGTATTGGTGCTACACGGTAAACTTTCAGAAATTTAATTTGTCAACACTTGCTTTCTTTAACGCACTTTTGAATGTTCCCACAAGCCGTTCCACTTGTCTGCTCGAACTTGAGAGATATAGCGATGTCATAATATGTTCAACGGAGAACAGCTTTCAAAGTCTTCCAATTCTTTTATCCGTGAGCTTCGTTTCGTTATCAGAGACTATGGTATCTGGTATGCCATATCTCACAAACATTCATGAAAGAAATTCACTGTCACTGAAGATGTGGGATTTTTGTACTTATAAATTTATGGTCATTTAGCGAAACTCTCAATTGCCATAGGTAATGTGATCCATTCATAGCACCTGCAAAATCTATATGCAATCTTGACCTCAGCGTGTCTGTCTTTGGTCAATGTTCTATCTTTGTGATAGGTAGTTTCGCTGCCAGAGCAAAACCTCAGCAAACTTTCACTCTTTTTCAATATCTTGGTCAATTCTAGTCAATTATACGAAACTTTTCATCGGCGATTTCATTCTTGAAATACCAGGATGTCCGTTATGAAAATCCTATAATATTCACCTCTGCTACACACGAACTATCTCAACCTTTTTCCCAAATATTACTACTCACTTTCATAGCGATGCAGCGTTTTAGTCTAGATTTTGTTCTTTCTTACTTTGTTTCAATTGTTTTTTTTTATTTTCGCAATAAAGACGCTATTTTCCGCATTAATTTCTTCAAGAATTATTGGTAACTCTATGTTGCACATTTTTTCCCATTTCGCTTTTAGTGCTGCAATGACCGTTTCCTGAAATGATTCCACATTTTTAGGTATTAATCTTGATAATACATCCACATGTCAAAATTTTAAAAGTTTGGTACCCCATCGTAAAATCATAGTTTAACAAGATGGTACCTCAAAGTTGAAGTCAATTAGCTGTATGCGTAGGTATTTCTTTCTTTGAGCCAGATAGTGTTAATAAAGATCTGTGGACTGTTTGCAAACTAAAATTTCTTTCATGAATAAATTTATGAAATTTCTTCACAGCAAATATAACTGAGTCACTTTTTCTATCTGGTTGTAAGTTTTCTCTGCAGGTATAAGCGAGCGTGAAACATGAGAAAAGGCTTTCTTTTTACCGCCATCGTATTTGTGTAAAATCACTGCTCCAATACCATACTCACTAGCATCTGATGCCACTGCAATTTCTGCTTTTGAATCGTGGTGTGCAAATGATAAATCTAAAATATGTCTTTTTATTTCGTCAAACGCCTTTTGACAGTTAATAATTTAGTTCCACTTTACTCCTTTTTAAATAGATCGTTCAGTATAGCTCCCTGGTTATGTATATCATGTATATATATATTTGATAGTAATTAGCCAGTCCTAGAAAAGCATGTAACGTAGTCACGTTTGTTGGTGGAGGCATATTTTTAATTGCACTTGCCCTCGACGGATCTGGTTGACGGCCGTTTTTATTAATAATTTGAACATAGTATATGTTATGGTCCGGTTCCTTGTACCACGGTGATAGTCCAAGGTAGAATCAATAAAGAAGAACTCGAACACGGATATGGAATAACACAGATATATTATAAACAGGAATATATACAGAGAGGTAGAAAAGTGTTAGTACGAACAATTAGGTTTAGTAGTAATTGTCTGAACGCGACTCTGTTTCGGACTACCTCTGACTCCACTGACTGACTCGCTCGCTCTGACTGACTGACAGACTCCTGACGGACTTCACTCCAGACTTCAGACTGAACAGTATCTAGTCACCCCCCACGTGGGTATCATGTGGCACAAGGCCGGTTTAACGTAGGATCTCCGAGCCCGTGGACTCCTATAAACGGGTTCAGTGTCGGTTTACCTCCCGGAAAGAGACTCCGCCCTTTGGCGTAGCCTCGTTCTGGTTCCTCCCCGCCCGAAGGCAGAGAGTTCAACCGATCAGCCCGTCACCCGACTTCGGACTGAACTCTCTGCTTTCTCTTGAGGCGCAGTATTTATTACGTATGGAATAGTCCATTATGTTATTATAGGTAAAATCCCATAACAGTATATAATTTTCGACCCCTAAATTTCGCATTTATCTTCACTGACCTTGAAACCGTACGCTATTAGATTCCCAACATTTTTTCATATACCCAAAATATTGTTCTTTTGATACACTTTTCATTGAAATGTCGTCCACATACGCACTGCGAAATAGCAATCCGCAAGCATGGTATCCATAGCTTTTTGGGAAAATAGCTACTGCCACCTTTATACTAAAAGGAAATGGGTTAAACATATAATCTGCGTATTTATAGTGGTTAATTCTGAAAATTCATTTTGTGTATGCTCCCATTCACATAAATACAATAGTAAATTTTGGTCTAGTGTTGGAAATTCGTCCCTAGCTATGCTGATCAAATTCTCTACCTCCTGATTCCCAGACGAGGTTATGTTGAAGGGTAGAGTTTCGTCTCGGGAAGCAGCTAACCAGCCCCGTTTTATACGGCGTCTACAGGGAATTTTTGGCTGACCGTCCGGGCTCGGATACCCCACATTAAATTTGGCCTTGTGCCACATCTAACCGCGTGGGGCGGTTGGTAGACATCCTACAGTTGGAGATTCATTGTGAAACTCACTTGATTCACTTCTAGCAGTTGACTACTACTTCTACGCGCCGCTGGCGAATCTTGTATGCGCTGTTCTTGTGTTAAGTATTATCGTTCAGTACCAACCTTCGGTTGATTATTCTATTCAGTAACCTTCCCTAGGTTATAACACATATATTGAATGTAATTCGGGTTCTTTTCTGCTAATTCAACCCAAAATATTAATTTATAATGAGGAACTGCAGATAGACAACCCCAATCCAAAGACGACATATAATGCAACATCTGTCTTCCTTGTAACTAAATCTAAGATATGAGGCGAAAGTGAAATCGAGCACGAAAACCTCAACAGGGATTGAACCTAGACCCAACAATCCCATTTTCCTCGCTCATAACAGCTATAATACCAGCATTTTGTTTTTTATTTACGTATTTAATTTTATCATAAACCAAAGAATATGAAAGTTTTCTATATCTTAGTTTATTGTAATGTTGACTTGCTAACAGCCTTAATGTCACCAGTTGGAATTTAAAAATTATAAAATATCCGACAATTGACATAACCCCGGTTTGTATTTACCGTATTCATTTCCATGGTCGTACAGATATTCATAATTTCAGCAATATTGTTTTTGTGATTATTTTTGTGATTATTTTTGTAGTAAACAAAATCATTGTAAGATTTCTCATATCTCGAGTACCTCATTAGCTTGAGAGTTAATGTAATTTGTAAAGTTTCATGTGCCCCCAGGACGCTTTATTTGTTGCAATATCTCGAGATGATTCTTATCTGATATTAAGAATTTCACTTTGTTCAGAATTTCAAATTGGACTCAGCTTCCGTTCACGGTTCAACTATTTATTTTTCATAGATTTTTTTTTTGGTTCATAATGCATTTTTTCCGCGGGTGTTATATTGCTGGATTTGATATTTCTACGCAGCTGAGATTGTGTTATTATTGTTGTTATTATTATTATTATTATTATTATTATTATTATTATTATTATTATTTTGTTTGCCTCTTCTTTCTTTAGTTAGTACGCACGACCGTAACACCCTGACAAACCTCATTAATAATGGAATATTCCGTTTTGAGAGCGTGAAAATGATATATCAGATATGCTACTTGGTTTCAGCGAGAAAATATAAGAAAGAAAGAAAGAAAGAAGGGAAGATATAATTGTCTATCGAATGAAATAAACTAGAATCAACAATGAAAGAAACATGCAAAGAAAGTTGGTTCTCTGTGTCGCGCCAGAAGGATTTTTTCTGGCCTGAGGCCATCCTTCAAATTTACTAATCAATCATAGGTCCTTGCATTGAATACTGTTGCAATATATGATCTGGTGGCCCCGCTTTTCTTCTCGAGGTCCTCCACAAAATCCAAAGACGGATATGCTATATGATAGGTCCTGACATGGCATCTCGTCTACATTCACTTTCTCACAAACGTGCTTTCTTCTGTCTTTTCTACAAGTATTTTTATGGCAACTTCTCCGACGAGCTACTTTCATTGGTTCCCAAACAGTAGCGTGCAACTTGGTTGGCATTTCGGTCCCACCATTTCACTGTCGAAATGGTTAAATGTAGCTGTCTTTTCTACTGCAACAGCTTATCTCGCACTTTCAGACAGTGGAACTCTCTTCCTCCTACTTGCTTCCCTGATAGCTATAATCTTCAAATATTCAAATGTAATGTCAAATGACATCTTCTGATGCCTTGACCCTGATCCACGTCCTTCTCTATATCCTTTCGTCGAACAACCCTCTTTACTCTTGTTCTCACTCTCTGTAAACCCTTGCGTGCCACTCCCGCCTTGCTTGGGGTGAAATGTTTAAAAAAAATTGACTAAACAACCATTTCTCGTCAGAATGCGACATCGCGTCCTTCATTCAGTCTGGAATCAAAATAACTTGTTGCTCACTTTTGGTTTTGGTTTTCTTTACTTCAATTTTTGGTTTCTCTATTGCGAGAAGCATAATATTCCCCTTTTCTTCGAAGCTTCTCGTTGAAAAGTACAGGAAAGAAGAGAGGAAATTGACTCTTTTGCCTTCCTGTGAAAAATGTTACTGGATTTTTAATTTATATTAGTATAAAACAGCTTGAAGCCAGTGGCGTAGCTAGAGTAAACGTCACCCGGGGCGGTCCTCTCAAATGTCACCCCAATGACCCCGATTCACCCTATGCTGAATGGTTAGCTGTAGCTAAATTTTCATACATGCTCTACCTCTACTTTACTCTACTGACCGGTACGTTAATGTTTACATGTATGATCCAAGACAAAATCCAATACCACAAAATAATCAGTTCAAATCAAAAGCTGAAAACATTGCTATTTTTTCTACTCACAAATTTCCCGACAATTTATTAGAAAATTTCTGACGGGGGGGACAAAACTGGGGAGGTCATAAATCATTTCTGGGAGGTCATATGCCAGCCTGCGAAACCCTGTGTCTCCACCACTGTTTTCAGACTATTTTTGGCACCTTACCCTGGTTGAAAAATTTTGTTGGAGGTGACATTGTGTCACCCCTCCTGTGCTGGCACCCGGGGCGGTCCCCACCTAGCTACGCCACTGCTTGAAGCTTGGAATTTTTATTTTAGTTTTAATTCCAAACTAACATATTAAATTTAATATTTCCAATAAGCAAAACACTTTACTGTATTTCAAATCGAATTTTAATGGATAGGATTGATTTGTTTATTTCATCATGAGAAAACCGATAAAAACATCCATATTGACAAATCTATCAACATGATATGAATGTCTCTACTAAAAAACTATTGGGAAATAGTCCGAATTCTAATAATGGAATAGTAGGGATATTTAAGAATGGAAAACAAACACCACAGGTCAAAATGAAGATGTCCTGAAATATAAGGGGCAAGTCATAAACCTCCTCAAAAACTTCTGATCAAAGGCCTTGAGGCCTTTGATCAGAAGTTTTTGAGGAGGTTATAAACACCTCTTAATTGCTGGTGTTCCAAGGTCCATCCTGACTTGGGGTGGTAGCATCTGTCAGGGTCCCAGCTGCGGAAAAATAGTTAACCCACCAAATGGAGCCACTATGAAAGTACAAAAATAGTTTTTAATACCAGCAATAGTTTTTTGGAAAAAAATTATTACCAGGAATATATTTTTGAAGAAAAAATATCACCAGCAATACAATTTCGAAAAAATACATTTTTGGAAAAAAAAATATTACCAGCAATAAAAATCTTGTCGGCATTAAATAACCCATTTAGGTTGATATGCCGTAAAAGAAAAGAAACCAAACTCAACCTAGAATAGTCTGATGTTGGTGCAGTTTTCTCAAGCCTAACAAAATATTAGACAAAAACAAACTGTCTCTCTGTCTCCATATATATATATATATATATGTGTGTGTGTGTGTGTGTGTGTGTGTGTGTGTGTGTGTGTGTGTGTGTGTGTATTCATAGGAAGGAAGATAGAGGCTACAAAGAGAAGGTTGGGCGCCATATTTGACTTGACAGCTGCATTTCTCTTTGATCGAGATGTCTAAGGAGATATTAATCCTCATCGCTATTTCCTTCTGCGAATGATTTAGTTAAAAACCTCTTATTTCGAATAGAAAGGGATTATTCTTTGCTTATGAATGGGTGTAGTCAATCGTACATCTCGGAAAGGAGAAATATAAAGAAAACATTGAAGCAAAAAAAAAACAAAAAACAAAAATCTATTAGTATAGAAATTGCACAACTCCCATCAAGTCATTTCAGTATTTGTGATGTTGTGTGTACCTGTATTGGTACTGTGTACTTATGGGTAGGTATACGCGTTTGTAGATGTTATTATGTACGTGTCTTTTATATCGCTCTTTGCCTCTGTGCTGACTTAGTTGTATCTACTTGTTGTTTTCTCTTACTTTAGTGTTTTTGTTTGCGTATATGTATATGTGTATGCGGATATGTGTGTATGTGTGTGAGTTTATTTCTATTAGTGTGTTTGTATTTGTTCTGATATCGGTGTGTATGCATGTGGCTTTTTATTACGCGTGCAAGATGACGGCTGAAAAAAAAAACTATGGGGGCCAACAGGTAGTTTTTTTTTTTTAAAATTAGGTGTTTTCGTAGAATTCAAATAAAAGAGAGATATTCTTTAAAGAAATGAATAAAATGTAGGCATTTGTGTGAAAAATACTGAAGAAGATAGATAGATAGATAGATAGATAGATAGAAGCAGTCTGAGATAGATATGAACAGACTGAGATAGATAGATAGATAGATAGATAGATAGATAGATAGATTGAAGAAACTGAAAAATAGATAGATAGATAGATAGATAGATAGAAAGATAGATAGATAGATAGATATGAACAGACTGAGATAGATAAATAGATAGGAACAGTTTGAGATAGACATGAACATACTGAGATAGATAGATAGATAGATAGATAGATACGATCAATATGTAATAGACAAACAGACAGACAGACATATAGATAGATAGATAGATAGATAGATAGATAGATAGATAGATAGATAGATATGAACAAACTGAAACATAGATTTCAAATGACTGAGAAAGAAAGAAAGAAAAGAAAAGAAAAGAAATCTCGACTCGATCTTTTTCTCCAAATCTCAATAAACACCATTTTTTTATATCCTTCCGGGAATATTTAGGCGACAAATAACCTAACAATAATACTGAAATATTGGAAAGCCACTCAACTCCTTTTCAAAAAGAACCTGATTCCTGCCATGTCTATCTTTACAAGAGTCAGATTAAACCGAAAATGGTGTATTACTTCTATATTTGGGCTGTAGCTTTTTAATCCTCACTTTATCGACTTGACAGAGTTCAGAAGCGTGTAGGTGACTTTGTCGTTGATGAGTTATATTCCACGATACAATCGCTTTCCCCACAGACGGAACATGACTAGCCTCACAATATTATATCGCTACTTTAATTATCTGTCTATATTTCTGAGATGAGGTATTATGTACATTATTTAAATTATTCGGGCTATTGCTCTCATTTTTTTGCCATATTTATTACAACGTTTCGGCCGTTGTACGCTCCGACCTTGTTCAGGTGGTTGGAATGTCGAACTGAACGCTTTATTTCGCTCACTGGGGTAGACTGTTCTAGTTCCACGTGTCATGTTTAATGGATGTCTCCTGCTAATTCCCCTCTCCAAATTCTCCACATTGGGTTTATAATACCCGGAAATTCATACACAGATGTCCTCAAGGACAAATGGCACAGTGGATAAAGGCGTTAGATAGATCCAGTGACAGGACCCAAAGAGTGTGAGTTCAACACCCGGTTAAGGCAGTAACTTAGAGAGGGGAATTAACAGGAGATAACTGACATCCTTTAAACATGGCATGTGGAACTAGAACAGTCTATCCCAGTGAGCGAAATAATGGGTTCAGTTTGACATTCCAACCACCTGAAGAAGGCCGAAACGTTGTAATAAATACGGCGACAAAGATGCGGACAATACACTGAATAATGTATATATATTGCTACTTTCATGTCAGATGTTCGATCCAACATTCTTTTATTTTAACAAATGAGATTTTCGCAGTTCGGAAACGGCCGATCAACTCATTCTCATTTCATTTTATTGCTAAGGAGGGTGTTACTCTCAGACAGCATCTTTTCCCGGAAATTGTAGAATGGACTCCCGAGTGAATGCTTCAACAATGTGAACCTCTTCATATCTAGCGTCAGTCTTGATCTGTCTATCCTACACATCGTCATAATATCCGCATCTTGTTCCATCCGTTTACTCAACAACAACAGCTTTATTTTTTAAACTTTTGTCTTCAGTTGCTTTTGGTCTTTCCATTGAGTGAACAAAAGAAACAAAAAGGCCAAAAATAAACACATGGCCCAGTGGATAAAGGCGTTGGGTAGATCCAGTGACTAGACCTGTAGAAGTATGTGTTCAATAGATGGTTACAGCAATGGCGAACCAAAAACTTGGACAGTTGGGTTAAAGGGAAATAACTGAGACATCCTGAAGAGACATGGCACGTGGAACTAGAATAATCTATTCCGATAGACGGGATAAAGGGTTTGGTCCGAAATTCCAATCACCTGAAGACGGCCAGAGCGTACAACGGCCAAAACGTTGTGAAAATGACAATGACGATGAGGATAACAACCCGAATAATGTAAATAATGTAAATTATCATAACACCTCATCTAAGAGATATAGACGGATAAAAAATTAAACTGTTCTAATTATTTTAGAGGGAACATATTTTGAAAATTTCATTAATTCCTTCCTCATTTTGACGACTTCCTTGTGATTTGTGAGAATAAACGCTCATGATATCGAACGGACACTCGACCTGCCTCGAAAGAACTAATTGATTTTATTTAGGAAAATATGTCTCTCAAGTTCACAAACCTTTTATCGCTTTTTCTAAACTGATAGGTGTTTCCTTACCATTATTTTATTCGTTTTCAACATGTTATTATTTCTCCTAAAAGTTATAAATTACATGTGTTATTCATTTTAGTTGTTGCTGCTGTTGATTTCGTACATTTATAGCGATTGTGTAGCGCCAATCTATGTTACAATCAGCAGGCTTCCTTCGTCCTAAGCCATTTGTAATCATTGATCTTAGAAAGCGGTTGTATACAGCCGACAGTTTAGTTTATTCTGAAAGAGTTTAGGACATTGCATGACATCCATATGAAAGTTTTGATCTCACGTGGCAATTTAGGTAAATAACTCGAGTTTTTAAGTTAACGTCATGGTTTTATAGCCACTTGCTGCAAGGCAACAAGGCCTCTGATCAGGGTGGAGATTTTGAGGAGCATGGAACCACTGGTTAATTTTTGTTGTCTCCAGATTCACCCTGACCCGGGGAGGAAGGACCTGTCAGGAACCCAGCTATGGTTAAATAGTGCCCCACCCCCAAACAAAAACAAAGCACTATGAAAGTATAAAAGTATATTTTTATAGTAAAAATACCAGAAGTTCATATTTATATGAAAAAAAATTACTAAGAATATATATATATATATATATATATATATATATATATATATATATATATATATATGTAACGTAATGCCTATTGAGATTAGGTGTCATGGGTTACTGAGACATTCGGTCATTTCCTTCCTTTCAAAAATAGGCATCACTGGCCGTTGGTTGAAAAGCGTTTCGCATCGCCTTCAAAAAACTGCTCAACACGCGTCAAGTTGGATTTGGTCGAGATCAAAACAAGCAAATAAAATGCGCGCAACATCACGACCTAATATGCGCAAGTGAGATATTTGCGTTGTCGTCTATAACGATTTTTACGAGCGCGTCAATAACAGCAAACGCGTTCAGGAAACTTTCATTACAGATAGAATTTACTTAAAGGAACGATTAATTAGTTTATCTTCATACCCTGCCTGGTGGCAAACGCTGCTCGTGGCGCCACGGGTGGCGGTCCCGCCATAGCCACCGAAACCGTGAGATCACCCCTGGTCGGGGGCTGATGAAGACAGGGTATCGCACGTGCTAACACACGTTGTATGTTAAAAAAAAATAAATAAAATAAAAAAATTATAATAAAGGTACCAACAGTACAGTTTTAAAACAAAATGACCAACAATACATTTTACAGAATAATTACTAACAATACATTTTATAACAAAATGACCAACAATAAATTTTATAGCAAAATGACCAACAAGACATTTTATAACAGAATGACCAACAATACATTTTGTAGCAAATTGACCAACAATACATTTCATCTGTAGTTGAGGACATAGAATTTTATTCAAAATATATTTAGTTAAAGTTATAAAATTGTATTAAAAATATTTAGAGGCTGATATGGCGATGAGCAAATTCAACCAACCAAAAAAACCAACATAAATAATTCTTCATACCATTAATCCATATTTCTAGCCTACAATGTTTTAAATAAAATTGTATTAAATATAACAGAACTACAACATAAAGCAAACACATCATCGCCTCTAGTAATAATGTCCAAAGAAACATGTATATGCAGAAAAGCTGAATAAAATCTACCATGTATTCAGTTTTGAATGCAGAATAAGATATGTAGCAATTATTACTTCAAAGATCCCAAGAAAATTTATTAAAGTTTTAATTAAAGTATTAAGTGTATTAATAATTATTAGGTTTATTAGACAAGATTGATCCTGTTTTAAATATATTGGAGCAATCTTGTCTAAAGATTACTGCAACCATAGTAATGATGACCAAATTTACAAGAATCTGGAGGAGCAAAATCACCTTCCAAATAAATTATAGACTGTACAAATCGCTGGTAGTCTCCATTCACCTATATGTGTGTGAAACGTGGACAAGGTTGGCAGGTACTGAGAGAAGGATCCAAGCGTTTGAGAATAAATGCATGAGAAAACTATTTCGCGTCTTCTATTGGGATAAAAAAAAAGAAAAACAATGAGTTTGTAAGTAAAAGAGTCGAAAGATTTGTGGGCCACCAGGAACCTTTTCCCGCCACTCTCAAACAGAGAAAAATGGTGTGATTTAGACAAATTACAAGAAACTTCTTCCTGAGCAAGACCATCATGCAAGGCGCCGTTGAAGATGGACGTAGGAGAGGACGCCAACGTAAAATCTGGTAAAATCTGGTTGGACAATATCAAAGAATAGATAGGCATGACTATACAAGAAATGCCGCTGTCTGCCTTTGATAGACCGTTATGGAGGAGATTTAGTGTGGCTTCTGAATTTGGACCTCTCCTGCGATTACAGATGATGATGATGATGATGATGATGATAAAATAATCCATAGAACCAAACAACCAATTGGAAAAAAATCTTCATGACATTGATCCAATTTCTTAAATCAAACTGTACTACGAAATATAACTTCAAGCAAACTACAATACAAAATAAACATATCACCGCCATTATTGCCCTGCAAAAGATGAGTATCAATTAAATTGTGAAATCAGAATAACGTATTATTTTTATTATTCAAAACACTCAAGAAAATGAAATTTCGGCATTAAATAACCCATAAGGTGTTGATATGCCGTTAAGCAAACAAATAAAATCAATTATCCTCTGTGCAATTTGATTTTGAAAGTAACTGTTGAGCCCTTTTTTTTACACACATGGTATCACTCAGGGTAATACATATACTACTGCTAGTGAATACCCGGAAGAAGAACGAGAAAGAGCAACGAACGAGAACGAACAAGAGCCACAGTGAGCAAGCATGTAGACTCAGTAAGAAGTCATACAGTGATACGTCGATACCAAAGACTGTATAAATATATATTTTGCTACTAACCCGCATTCTTATAACTACTAACCTGCATTACCAGTTTGTATTATTACATTAATACATTTATTTTCCTATATTCCTTCTTTATTGGTACCAGATTTCATCCCGGAATCCACAACAGTAACTATTCCCTACATTGTGGTATTTAAAGTTTTTAGAGTTTATTAATTCCTCATCTTGATTTATTGTGATGCAATTGACGTAAGAGGCATCACTGCTATCGAATTTCAGATCATAGTTTCTATTTTAGAATGGTTCCTCTTGAACACAACTCCTTGGAACAATTCGAAGTGGATTTTTTTTTTTTTTTTTTGTCGAAATCATTTTTATTTCAAGTAAAGTAAGCATGACTTAAAGACACGGGATCAATTATTTAAAAACAAAGAAAAAAAATACTGAAGTATATAATAGGTTTTTCAACTCCAATATCTGTTATCGCTCTTTCTAGAACTAATAGTGGTTTCCTTTATAAATTTTAGCTTGAAGTAATGTAGAATATCAACATATTCATTATGTTTATCATTTTCTCTTCGACTTAGTTTGTTGAAAGTCCTCAAGTGATATGTTTTATCTTATTTCTGCTGTAGAGTAGTTTTCACAGTGGAGGCTTGTATTTCACTAAGTCGGTCCTAAATTAGGTTCGACGTACAAAACGTTAGGAACTTGAAATAATAGTTAATGACGCAGCAATCTAGTTTTGGTGGATTGATACTTCAATGTCCGACATCGACTGACTCACTCAACTCCACTGAGCCCAACTGGTGACCGCTACTACTACTACTACTACTTATTATGTGTGGGAGAGTCTATTACAATAAAATAGGTAATGTTCCAGTATAACAATTTCTTTGTTCGATATTCTGTAACGCAAGATTCGAAGATCCGTATGACCTACATAACTTCATTTGCTCAAAGTTATTTTTAATCATTGATCTGAGAAAGCTTTTTTTCAAACAGCTGACATTTTAAATATGTCTGAACAGTTTAGGCGCCATAACGAGGCCATTTAAATACGATGAGACGTCCTTACGTTAATGTTTTGGTTTGGTAGCATCGGGCGGTGTTACAAGAAACTTTTCCGAGCGCAGCCTATTCCATATTCAATTTCCTTATCGCTTGACGAAAATTTGTTGTAAATAATACGCCGTGGTATTTAAATACTTTAGCATTCATTGACAACGCATATTATATTTTTACTAGCAGCACGTTGCCCGTGCTTGATTCAAAACTCGTACGACTCATACAGCAATCGCTATCACTTGACTTAAAATATTTTTGCCCTTCCTTGCCTTTAAAGGAGTACCCCTTGCCGTGCTGATGTTGCTACATGCTTGCCTATCTCACAATGTAATTTTTTCTAAGCTCTATACTAAACATTAAATCTGTTACGAAAAAAGAACTAAACAAAATGAACACAAAACGATCAGCTTTAAAAAAGGACTCGTAACTGGAAAAACCGAATGAAAAAAGAATGTTAACCACAAATGCTTTTTCACATCCAACCCAGTTCTGCGGAATCAGAATCAACGTTTAGTTTAAGCAAGCGAATGAGCCAATTGGAGTAAAGTGCGATGCAGATTTAAATTTTTCCCATTTGTGACGAATGCAGCTATCGATATTTTTGGCATGCTAGCATGCTAGTTAACATTCGTGTCAGTCAGCTGTGGGCTCTCACGCTGGCCAATAGAATCTTCCTGTCTATTCGTGGCAGCCAGCTATAGGCTCTCACTCTGGCCAGTAGAAAATGACCGCACTACTACATGAAAACTGCCGTAGAAGCATGAAAAAATCGATTATTTCCACTATCGATGGGAGTAGGGAAATGTAAAGTCGGTCTTGGCCTTACCACTAACTTGGAGCATGTGCATGTAAATTTTGTTGCAAATCTGTCGAAAATTGCGGCAGTGCATTCGTTACACACACACACACACAGAGAAACACACACACATACAGATCCTGCCTTTTATAGATAGAGCTGATGGATCCAGCGTGTGTGACTAATGACTGCTTTCATTCCAATTCGAGATTATAGTTTTTGTTTTGAAACGTTTGTGCCGAGTTTTATTTGTTGGAATCCTTCATAGATAATCCTGGTAATGGTCTACTAGCAGCTTTATTGGAAACGGTGAAAACAAATTGATTGTAACTTTTATTGGAATCCTTTGTAGAAGATACAGATTTTATGTTCCAGATCATTTTTATCCCGACTATGAATACCTACAAGCTTGTGAAAATTAATTGAAACAATGGCTTTACTTTCCTTTCTTCACCATACGCCCAGTTTTAGAGCCACTGGAGTGACAGGGTTTAATCGATTTCTATTTTTTTCGCTCATATTAGGCCATTTGCTGTGGTGTGCAGTAATATGAATCTATTTTCGAGGTATATGATTAAATTTGTTTGGCTAGAAAAATATTGCATCATCCGTGATTGCATCAGATTTTCATCACGCCCAGACACTATTGTCCCGACTGTCATTTACTACGGTCATTGTTTGCGATGGGCGTTACATTAAGAGAGCGTATGTAAATTGTAACGCTGCCCAAACTCACTGGCAATCCTTACCAGAGATCAAATCAATGTAAAAGAGATTGGCCCGAAAAATCTGATTTAAAAAAAATCGAGAATCTGTGGAAAAATACGAAAGAAAAAGAAAATAATAGCAGAATTATCCATTTTGTTACAATTAATTTGCATAAGTGTGTATGTAATCAGCATATCACCCGTCATAATCAGTATGTTGGCCACGGGAGGGGAAGCAAGATTGTCGTCTTCCATTGGTAGACTCGTCTGGAATGTGTCATTGAATGCTTAAATTCTCGTACAATGTCTTTCAGAAACTAAACAAGACGTAGAGACAATGATTTATTTTAAAAGACAGAAAAGACTTTAGTATTCATTGCTTCCACGTCTTATATTTTTATGATGGATTCAGGGTATGTGCCATTACTGTTTTTATTCCAAGTCTAGATTATAGTTTCTCTTTTGGAAAGGTTTGAGTCCTACTTCTTGGAACACTTGATAGAAGATGTTTTCATTGTCATGATCGATTCAGGGTATGTGCCATTACTGTTTTTATTCCAATTCCAGATCATAGTTTCTCCTTCGGAAAGGTTTAACTTGAGTTCCATTACAGTTAATTTTATTCCTGATATAATGGTCAATATACTGGACCGCATTTTATTTATTTAATCTGAATTATTTAGGGAGGCACGGTGGAGTAATGGATAGTAGTTCGGATTGAGGAATCGAAAAGCCGATTTCGAATTCCAATCGGATCCATTGCATTCACTTACATGCTAATGAATCGACTTCTTCTCCCGCCAGCTAGGGGGAAATAGTAGAACACACATGGTTCTATATTCTAGGAGAAAGAAAAACTCTGAATTCAAAAACAGCCTGGAGAGTGTTGGGCTCTGTCAGTCTATCTTGCCCAAGAAACACCACATCTACTGCGGCTGCAGTACGCGTGTTGCCCCTGCGACCCTACTGAACAGATTAAGTTCTATAACCTTGGGTTGCAACCGGTCTAGGAGAAGGAAAACTCTGAATTCAAAAACGCTTTTTGATTCGGCTTATGGTAGAATACAGCGGCCGATCCTGTGTTTTTTTTTCTGTGGGGTGGACGAATTTTACAAACTTATTTCATTTATTTTGATTGTTTTGTAATATTTTATTTACGTTATTGTGTTAATTCCCTACCCTCTTATTTCAGATAAGATTTTTAGTTATTTTTGTAAGAAAAAAGATGATTTGTACATATTAAAATTTTAAGCCATTGGTTTTCTGTTGGATTTCTGTGAATAGTTGGTATTTTCGTAAATATAGAACTGAGTGTCGAAGAATGGATTCTTGTGGAGAGTAGGTCAGTTGTAAGAATAAATGGGTCGTCAATCTGATTTTACTAGGTTTAGGATAGTCAGTGGTGACAAGCCTTTCCCCACTTCCCCCCTCAGATTTGTGCTACATGAAATTTTATTTTAAAATAAATGGTCTGATTATAATTAACTCGGATATAAGAACAGCCTGAAATTATTATTAGTAAATTGATTATTTAGGAGTTGGCAATCATAGAAATGTAAGGGTCTTTTAAATAAAGTGGGCATTAGTACTTTCATCAAATTGTATAAACTAAGAACTTCTATGAATATCTATCAATATACACGTGTTAGGAGTAAGTCTTGTTTCAAAGCACTTTCTTTAATCAAGACCGAATCGCATCATTTTTTTTTTCAGTGTCTTCCCCAAACTTTGGTCTTCTATAAAAAATAATGTACTCCGCTGATTGTCCGAATTCGGCGCCTAATAATTAAGGATGAAGAATTAAAGTTACCCAAAAGTCATGGATAAATACTTTTCAAAACTTTATATCATATCAGTTGTTATATTACACAATATTTTAGCCTAAATATTATGACAAAAACAAAAGATACGACAAAAAGTGTGAGTTTTGATGATGGATTCATGTTTCTCGTCACCGTTCATCTTTCCCACTTGGAAAAACAAGACAATTATTATACTAAACTGTTCTGTGTGTGATCAACATGGCTGACGCTTGATCCCTGGAAAGGAACATGTTGCGACTTGTTGGCCTCACGTTTTCAACTGACTGGAATTGAAGTGGAACGGCTACATCGAATAAATGGCGGCAACTACTGCAAAGTGAGTTGGGTCATTTTGGGGTGCCAGAAATTTTTTCTCGTCAGAGTCCATCCTGCACATTTACAAGTCTGCCATTCGCCCGTCTATGGAATGGTGCTGTCATATCTGATCTGGAGACTCTGTTATTCCTCTGGAGGCTCCAGACAAAATCTAAAGAAGGATTAGTAACGTAATTGATCCTGACTTGTAATCTCGACTTCGGTCATTACCTCAACGTCGAGATGTGGCTTTCCTCTGTCTTTTCTACAAATATTTTCTGACTTCAAGACAAGAAAGAACATAAATATGTTGGATATCTTACGCTATTTATTTCTGTTAAAAATACAGAAAAATATGGCACAAGGTCAAAAAATGTGATGGGCAAAAAGATGGTCTTCATCTGTCTTAACTTTAAACTTAGCTACCCGCAAACACTTACCGAAGCATACAAATAATATTCCTAACACCAAAACAGCACACTCTTACTAACCATTCTTACTACATTCACCATAATACCTCATTGTCTCAATGAAAATCCTAAATACTCCCCATATGTACAAATTGTCGTCTGTGTGGGGAGGGGAATAAAACAACGTTAAAAAAAATCCTCAATGAGTATGTACAATATGAGTATAATATATTTACAAAAAACTAAACAAAATCATGTTAGTGATAACCCCCCCACAATCCTTAAATGTGGCAGAAACATCAGTTAACTGGACGAAATAAATGTGGGAATATAAATAAAAAAAACATTCAATCAACCCTAGCACTCACACAGACATGCACTCATCCAGACACGACAACAAAAAGAAAAAAAAAACACAGGCAAAAAAAAAAAAAAATGAAAAGCGCCCCGCATCCACCAGAGAACTGACATCACTGACCACTTAATGAGGGAGGAAGTGGGGAATTAAACTAAAGAAAAGTAGGGAGAGAAATAAAAGGTGCCAATGAGCAAAGACACAAAAAACAAACAGAAAAAGAATAGGAAAACAAGAAAGGGCAGAAAAAATGAACAAAAAACAAAACAAAAAACAAGACAAAAAATAAGGAGGAAATAAAACGGGAAAGAAAAAGACGGCAAAGAATTTTGGAATAGAAAAAAAGAAAGAAAACATTGAAGACGGTATAATAAATCGACACATGAGAAAGAAAGAAAGAAAGCCAGACAGATAGAAAGAATGAATGAAATAAAGACAGATAGATAGATAAATAGAAACAAAAAAGAAAGAAAGAAAGAAAGAAAGAAAGACAGACAAACATATAGATAGACTGATAGATAGATGGAAAGAAAGAAAGACAGATAGATAGATAAATAGAAAGAAAGACATACATAAATAAATAATAGAAAGAAAGAATGATAGATAGATAGATAGATAGATAGATAGATAAAAAGACAGACAGATAGATAAATAGATAGAAAGAAATATAGATGGATGTGAAGAGACTGATATAGGTAGAAACAGAATGAGATAGGTAGATATGTGCTACATATGAATAGACTAAGATAGATAGATAGATGGGAAGAGAGTGATATAGGTATAGATAGATTGATAGATAGATAGGATTGCAAACAGACTGACAGATAAATAGATAAATAGAATGGAAAACAGACTGGTATTCATACATACATTATATATATATATATATATATATATATATATATATATATATAGAGAGAGAGAGAGAAAGGGAGAGAGAGAGAG
>CAHIKZ030001209.1:887500-952500 GCA_903632075.3 Acanthosepion pharaonis
TTAGTTTAATAATATCCAGAAATTTATACACAGATGTCCTCAAGGACACATGGCACAGAGGATAAATTCGTTAGTTAGATCCAGTGACAGGACCAAAAGTGTGTGAGTTCAATACCTGGTTAAGGCGGTGAAGAACTTGGATAGGTGAATTAACAAGAGATAACTGATAACTGACTTTCATTAGACATGGCACGTGGAATTAGAACAATCTACCCCAGTCAGCGAAATAAATGGTTCAGTTCGATATTCCAAGTAAAAGAAGGCCGGAGTGTACAACGACCGAAACGTTGTAATAAATATGGCGACACAGATGAGGACAATAGTCCGAATAATGTACATAGTGTACATAATACCTCATCTCAGAAATATAGACAAATACTGAAGGGCCGAAACGCTGTGATAAATATGGCGACAAAGAAGAGGACAATCGTCTGAATAATGTAAACAGTGTACATAATACCTCATCTCAGAAATATACACAGATACTGAAGGGCCGAAACGTTGCGTTCAATATGGCGACAAAGATGAGGACAATGGGCTGAATAATGTAAATAGTTTACAGAATATTTCATCACAGAAATATAGACAAATACTGAACGGCCGAAACGTTGTAATAAATATGGCCACAAAGGTGAGGAAAATAATTTAAATATTGTTCCGATTTCTTGCTTATTATTTCAATTAAATTTTTTTTTTGTTTCTGGAGTTCCAACAACTGCTGTTGTTGCTGTTGTATTTTTACCACAAGGGCTCATAATTCTTCAATATTAAAAGAATATCTGTCATTTTTTGGGTTTTTTTTTTTCGTTCTTTCTCTTTTATTTTCTTTATTATACTCAGGAAGAGAAAAAACAAACAAAACAAAATGAAAGCAAAGTTTTTCTAATTTCTCGTCGTCATTGTTATTTCCTACTCCGCGTGCGCATTTGTTTCGATCCCGTATCGCCCCCTGTTATAGCTCATACCTAGCGGTTATAATATTATGTCACGGTTAGGCAGCCGCCGTAACATTTGTTAGAAATTCTCCTCGACTGACTCCAACGAACTACTTTATCTAAGGCGGCTTGCTTAGATCATTTGTGTTACCGGCGCTAACGTATTTATACCACAACAGTTAATATATCTGTGAATGCTGGATAATCTTTTCAACGACGAAGAAGAGAAGGAGCAACAAAAATATGGCTCTGCAGAAGGATACTGAGAATACAATATACCGAACATCTGAACCAACAAAGCTTAAAGGCAAACAGAAACAAAATGGACACTTATATTTAACATCAAGAAGATAGAGTTGACATTTCTAGAGCACATAATGAGGAGAGAGAAGGCAAGAGGGACAGAAAAACCAACAAATCACTATCTAACGAGCTTGTGCAAATCCTTCGCAGAACAGGGATTGGAAGACATGATAAAAGTTTATTAAGAGGTACAAATGAGAGGATGCTGTGGAGTGACATTACTGCCCACGTGATTAACAGACACGACACATGGAAGAAAAAGAAATATTCTGTTATCTTCAGGTATCTATTCGTAAATGTATTTATTCTCCTCGGAGGTCTTAGAGAGGATGCAAAAACGGAGGAGACATATTTAACATCAGAAAGAGGCAGATGAAGTTCCTGGGACACATTATGAGGAAGGAGGGCCTGGAGAATCTGATACTCACGTGTCGAATAGACGAAAAGAGAGACAAGGGAAAACAACGCATAACATACCTAGCGGCATTATGCAAGTGGATGACAGAACGTTGTCTGTGGGAGGTAACAGAGGAAAGAAACTTATTGAGAGAGGGGGGGGTGAGAGCCATGATCGCCTACATCCTGAATGGATGCAGCACATAGAAAGAAGAAAAAACCAAACTGGGCTATTATTGTACGTTTATTTTTGTCTCATATTGAAACATTAATGACTATATATACCTGAAATAAAATGTGTTGTCAAAGAGAAAAATATTTTTATGTTCCTTGTCGGAACCATTATTTATATATAAGATATGTTTCCAACACTTGGTTTGGTTTGTTTTACGGAATATCAACCTCAATGTGTTATTTAATGCTGACAACATTTTTAGGATAGATTCGTATGAATAGAATATGTATTCTTTGGTTTAGATTGATTTGGTTTATTTTTTTTAAAGCATATCAACCTCAGTGGGTAATTTAATGCCGACAAAATGTTTATTGCTGGTAATATGTTTACTTTAAAAATCTATTTCTGTCAATATTTTTTCCTTGAAAAAATCTCTAGCTGGTAATATATTTTTCAAAAAATATATAGCTGTTTTTATTGCTGGTATTTTTTAAATTTTTACTTCAAAAATTATTTCTGGTTATAATTTTTTTATTACAAAGTATTTCTGGTATTAAAACTTTTTTTTTGAACAAGTTTGGTTGTTAACTTTTTGCACATAGACGGGACAATAACAGGTGCTACCACCCCGGTCAGAGGGGACACCTGCAATTAAGAGGTATTGCCATGCTCACCAAAACCTCTTGATCAGAGACCTTGCTGTTAGACGTAGTTTATCGTCATACCCAGGACGCGGATGTAGTTTATCGTCTTACTCAGGATGCGGATGTAGTTTATCGTCTTGCCCAGGACCCGGATGTAGTTTATCGTCATACCCAGGACGCAGATGTAGTTTATCGTCTTACACAGGACACGGATGTAGTTTATCGTCATACCCAGGAGGCGGATGTAGTTTATCGTCATTTCCAGTATGCGGATGTAGTTTATCGTCTTTCCCAGGACACGTTTGTAGTTTATCGTCATACCCAGGAGGCGAATGTAGTTTATCGTCATTTCCAGGATGCGGATGTTGTTTATCGTCTTTCCCAGGATACGGTTGTAGCTTATCGTCTTGCCCAGGAGGCGGATGTAGTTTGTCGTCATACCCAGGACGCAGATGTAGTTTATCGTATTACACAGGACACGGATGTAGTTTATCGTCATACCCAGGAGGCGGGTGTAGTTTATCGTCTTACCCAGGACGGGTTTCCAACACATGACTCTCCCCTATCATCCACCTATTTGTTTAATTTAATTTTAACCCGGGTAAAAAAAATAACAATAAAAAAATCAATAATTTAAATAGGTACCTATTAGAATAAGGATGAAACTAATTTATTCCAAGAAAATTAGAAAATCATATATTGATGCACTGTACAGAGAATTAATTGTTTTTTCTTTGTCATTTGTGGTTCGTTCATAAGAAGTAATTGCGAATGAACAGTTTTATTTCTATCAGCGAACTTATGAGATAGGGGGGATGTACTACTACTGCCAAGAGAGGGCAGGTGGATTTTTCTCTTTTTTCAGAGATTTTCCATTCACACTCGGTGAGAAAATTGGGTTTATAGCATAAATAGTGACATCCAAAATTAAATCTATTCCTTTCACCAATTTTTAAGCATTTATTGTTAATGATCATCTAAAAACGTAGAGAAATACCTAAGTTCCGCATGTTTTTGCTCATAAACTGAATCAAGAATGTGACAATTTCAAGAATAAATCCAAATAAAGACAATATCTTGTTTTATTAGATACAGTGAATGGAAAAAATATTCAAACCAGAATTCTAATTATTAATCCCATGAGCAAAATATAGCATTTTTTTTACTGTATTCTATGAGTAAAAACAGTGTAAATGTTGTAAAAGATTACAAAAAAACGGCTCCACAATAACATGTGTTATATATTCTGTTTAATGAAAGCAAGAAATCAATAATATTGTATATAACACCATAATACTGCTGAGCACACATTATAAGAGAAAATCTTTTAAATTTGCATTGTTTTTTTGAAAATTGTGCTTAAACTACAGCACTGTATAATATATTGCATCATAATATAGCTAAATTATACGGTATAATTTCCATTTGAAATAAATGAATGTTTGATTTGATGGTGCAATGATTTAGTAATAATGTGCTTGTGTCATGCATCTTGTCCATATACAATTTGTAAAGCTTTAGTAAATTAAAATTTTATAAAGATATCCTATAAGGCTTTCACTGATCACCGGGAAGATTTTCAACCTAAATATTTAAACTCGGTAAAGATTTGGAAAGATATATTAAATGTCCTTATGTAAAAACTCCAACTTGCAAATTGATTGCAATACCATGGTTTCGAAATCGACCTGCCCTAATGTCAGGCGAGAGCTCACTCGTTTGTTACGAAAAAATAATTCACTAGTCTTGTGAATGCCATTGTCAGTGAATACAACACAACGTTGGTCAATCTGGTAGACATAGTGTTTTCTTTCGGTTCGCGAATTCTGATAATGAAATCACATAAAAGATTTTCTTTCAAATAATGATTTCCAAGACAAGCATTTCAAGATAACAAGATTTGGCACATCTTCCTAATGAGATTCTCAAATATAAATACAACATCATGCGGATGCTAACTTTCTAACTATGATATTTACAGCCATTTCACGTTGCAACGCAGCTTCATGAACGATCACTAAAGTTAAGCAATGTCAAGCCTGGTCAGTACCTAGATGGATGAACGTTTCGGAATACCTGTACGCTTGGATGTGCAGGTGGTGTAATGAATAAAAGCTCGAAATTGTCAATCTGAGAACCGAATTTCATTTTATGAATTGAAGTTAGATTTGCAGTTATAACACTTCATTTTACAGCTTCGATTCGGCCATTTTGACAGTTGTTATCTGAGCAAATTAAAATTCTTAGGCTCACGGCTGTATCATATTGAAACACCGGTCCCCTGTGATCACTGAAGTTAAACAACGTCGAGAAATGTCAGTAGCTGCATGAGTGATCCCTTCGGAATATCACGAACAGTAAGCTTCAATGTGTGAGTGGTTCAATGGATAATGAATCGAAATTGTAAATAATGAGTTCCAATGCTAGTTAGTATCGTTATTTTCATTTAGACACAGATACTATTGGGAAAGGTAATGATACACTTCTTCTGCCCTCGCTATGGGTTAATTAGTAAGATTTCTATCATTAAACCTATATGAAAAAAATAAAATAATATTGTCTGTCTATATATCTGATATGAGGTATTATGTACACTATTTACATTATTCGGACTATTGTCCTCATGTTTGTCGCCATATTTATCACAACGTTTCGGCCCTTCAGTATCTTTCTATATTTCTGAGATGAGGTATTATGTACACTATTTACATTATTCGGACTATTGTCTTCATCTTTGTTGCCATATTTATCACCACGTTTCGGCCCTTCAGTATCTGTCTATATCTCTGAGATGAGGTATTATGTACACTATTTACATTATTCGGACTATTGTCTTCATCTTTGTTGCCATATTTATCACAACGTTTCGGCCCTTCAGTATCTGTCTATATTTCTGAGATGAGGTATTATATACACTATTTACATTATTCGGACTATTGTTCTCTTCTTTGTCACCATATTTATTACAACGTTTTGGCCCTTCAGTATCTGTGTATATTTCTGAGATGAAGTATTATGTACACTATTTACATTATTCGGTCTATCTTTGTCGCCATATTTATTACAATGTTTCGACTGTTATACGCTCCGGTCTTCTTCAGGTGGTTGGAACCATTTATGTCGCTCACTGGTATAGATTGTTCTGGTTCCACGCATCACGTTTAATACATACAGTTATCTCCTGTTAATTCCCCTCTGAAATTTATCCACTGACTTAACCGGGTATTAAATTCACACTCTTTCGGAAGTAACATTGTATTAAATATGGCGACTAAGATAAGAACTGTAGTTCAAATAATGTAAATAGTGAAAATAATATTGCGTACGAAATAATTAGATTACGATATTGAATAACCCATGGAGTTGTTGACATGCCGTTAAAAATCAGCGAACCAGTCTCTAAATATCATGAATATTGAATGCCTCGCAGAACACAACGGTCAAATATAGGAGTATTATGAGAGAATATTATAGATTTGCCTATTGTCCAATTCATACTTCTCCCCTTTCATTTGGTCAGGAGCAAAAGCTTTTTTTCCCCCTTGATTAATGTTTCAGATTGTGCTTCTGGTCCCTTCTAATGTCTTCTCATTCTCTTTCACTCCCAGCGTTCCCTTGCATCTTAGTAGCATTATCGCCTTGCTTAGTGGGAATTCATAAAAAAAAATCAGATCAATTAAATTAAGTTGAACATTCAAAGGAGAAGATTTAGTAGACTCTAAATAGTTTAATGTGGCATTTTCATTAAGGATTATAATTTTTCAAAAGTATTTCACTACAACAAGTCAGTCGTGCCGCTAACAGGCAAGGGTCTATAGAAAGTGTAAGGTAAAAGATTAAAGTCTTCTCATTCTCTTTCACTCCCGTCAGACACTTGTATCTCAGTAGCATTATCGCCTTGCTTGGTACGAATTTATAAAAAAAATCAGATAAATTGAATTAAGTTGAACATTCAAAGAAGATTTACTAAACTCTAAATAGTTTAATGTGCCATTTTCTTTAAGGATTATAATTTTTTTAAAGCATTTCACACCGATGCAAGGCAGTATTACATCTAACACGCACGGGACTATAGAAAGTATAAAGGAAAAGACTGGGTATACGGGGGGGGGTTGAGGGAAGGACAAAAAAGAAAGGAGGAAGATAAAATGAACAACTAGGATCAAGGCAATAGAAGATATCAATTGACATTACATTTAAGTTATCGTTATCAGCAAAGCAAGTAAGAGGAAGGGAGTTTCACTGTCGGGAAGTGCGAGAGAAGAAGCTGTTGGAGTAGAAGCGGCGGTTACATTTAGCCGTTTCAACAGTAAAAGGGTGGGACCGAGATACGAAACTAATAGCACGCTTAAATTCATGTAGTCGGGGTACAAATGAAAATCGCTCGTCAGAGCAGCTGCCATGAAAATATTTATAGAAAAGACAGAGGGTAGCCACATTACGCCGGTGAGAAAATGACTGGAGTCGTGACCCCATGTCAGTACCGATTACATTTTATATCCGTGTTTGGATTTTATCCAGAACCTTGAGATGAACAGTGAGCTCCCCAGACCATATATAGCAACAGTATTCCATGCATGGACGAATGGTGGATTTGTAGATGCGAAGGATGGACTCTGACAAGTAAAAAAAAAAACCTTTTGGCGCGACACAGAGAAACAGTTGTTCTTTGCGGTATATATAGCAATCGAATCAATGTAGTTGTTCCACTTCACGTTAGTAGAGAACGTGAGACCAAGAAGGTGCAGTGAGGTGTTCTGTGTAGTTGGGCATCAACCATACTGAAAGGAGACAGGGACGTTTCTCTATGGGGAGTAAATGACAACGGCTTCTTTTTTCTTTCACAGTTTTCCACCAGTTCACACGTGTTCACTAAACCCGTTAGGTATAAAATCTTTTAAACTTTCGTTCCTTAACATATGTTTCAACGCCAATGTATATGTACCCCATTACATAAACATTTATAAAAACTATTCATGAAATACTAAAAAGTGAATATCTCAATCTTTCTTAAATAAGTGTTATACACCGTAGCTATGAACACTAATTGGTATTTCCGAGGCTCAGAAATACGTTGGACACTATTTTAAGTGGGAGGGTAATATGCTAATAGTTCACCACTAGCAGTGGTTTACCTATACACGCCGCTGGCGAGTATTGTATTTTGTTGATGTTATAAAGATTACCATTTCATTTCCAACCTCCGTTTTGGGTATTCCTTATTCAGTAACCATTTCTAGGTTACAGCAATAAGACTAACATTATTGAATGATTTGAATATTACTGACATATATAGTGCGGTTATATTGAGACATATTTAGAGGATTTAGATATAATCCCCCTCTCCAAAAAATATCATATCCTAACCTAACATTTCGACTACAGACATATACTTACAATCGTAATGTACCTTGCTTGTGCACTTTCTATAAATACTTGGTACTAGATTGGCGGTGAAGTCTCATCTATTAAATGTAAGTTTCTTTTCTCGCACTTTTCGCCTGCGGAACTCTCTTCCGACTATTGGTTACCCAACCGACTTTTATCTTCAAAAATGTAAATGCAATATCAATCGTTATCTACATTCTTCTTCTTCTTCTTCTTCTTCTTCTTCTTCTTCTTCCTCCTCCTCCTCCTCTTCTTCTTCTTCTTCTTCTTCTTCTTCTTCTTCTTCTTCCTCCTCCTCCTCCTCCTCTTCTTCTTTTCCTTCTTCTTCTTCTTCTTCTTCTTCCTCCTCCTCCTCCTACTCCTTCTTCTTCTTCTTCTTCTTCTTCTTCTTCTTCTTCTCTTTTTTCTTACTTTTTCACACCCAGTAACTTTTTGTTTCTTTTAGTGCTTTGACTGCCTTGCAAATGCTGATATGATTAATACATATATATATATATATATATATATATATATATATATATATATATATATATATATATATATATATATATATATATACCTGCATCCAGGAACACAAAAGAGACTTACGTTTAGATAAACATTCAAATTCTCTCGTCTTCAACTGCAGCTAAGTATGACATAACATTAATTTCACCAATGCCAGCCTTATCAAAAAAGAACTTAACCCTTTAAAGGGAAAATATTTTGAAAATATATTTAGAGCAACATTACCAGCTATTAACACACGTTCAAAAATCAACATTATATCACCATTTTTCTACCGGTCCATTATTCATGACTCTAACTTATCTCTTCTTAATACATAAAATTCAATAAATTATACAAAATACATACCAGATATACTTTAATGAAAAATCTATACAAACATTTTTTCAAAACATCCTGCAACGTCTCACTAACTTTTACACACTTTAGCATCTAGAATACTTTCACATTATTATGTGACGTCTTGAGTGAGTAAAACCCTTTATTTATGTTTAGTCAGATGATTATGTTTATCGACAAGGTGTAAGCATTATTTTCCGATTGTGTATTTTATTCAATTTGTCTTCTCTAGAGATATATAACGAGACATTTAACAAACACACACACACTCAATATATATATATATATTAAGATTTTGCAACATTTACAGGGGATATCTATTTCCCTCTCTTTCTTGCTCTCTCCCTCCCCTATCTATCTATCTATCTATCTATCTATCTATCTATCTCTCTCTCTCTCTCTCTATATATATATATATATATATATATATATATATATATATATATGTCTGTGAGTATTCTTGCATTTTATTCAGTTTGTTTTCTCTACAGATTTATTCTGAGAACTTTAACACACACACACACACACACACACACACACACACATATATATATATATATATATATAAGTACATTTTCTCCATCGAAACATTCATTTCTGTAGTTCACTGCTACTAAGGAGCAGAAATTGTTTTTCTCCTGATGTTGGCCAGAAACTAGTCGAGGACTCTAACTGAAATAATATTAAAATACAACCCAGTATGTCTGAAGATTTTAATTTTTAATATTTTTTATTGTTCAAAACATATATATATATATATATATATATATATATATATATATATATATATATATATATATATGTGTGTGTGTGTGTGTGTGTGTGTATTAAAATTTGTAATATTTATAGGATTCCCTAATTCCCACTCTTTCTCGCTCTCCCCCTCCCTCTATTTATTTATCTATCTATCTCTGTATATATATATATATATATATATATATATATATATATATATATATATATATGTTTTGAACAATAAAAACAATTCAAAATTAAATTCTTCAGACACACTGGGCTGTATTTTAATATTATTTCGTTTTTCATTATTTATATGTCTCTGTGTGTGTGCATGTATTTTAGTCTTACTTTAGTCAAAAAATTAAACAGAGGAAATGTTACTAATATCGAAAAAGAGAGCGTGTTTAAATTTTTAATTTCATGTAACTATACATTTCCCTTTTGTTCATCGTCACTTGCTTTGATAACTGAAATGCGTCGGCAAGGGCTAAGTACAATTTTCCGATTATCTATTTTATACTATTTGTCATTTCTTCAGAGATATTCTGAGAATTTTAACGCGCACACACACACACACACACATATATATATATATATATATATATATATATATATATATATATGTGTGTGTGTGTGTGTGTGTGCGTGTGTATTTTAGGAGGCACGGTGTAGTAATGGATAGAGACTTGGACTGAGGAATCTGAGACCCGAGTTTGAATTACGTGCTAATACCCTAGGGAAAGGTGTGAATTCTCTTCTTCTCCCTCCAGCTATGGGTAAATAGCAGTACAGAGTGGGTTCTATAGCCTTGGATGGCAACTCTTGACAACTCTGAATTCAAAACCTGCGGAGGGTCGTTTAGGGACCTTGTGGCAGGTAGTGCACCAGGTCTCTGTATTCGGCCCTTCAAAAAGTGTGGCTGGTCCTGCACGAAACCTTCACCACTATAATCAAATCTCATGTGCTGTTGTCCGGCTGTCGGTTCCCTATCAACTTATCTGCTTGACCCTCATACGTCGAAATCGACCGTAGAGTCGAGTATATATATATATATATATATATATATATATATATATATATATATATATATATATATGTGTATGTGTGACTAAGCATTATTTTCCGATTTATATTTTATTCAATTTGTCTTCTCGAGAGATATATACGGAGAAATTTAACACACACACACACACTTATATTCATATGTAAAATTTGCAATATTTATAGAAGGTATCTCCTTCTCGTTCCCTCATGCCTCTCTCTCTTTTTCTCTCTCTTCGCTATCTCTCTCTATTTCTCTACCTCTCTCTCTCTCTCTCTCTATATATATATATATATATATATATATATGTGTGTGTGTGTGTGTGTTGTGTGCGTGCGCGCCTGTCTTATAATTTGAATACAAATAGCTCTTGGAGAAGAATAGTCACTAATAGCGAAGTGACCAATCGTTCTTCCGTTCCATGAAGCCAACTCTGGAAATGGTCCATGACGTGATTAAGGTTACTGGCCATTCTATTTATCACGTTCGCAAAGGAATCATAACTACGTTCTCTTGTTATTCTAAGTAGGACTTCGCTCACACACCGACAAGTCGCTGAAGAATGAAACACAGAAATAGACCAATAAAAAGAGAAAGACAAAGTCTCAGAGGTGTCTGGTGGCAGTAAAGGATATTTATTTCTCAATATTTCCCTTGGCCCGTGTTCAGTTCCAGGTAAAACACGCTCCTTTAGTTGGTGCTACTCATGTCCCGCAGATTGAATAATTAACGAAACTTTGAATTCTCCATTTCAATCCCGTTCCTTTTTAACCTGAAAAAAAAACCTTAATTACAATTTTAAATCCAAGAAGTGAGAATTTTTGACTAGATTTATGCAGCACTCTTTTACTACGTCCATTAGATATTTTTACAGCAATATTGATTCTTTACAAGGCATCCACTCGAGGTAGACGGTTATGTTATGGGGAAATTTATGCAGGTAAGAAGCAAACGTAACAATGTTTTCTTTTTTGAAAATGTCAATTTGCTTTTATTTTTTCATTTATTCTCGTATTTCTGGGCGGCCTCAGCATAATGCGGCGTTAGTAGAGATTATCTTTTCCAAACTATTAAAATAAAGACGACTGGAAAACGAATACAACGATTTTGTTTTACAGTGAGGTTCACATTTTACAAGGCACGGAGGCCACTCGAGGTAGAGGGTTACCGTGTAAGAGGCACAATTTATGCGGATAGATGGGGAAGATAATGGTTAACCCTCGAACTGAACAGGTTAAGATTGTACTGGTCAAGGAAACATCTTCTGGTGAATCGTTTCCCAGTGCAGTGGTGCGGGAAGAAGCTGTCCGTGTGGAACTTAATTCTCACCGATTAAATATATAAGGAATGTGCGTGGTTTGCTACTCTGTACACCCTTGTGCAAATTTATTGAAACAACTGCTTTAGTTTCCTTTCTTTACCCATACGGTCAGTTTTAGACCCACTGGAGTGACAGGGTGTAATCGATTAGGTCATTTGCAGTGGTGTGCAGTAATATGAATTTATTTTCGGGATGTATGATGAAATTTGTTTGTCCTTGAAAAATATTGCAACATCTGTGATTGCATCAGATTTTCATCACGCGCATACACTATTGTCTCGACTGTCGATTAGTTGTCTTACGGCCATTGTCTGTGATGAACGTTACTCCAAGGAATCGAACGAAAATTGTAACCCTGCATGAATACAATGGAAATCCTTTCTAGTGAACAAATCAAAGTAATATCGACTGGCTCTGAAACTCTCCTGATTTAAATCCAACCAAGAATCTGTGGTCAATCTGCAAGGAAAAATTTCGTGGAGTGGAAATATGAAGTGCTAACATGTGCACTGGGTCATGTTTCATTGGAAAAAATAAGTGAATAATAACGGGATTATTCGTTTTGTTTCAATTAATTTGAAGAAGGGTGGAAATATTCAATAATATATTGTTAAGATGGGATATAGATTTTCTTTTTACTCCAAGGAAGCCTACCAAAGTTGTAACTCTGCACGAACACACTGGCAAGCCTTACTAGTGAGTAAATCAAAGTACTATAGACTAGACCGGAATCTCTCCTGATTGGAATCCAATCGAGAATCTGTAGTAAATCTGCAAGGAAAGACTTCGTGGAATAGATATGCTAAGTATTAACATGTGCACTGGGTCATGTTATATTGGAAAAATATGAAAAAAATAAATAATAACGGAATTATTCATTTTTTGTTTCGATTAATTTACACAAGGGTGTAGGTGATCATAGCCCTCCACATCTTCCTGTATAATTAATTTGCACAAGGGTGTAGGTGATCATAACTCTCCACATCTTCATGTATAATTAATTTGCACAAGGGTGTATGTGATTATAGACCTCCACATCTTCCTGTATAATTAATTTGCTCAAGGGTGTAGATGATCATAAACATCCACATCTTCCGGTATAATCAATTTGCACAAGAGTGTAGATGATCATACCCTTTCACATCTTCCTGTATAATTAATTTGTACAAAGGTGCAAATGATTATATCCCTCCACATCTTCCTGTATAATCAATTTGCACAAGAGTGTAGATGATCATACCCTTCCACATCTTCCTGTATAATTAATTTGCACAATGTTGCAGATGATTATAGCCCTCCACATCTTCCTGTATATATAATTTGCACAAGATTGTAGATGATCATAGACCTCAACATCTTCCTGTATAATGAATTTACACAAGAGTGTAGATGATCATAACCTTCCACATCTTCCTGTATAATTAACTTGCACAATGGTGCAGATGATTATAGCCCGCCACATCTTCCTGTATAAATAATTTGCACAAGATTGTAGATGATAACAGACTTCCACACCTTCCTGTATAGTTAATTTGCACAAAGGGGCAAATGATCATACCCTCCCACTTCTTTCTGTATAACTAATTTGCACAATGGTGCAGATGATTATAGCCCTCCACATCTTCCTGTATAAATAATTTGCACAAGGTTGTAGATTATAATAGACCTCCACATCTTCCTGTATAATTAATTTGCACAAGGGTGCATGTATCATGAAGTGTCCTTGCCATGAAAATTTAAAGTGGTCCGAACAGAGAATGTAGTTCGTCTGTGAACTTTTCGTGGTAGTAGGATAAATCACTGAGTGGCTTGTTCACATCCCGACTGGGGGAGGTAGGTTGGAAGCTGGAGAATATTTTGTCATACATAAGGGCTCAGAGACGCTTTTGGACTCTATTAAGGATGGACAGTGAGATATAACTTTCTAAATCTTTTACACAAGTTGTATAATTGTCTGAATTATTGCGATGAGTAGTTATTATTAGGTTGGAGCAAAAATAATGACGTAATAATGTCGTTTTTTTGACGTATACGTCAAAAACGACATTATCCCGTCATTATTTTTTGCACCAACCTAATATTTCATTCTTGTTTATGCGTTTTGTTCTCCTCTGTCCCTCTATTTTTCTTATGAGCATCAGATTTTCCAAGCCCTGTATTCTCAATATGGTCCCCAGAAAACTCAGCTGTTTCTTCCTGATATTATGTTCGATCCACAGTATCCTCAGCAGACTTCTTTTGCAACATGTTGCTTCAGGTCTCCTATTCCTCTTTGAGGAGCTCGTTCTGTACTCACTGATATACAGGAATACAGATATCACATAGAATTTCAACAGTGGTTTACTTGTTTCTAGCTATATTTTTCTGTTTCTTAGTAATCTGTTTTGCTTTTAGAATGATACTTTTGTTATCCTAATTTTACTTTGGATTTCCGCCATACTAATTATATTCAGACTACAGTACACGACATTAGTTTTGTCATCACTACAATTCAAATGCTGTGCCCTTCGTTATTCTTTTTCAATATATATATATATATATATATATATATATATATATATATATATATATCTGATCAAAGCAGGAGGACACAACTATCGAACGTGGTGATAACATATATATTATCTATGAGTTCAAATGCCCCTTAAGGAAAACCAGACTCATAAATAATTATATCGGTTACACAACTTCATGCTTAACAAGACGTCCAACGTTACGCCTATCTGATGACAGCTCAATTAGAACCCATTTAAACACACACACACAAAAACTTACCAGACTCCAGAAATATACTAGTAGAAAACACAAATATATTAAGTGCATCCACCTGTAAAGCAAGATTAAAAATAATGGAAACTAATAAAAAAGGCCAAGTCTTAACAATATTATCTACGAACAAGGCCACAATGTGCTAACCGTATTCGGAAATTAAAACATCCCTACTACACACAAAGACATAATGCACACACTCAATTAAGCTGAAAAATCGAATCATCCTTGATAATGGCTAACGGTATAGCCGAAAGCGCTAGGAAATACAAAACATTTAGACTGTTTTACACACTCTTAGTCCAAGAAAAATTAAATAAAAAGCTTAAACTTAGTATATTGTCTGTCGTTTTTAATGAAACATGCATGAACGAAGGATTGCTGCCTAAATATACAACTATATATATATATATGTTTGTGTGTGTGTGTATGTGTGTGTTGTTTGTGTGTTGTGTGTGTGTGTGTGTGTCCTCCACACAGAGAATAATAAACATAGATCTACACAGTTATTCAGAGTGAAAAGGAAATGAAAAGATAGGGACTTATATATAATACTGAGATTCTTCTGTGATTCTGGAGAAGCCATGTTTCGGGCTCCAAATTCAAACAGGCCGGATTCATCTATGACCTTCCAAGCAGTAGCATATTTTATGAACAGGAAACGTCGAGATGAGTTTTCACAAACTGAGGACGCCTAGCCGTGGAAGATTTATTCCCAGAGAGGAATGATGACATGGACTTAGAAGCGTCAGCACATGGCATCTGGTGGAGTCGGGCAGAAGCCTTGACATGTCAAACAATTAGTCTGTCTTGAAACCAATAAAACTACTAACTGACTGACTACATTCAGTACTGCACGAAGTGACGACACTAAGCGGCCATAATGTAACTAAACATGAAAAGCACTTCTAATACTTTTAAACGAATAAGTATGAAAGTCACTGCAAAGGCTTTTAAACGAAGTACTACCCTTTTACTGATTCTATAAGCAATAAATAGCAGAGAAAACTTAATAGACACTTCAAAGGCTTTTAAACAAATTCCTACAATTGACTGACTGAACAAAAAATAAAAACCTGAGTAAAATGGAAAGACACTTTTAAGGCTTGTAAACGAGGTCCTACATTTAAATGATTGCACAAGCAATAAATAGCTGAGTATACTTTGAAGACACTTCTAAGTCTTGTAAACTACGTCCTACAACTGTCTTATTCCACAGTCTATAAAGACTTGAGTAAAATTGGATAACAGTTTTAAGGCTTGTAAACGACTTCCTACAGTTCACGGACTGCACAAGTAATAAAGAACTGAGTAAACTTGAAAAACACTTCAAAGGCTTTTAAATAAATTCCTACAGTTGACTGATTGAACAAAAAATGAAATCCTGAGTAAACTGGAAAGACACTTTTGAGGCTTGTAAATGACGTCCTACAACTGTCTTATTCCACAGTCTATAAAGAATTGAGTAAAATTGAATAAAAGTTCTAAGGCTTGTAAACGAATTCCAACAGTAAACGGCATCATATAGTTGACAAATTTCACAAGAAAGCTCTCACTACATTTGTAAAAAATTTCTATATTGTAATCAGCGTACAACAGTTGATTGATTGCACAAGCAATAAACTGCTGTGTAAACTTGAAGGGAACTTCTAAGACTTGTAAACGACGTCCTACATTTGACTGATCGCAGAAGCAATAATGAGGTGTACTAACTTGAAACGCATTTCCAAGGCTTATACACATAAAACCTTTGGCTGACTGCACAAGTAATTATGAGATTCGTGATCTTTTAAATCACTTCGATGTCTTATAAACAGTTTATATAGTTGACTGGATAGGCAATAAATAGGTGAGTAAAATTTATTCCAAAACGTGAGGACATTAATGTAGCATAACTTTGAATATACTGTGAATGAATCATCTAAGGTGAAGACGTTTAAACAATTTCCTCTCATCATAAGGCTTTCCTTCGCGACATAATGACTGAGAAATATCAATTGAAATAATCTGTTAACAAAGGCTTCGCTAACGGTTTCGCATTATTGATTTCTGTAGATATTTATGGTAAAATCAAACTATGTTTTCGGCATTTGTCTAACAGGCTACATTCTCATTTGGAGGGAAATTTAGATGAGAGAAAAAGTCGCTAACATAGCTGTTCTTTGATAAAACATTTGAAGTATATATCACTCATTAAATAACATCCATTTCATTTTGCTTATGTGTAGTTCCTTAAAGCCAATAAAAATAGTCCTTTAAGAATTCATCTGATTGACATAATGTTTGCGTTGATGCGACTGTACATGCGCAGAAATGAGAGGGGAGGCTGTGGATTTTTTTTTAATGTTTTTGGTTATATAGTCTAGCTGACTTCATTTAGTTTCTCTTTTTTTGTTTTTTCATGTTTCCAAAACTTTTGTCGTATAAATAGCTCACATTTTCATAATAGATCTGCCAAGATGGTGAAATGTAAGAAAGTGGACGTAACTTTAAAACGGGTGTACTAATAATTCTTGCTTTCTCTTTTACGAAAATAGCATTTTTTTTTTAATTTATAATTATAGTCAGATTCATTACAGTGAGTAAAATGCATTGAATGTGTCGTTTTGTAAAATGTCCCTTTTGTGTTCATACATTGTGTTCATTTTATTTAAATTCTGTGAGGTTTCTCCTATGTATATTTTGTGACAATTATTACAGTGATCGAGTAAATTCCTTTTTCATATTTTAGTTCATTATTTTTTTTTTTGTGAATTGTTTTCTCCTTTGATCAGAGTCTCATTTTTTATGACAAAATTGTGATCAATTTTGTTATGCCGGGCAACCAACGCATTTGACGTATTATTTTGTAAAATGTCCCTTTTGTGTTCATAATCTTTTATTTAGATTCCTTGAAGTTTCTCCTATGTATTCCTTGCAGCAGTTATTGTAGGTGATAGAATAAATGCCTCTTTTAAGTTTTAGCTTATTATTTTGTTTAGATATTTAATCAATTCTGAAATCGATGAATATATACATTAGTAATTTTCCAAATAACGGTATCATAGCAATGGAAGATTCGTACTGAATTTGTAAATTATATTTTTGTAACCTCCTTAACGGGATTACTACGTAATAGTTGCAGTTGTACAGTAAGGGTATCCTATAGGGGCTGGAGACCCTACAGAATTTATTATCGGTGCGATCAAATCTAATAATATAAGATACGTAGAAGGGACTGTGCTGATGGCAGATACGGAAGGAAAATTACAGGACCTCCAAGACAAAATTAAAATAAAATACAAGAACCATTATTTATAAAAAGACAGAATATATGGTTGCCAGTAAACGTGACGTAGTGTAATGGTTAGCAAGCTTATCTCTCTAGAGTGTAATGTTTAGTCAGTTTCTCTAGCTAGAAAATCCTTTAGGGTACTTAGACGTGGTGTAATGTTTAGCAAGCTTATCTCGCTAGATCAATTACGTAGTGAGTTCGATCCTCACTGCCACATCTAGGCTACACCTACAAAAAGGGGCTTTTAATGTGATGTAATTGTTACCATGTTTGTATCGCTAGATCAATGAATAGTGAGTTTGATCCTCACTGTGTGCGCCATAATTATAGCCTTGTGCCACAACTAAGTTACATTTAATAAATCACTATATGGTTGTCAGATAGAGAAACAATCCAAAACAGGAATTGAAGACAGGAGATGCCAAATCAAACAAGGGCAGAATCTTACTTATTATAAAACACAGGTTGAGTGTGTGTATGTGTGAGTGTCTGTAACGTTTATATGTTGGATCGAATTTCCTACATTTTTTAGCCGATTTCAACAAAACTTCACAGGACTACATAAAATTACCTTGTGGTGGTTCTAACGGGGCCGAAAATGGGAAAAATACTTAAAATTTTAATAAAATCAATTCGAAAACACATCGTGAGAATGAAAGGGGGAGAACTCACCCACGAAAATGTAGACAAAAGAGCATAGCATGATGGAAAAGACGCTGAACTTGACGATAACAAAATTTTATCGTCTAATGTTCATATTATTATTAAGGAGGAAAGATCAAAGTATTTTGGGGGTATTCTTTTACATTTTTTAATCGTTCCTAGCACGTCTGAAATTTTCGTTTAAAATATTGTTTTTTTTGGTCAAAAAAAAGGGCAGATAATCATTTTCAATCTTTTTTCGATTTGATAAAAAAAGATTAAAATCTTACTTTGATATTCTTTTAAAAATCAATTATCATTTTTTCAAAAACTGATTTTAATAAAACAGAGATTTTACTGTTTATTTAAAATATTTTGAACCAAGCTTAACTTAACTTCTGCTTGAAAAAATGTAATTTGAAAATAAAACAAAGCAGGTCATAACCTTTCGCATCGCTTGACGATTGACGAAAGGCACATTCATGACGTTTAGATAACTTACGGGAGGAGAATTCTTTCTACGGATGGAAGGAAGTGAAATTATTTAAGTGAACAAATTATTTACCTTGTTACTTTTAAGGAAAACTTTTCAGCGCTCTAATTTTTATTTATTTATTTATTTTTTGTACTTAGCTTTCATTTTTACGTTTACGATGCTTTATGGAAAATATAAAGAAATTAAAAAATAAGACTATTAATAGTGAGATTAAATTTCATCAGAAAAAAGGTATCTAATTAATTTAGGTACCTTTCTTATGAAATTTTATCAGAAAATGTACATAAAATACTATAATTTTATGTACATTTATTACATTTTACTGTGTTATTTGTATTTCCATTCATTTTATTATTAATTTTGATATTTCATTCATGGAAAAATGTCATAACTGAGATTAATATAAAAATAAGATCATATAAATTAAAGTTTAGCAGTAGTTAAATTTCATAAGATGATACTGTTACTTGTAGGTACCCTTCTCAGTTGAAATTGAAAATTCAAATTAACTTCTCCATACGTGTTTCGCAAAAGTAAAGAGCTTAACAGCGGAGAACAATGCTGAACTCAAATAATGCAACTAAATTGTATTCTGGTTGGTCTTCCGTACTTGATAATTACTGTCCGACTATAAACACAAAAATTACATTTCTTAATTACCATGGCTAATCTGATTGGTCGACATTATACAATTTTCAAAGTGCTAGACAATGACAATCTCACACGGACATTTTGAAAGGTTGATGTTGCTTTTAACTAATGTTAAAATATTTTTTTAAATTCAATTTAAACATTTTTTAAAAATCTTTTTAAAATTAAAGAAATAAGAAATAATTGTATTAAAAATTCAATTTTCATTGAAAAATTTTTTTGCTTTCAGAAAATATTGTCCATATTCATAAAAACAAATTAAAACAAATAAAAGCATTTGAAACTAAATAATATATTTGTTTTATTGAGTTTTGTATGTTACAATTCACAGCTGATTTTCAGGTACGTTGGCTAAAAAAAAACAAAACAAAAAAAAAACATGATTTGCATTCTTCAAAGCCTTGTGCTTTTAACTATCGTAATCACTAAAACCGATGGTCTCGAATTTCTAGAGTTTTTCATAAATTAGTTATGGGGGTGTTAATAAATATAAAAAAAATATTTCTGCCATGACTTTAATAAAATATATTTATAATAATTTCGATCATCTGTTAATAGTTTCTGAAAGTTTCATTAACATCTGACAATTATTTTTATTTTTGCAAGATTTTCCAAATTAATGTGTGTAAATACAAAAAAACGCGCTAAAAATTATCTATGTTATTTACTACCCCTTGTTGAGACAAAGCGAAACAAGATTTTTTAAATCAAAATTTAGAATATTCTAAAAAGATGGAAAAATTTTAAAAAAATAATTAAAAAAAAATTTAGTCTATCCTCTTTATAAAAAAAATAAGCATTTTGACGATAAAATTTTGTTTTCATAAACTTTGGCGTCTTTTTCATCAGACTTTGCTCTATTTTTTAGCGATTCCATGGAGTGACTTAGGTTAAAAAACCCAGGTTGTTTATGTGTGTGTGTTTGTGTGTTTGTGTGTGTGTGTGTGTGTGTGTTCCTTTATATATGGGATCGGATTTCTTACATTTTTCAGCCGATAAAACAAACAACCACTTTTTTTTCGCCAGGTAGTATTTCTTATTGTCTTGCACACTTTTTTCTTTATTTACATTCAGAATGCTTTAAAAATTCCATTTACAAGACAATTGTTTATAATAAAATTCTATTCAAAATCGATAGACTCATAACGATTGTAAACAATGTTTTTGTATGAATTTGCGTTTGACCCATTCGTAAAAAAAAAACAACTAATTAAGACATGCGTGTCTGTCAACCTTAAACAATAATCTTTGTCAATTTTATTTTTCAGTCTTTATGATAGTCGATACTTGATCTATCTCTTACTGTTACATCCCCGGGCAACGCCGGGCTCTACTGCTAGTTTTAAATATTTTGCAATTTTTTTAAATTCACTGTTGTAAATAATAAAAAAAGAGACCCCTAAATCCGAACACGGGTACGAACAGAAAATGATGCTTTGCAAAAACTAAGTAAAGTATAAGAAACAGGAAAAATTCGTTAGAAAGAATGAAGAATTGATGAACTATTACTAATATCAATCCTCCAATATGGCAGTGGATTCAGGACAATTCCATCAGAGACGAAGACAAAACTAGAGGCAGAAGAAATGCGGTTGTACAGAAGGATGGTGAGAATATCATGGACTCTAAATACGGGGAGAAATAAAAAGTAAAGGAAAATTCCATATCGTATCTTTGTATCAACTAGTGAAGAATAAATTCACATGTTACTTTTCAACATAGTACCTCTGCGCCGGCGATGCCTTTCTGGTATCATTCAACACGCTCCTTCATCCATTCCGAATAGAATCTTTTCAGTTGTTAATGTTATACTTGAACACACCTATTCTATTGTTAATAGACTCTCCCACCTATAATAAGTAGGTGTAGTAGCAGTCGCTAAGTGAGTGAGTCGCTCAGCGAGTTGGTCAGTCAGTCGATGTCGGACGACCGTTAGTCGGATATTAAAGTATCAGCCATCACAACTAGATTGCTGCGTCATTAACTATTATATCAAGTTCCTAACGTTTTGTACGTCGAACCTATTTTAGGACCGACTTAGTGAAATACAAGCCTCCACTGTGAAACTACTCTATAACAATTAACAAAGTCATGTCTATTTAGACCCATAATACTCATCATGATCTTTGGCTTTTGTCGGCCCATAGCTGATGCCTCCCGATATTCCCTACTTGTGCTAAATCGATTCTTAGTATTTACCTGTTGAAGGCATCCACAATATAGATGTGTTCTGCCATACGTTACATTATTCTTCACTCTTTAAAGGCATTCTACCCACTTATATATCATTGATTGAGTTATGAAGCATACCTGATAGAATCACTGAGTGGATCATCCATACGTCTTTCCTCGTTGCTCTATGTCATTCGACTGAACAAATGTATACTGCGAGTGGCCCATGTGCACGTGTGATGTCGCTCATCAGCGCTTCTCTGTTGCTTTTACCGCGATGAGTTAAAATTGCTTATAATTTCTGATTTAAACTCGTATAGACATAAGAGATTAAAATAAAGCTATTTGACACTGTTCCGGTAACGACAAATTTGATATTACTTTTTGTGATAAAACAAATCTTTAAAATATATAGTAATATGTTCTGCTAGGTAAGCTTTACATATTTGAGAAATATATTATATTCATACTGTTAAATAGCCAAATATTAATCTAAGCCCAGGCCTTTTCTCTATTTCACCTTTAAAAATCGGAATTACTTCTCTCCCAACCACACGTACACAACAGTATCAAGAAATCAAAAGAAAATGGTTGAATCCGTCAACACAGCAATAAAAAAAATATCTCCACACGTGACAGGAATTGATGTAATTTTCAGTTAACAGTATGAAAAGGGCGTTCTGTAAAATCTTCCAGATGTTAAGGACATTTTGATTTTGTTATTATTAGTTACTTTTTTTGATAAATTCATTTCGTTTTTGCCTTGACAAAGTCCACATTGGACGAAACGCGTTTTCCTATTGTCTTTTACATTTATAAATTCGCTTTCTGTATAGATTTTTATCATTCTGATTTTGATTGTTCGTCTAAATTCATCTACAAAAATAAAAATATATATATATATATATATATATATATATATATATATTTTTATTTTTTTTTTCTTTCCATTTTTTTTGGAAGTAAAGTCTGATGGTCCGCAGTCCTTTTGAAAGTGCTGTGGTGAAATAATTTATTAAATGGAACCTTAAAGTGGTCTGTTTATATATATATATATATATATATATATATATATATATTTATTTATCTTTTCAGTCCTACTCGATGCAGCTTTATTACAGACAAGTCTGGTACGACAAAAGGTTGGCTTTCAATCTTGGGAATATCACGGAACTGCAACTAAACAACAAATTTTTGCACAAGATCTGGGTGCCGGACACTTACTTTCTAAATGGCAAAAAGTCCTACCAGCATGACATTACAGTACCGAATATATTTCTTCGAATGAGAAAAGACGGTCGCCTCTATACTTCTCGAAGGTAAGTACACCAACGTAGGTATTAATTAAATTATTATTTTCCACTTTATTTTTGGTTATCAGGAATTTAGTTTCTCTGTAGATAGATTCCTTTAAAAATTTGTTCTTATTTAAATATTATTTCTGCTACTATATGTTTATAACACTGATTAATTATTAGGGAAAAGAAATGAAACGATGAGAAATATAATATAACATTGGTAAATCATTAAAAAAGAAGAATTTAATTGAGGAATAAAAAGAATAAGAACTCAACGGTTAAAATATGAGAAAATACCCAAAACACTCATCTATCTAAGTCTCTTCTTCATGATATATATATATATATATATATATATATAATGAAATGAACAAAGTCCGACAATTATTTTAAGACATTTTTTATGGTCATACGTTCTTTTTATAGATAGAGATATTTAAGTAAATTCTTTGTTTATAATAAACAGTATTAATAACATTTACCGGCCTGAATTTCCGAGAAATTTTCATAGAAAATATGCGTCCCCCAACAGGAATCGAACCTGCATCCTATACGGAACCGTCATATAGTCTGTCGTGATTTACCGATTTAGCCATAGAAGAGCGCTTCGGTTAGCAAGGACGATTTTACTGTTTTTAAATTACAATTTTCCATGATTTTCTCATGTACATTCATATCTGCTCGATGCGTATCCAAATGTAAACAAATGACGTCACACATTATGAAATGGAAAACAGAGCATTTACTTTGATACTTGTATCTATAAAAAGAACGTATAAACATAAAAAAAGATTTCAAATATAGTGATGGCGTTAATAAAACAGTGCTCTCGTTTATTTTTGTATCTAGATATAGTTTCTAAAATTTAAATTACAAACGTCAAGTCTATACTCAGCACCTGAATATTGCGTTGTGAATGAAACTCAGGGTTGTGCTAACGGTGAGGGATATTATGTATATGGAACAGCCTGAATGTTCGAGAAATGTCGTAGGAAATATGCGTTTTGAAATATTTGACGTGAAATACGATTTCGTTCTCGGAGAACGCCTATTTTCTACGAAATTTCTTTTGGTAGTGGGTAGGGAAGTATTTTTCAAAACGGAGCAGTAACTGATACATTAAAATATAGACATATTGAACACCCAGACACCCCTTGTCTAGCAAAATAGATTTATCTGTAACCTTGGAAACATGAATTTTGTTTTAGCTGTGTATTTAAAACCCAGTAATTTTAAAAGTTACTCCAAAATTCGCTTGAGTATGAAATGTCTTTTATTTAATTACAAAAATTAAATTCAGGGATTTTAGCTTCCATTTTTGAAACATGGTTAGAACTGTGTAGCGAAAAAACATATTTTAAATCAATTAATCTATAATATATATATATATATATATATATATATATATATATATATATATATATATATATATATATTTCAATAAAGGTGCAATTAATTTACAAATTCATGAATTATTCATACAAAAAACAAATACAAAGTTTAATGATTTTATTGGCGAGAAATCCATCGTCCCAAACAATTCAAATAATATACAAAAACCCCGACCTGTTTATGAATGAAAAGATCCTTGTTTCTATAAATTTCTGTTGCATGAGTTCTTATTATTTTTACAAGCATTCGTCTGTTCTTACAGACATCCTCAGGTATGGAATAGATTTTGTTCTTGTTTTTTTCTCTCAGTAATAATACCTTTCAAATTCATCAGACCTTAATGGCCCCAGTGCAAGAAACAACAATTTTCTGTCGTGTCATCTGATAAAGATATTTATTGGTTTTTCCCTATTCTTTTTTTTTCTCGAACGTGTCTATCTCTCATTCCAGTCATTACAGTGGATATGGAGATCTGTAGCTGAAAATCTTTTTCCTCTGTCTTTTGTTTTTTTGTTTTTTTTTTTTTTGCTTATACGAGAGAAAAAAAATGTGTCAAAAACTGGAAACTGGGTTCTTGAACATGTTAACAAGAATTTCTCAGAAGAAATAAAACATTTCTTTGAATTCACCCCGGAATTTTCAGTATTTATATATGTAAACAGGCATATACTTTTTTGCTTACTAGAAATATATCGATTTTATAGGTCACTGGGGATGTCTATGCATTTCTTTCAACTCGTTTTACTTACAAATTCTTAAAGCCGTTAAGATACACGAATTGATGATTTATTTTACATTGTTGTACATATTTCTGTTCGCCAAATGGTTCTTTCAACGTAAATAAAATACAGAAAGCTCTTAAAATGCTAGAAATGATCTTAATTGATTATAACTTTGTACACACAGCATAATGGACATTTTAAAAGTGATTAGAATGTTTGGCCGCGTGATCAGAACGTTCGCATTCTTAGACCTGGGTTCGAATGTCGCCATAGTCACGTTGTCAGAAAGGAGACTTTGCAAAGTGCCTGAAAACCAAAAGGAACCCTTGAGGGCCGTCGATAGCTATGTCGAGTGCTTGAGTGTGCTGTTCAAATTGTTGATCACGTCAGATAACACGATCTTTTCCAGAAAATGTTGAGCAGACCTTAGAAACACTGTGGGCTCTGTGGGTGTTGAATAAGCACAAATAAGACTGATCAAGCGTCTGCTATAGGGATTTCCCAGTGGCCCTAGTAGACGGGCACCCTCAAATACGAATTGCCAGCTATAAAATACTGCACTATACACAAAGTATAAAAAAAAACAATTATAAAACTTTACTTACACAGAAATTAAAAAAATACATCTTGTAAGATGTATATACATTCAACCTTCTTCTACATACCGTGTCCCTCCAGAAAGTTAGTGATCATGGCTCCCCACAATTTCTTTTTCTCTGTGTCTTTTAGCAATATTGGTCTTTTTGCTATCTTGCCTAAACCATCTTCATTCAACCACTTAGACAAGCTAGTTTGATAGGTTATACGTTGCTTTCTTCTGTTCCCTTCACCTTTAATATTCCCTGTGAGTGTCAAATTTACCAATCCCTATCTCCTCATATTCGCCCTCGAAATGCCAGCAGTTCTTGTCTGTTTCTCTATATATAAATATATGTTTTTGTTTTCTTTTATTATATTCTCAGAATCCTTCTGTAGGACCACATTTCTGTTGTCTCAAGTCTCTGTTTTAAATAGATTTTCAGCATTGATTGTGATATTGATAAATTCGATTTCTACGTCTTATCAATCGTTTGCATTTATTTAAAGCCAGAAAATATTTTGAGATTGTAAGAGTTTTGTTAAGATAATACTGGTTTAGCGACACATGCCTTACTAATTAACCCATAGCTGGGTGAGGAAAGATGGATTTATACGTTTCTCAAGGTTGTTCACGCGTAAGGTATTATACCGAACCAAACGTGAATTGGAACTTTTCATGGAGGCTGCGATAGTTCCGAGGATTCAGCTGCATTGCCATAAATGTGTTATCGTTTTCACACTCTACCTCTTCTTTGGAGAGTTTTGTAATCTACATCAGGCAGAATAATTTTACTCGCTCCTCGGTCTCATGAAAATTTTCCCGTGTGCTGGAAATAAATTGCAGACGTTAAACACGTATGTTTTCATATATGATCAATAAAATGTGTATACTTTGAAGGGAGTCGCTTGCTTTGTGCAACTGCTCGAGCAAACCTGCCCTTAGATAAAACATGAACAAAAAATCCAAATTCTTTCCCCTTTCTTCTTTTCGGTGTCATCATCATGGATATGACGGTGTGCGTTAACAATGTGTGCATTCTTTTCATTTATGGTTGTTATACCTCTGGAATGGGCCTCCCATATTCTGTGAGATAAATTTTGCAGAACCTTTCACTCTGGTGGCAAGAAGTTTTTATTCAGTACTGTCCACCATCTTGTAAAGGCAGGGAAAAAGCAATAACGTTCACCGACCATGTCAAAGAAATTCACCGCATCCAGGCAAGAGTAAACTCCAGTTCTTCCAACCAAAATTAGGGAATGCCTAGCCCAGAGAATAAAGTTCATTCACCACGCCAAACCGTTCTGGGTATGACGATAAACTACATCCGCATCCTGGGTAAGACGATAAACTCCATCTTCGTCCTGGGTAAGACGATAAACTACGTCCAACAGCAAGGCCTCTGATCAGGAATGGTCCCATCTATGGGCAAATATTTGACGCTCAAACTTTTGTAAAAATAGGATTGTTTATCAGAAATATTTTGTAATAAAAAATGTTACCAGCAATAATTTTTAAAGGAAAAATTATTATCAGCAATACTTTAAAAAATTTGCCAGCAATACAGCTATACATTCTTTGAAAAAATATTACCAGCTATAGTTTTCTTCAACGAAAAATATTCATAGAAATAGATTTTTGAAGAAAAACATATTCCCAGTAATAAAAAAATGTTGTCGGCATTAAATAACCCATTGAGGATGATATGCCGTAAAATTTCCAAACACTATTATTCTTTCAAGCTATGTTACTTGTATTGTCACATGACTTACCACTAACTTTAAAGAAGTTTAGCATTAGTTCAGCCATTCCTTGACATCTGTGATTCTTCAGTCCAATAACTACCAAAAATGGTATTCCACAAAGGGGAGAAATAGTGACAGTGATTTTATCAATACTGGAAACATAGTGTGTTGAATCGACTGATACATTAAAATACACTGCTTCATTGATATCTTTCACTATTTCTTCAAGAACAATTTACGCCATGAGCTGGATGACTTCTTAACATATGGTCTTGGATAAGTAGGATGTTTGGCCAGATCCTTGATTTCCATGCTGGTTTATATGGTACTTAAAAGGGATCAAATTTGGCAATCAATTCCAGAAAACCGAAAAGGTTTCTATTGTTTCATCATTTCCTCTAAGGACCAATCCACTATCTGACAATACACAAATCACTGCCATCCATCGTTGAAGTACATACCTCCAGTATTACTGTTCTGATTTGAATTACTCAGTAGGCTTTGTTGGAAGCGTCTGACCATGTTTACTTGTTAAGTAGGTCAAGATAGAATTCTTGAATTTTCATGGGTCTTAATAATTTGAGGACGATACCCGTTACCAAATCCTGAAGAGGCTAGAATTGTAGTTGACGAAATATGCTTAGAGAATATTGAGAAAGGTTTACTGAAAAAAACAAACCGTAAAATCTTGCTTTTGTTGGAGTATATACTAACCATTGCCGATGGTAGCTTTCGCCATTTATTTTAATGGAGAAGAATAGAATTCTTGAGCAAGAATCGGTTTGTTTTTTGTAGGTTCTCTTCGAAATTATGGAAGATGCGTCCTGTAATTGCCTTTATTTGACTTGTTTAGGAAAACTGACAACTATATCTAAGGCTTTTATTTTTCAAAACATTTTATTGCAGCTGTGAAAATTGCAAATCACTAAAACAAAGACTTTAACAAGCGTGCAGATACGAAATAATACAGAACATCTTTTGACAAACATGCAAAAATCCAAAGAATATCATAAGAATACATCTCAAAGCCACGCGTGGCACACAAATGGCAACAAATGTGAAAAATACTCAAAAACCAATCGAAAGAAATATTATACGTTAATACTATATATATATATATATATATATATATATATATATATATATATATATATATATATATTTAAATAGGTTTGAAACGGTACAAAAGCATATTAAGTCATTAAAAACAAGAAATTTTGTATTGTAGGCCATGATAAGTTTAAAACAAAACACACACCAGTCGACCGGTTTCGTCCCCTCTCGTCAGAAATGTTAACGGGGAAGTAAGATTATGAGGAAAAGAAAAAAGTCTGTCATGGGTGACATGAATGAATGGACAGGGAAAAAAATTAGATCAACCAAGCTGCTAGAAGCGCAGAACAGCAAGTCCAAGCAAACAATCTCTTTGTTTGCAATGAGCAGGTTGCCTGGACATGATGTAAAGCAACTCCAACACCTTAAGATGGAAAAGTGAGTGCAAACCGGCCAAAACGGAAAACCAGCTCACACTGAAATCCATCGGACAAGTTGGATTCTTTATAAAGTGATCCGCAATCGAAGACCCATACGTTTTACGAATGGTATCGCCTAAAGAAATTTTTTTGTTCAGTATTATAGCAGGTACGTGTTAATTCTAACGTCCAACCGCTGTGTCGTTCTCCTTATGTAGTCGCATCCACAACTACATTTGAAATGGTAAATAACAGAATTAATATGGAATAGATGAAAGTAGGGACTTAGTTTGAAAGACAACACGAACGTTCGCTGCAAAATAACACTCATGTGAACTACATGAACTACGCTTGGCGAAGGATTCACTAATCCTACCCAACCACGGTAAACGAAGATAGACCGGACATTTACCTACTGAAGCAGGTTTGATTTTGTTGAACCTGGCGGTCTCATCTCGAATAACCGATTGAACAATGTCCAACGGATAACCATCGTTCACAAAGATCTCAGTTAAACAACTGATTTCATGTTTCAAGGTGTCACCCGAACAAATCATTAACGCCCTATGTGTCACCTATATATATATATATATATATATATATATATATATATATATATATATATATATATATATATATATAATATGAAATGGACAAAGTCAAACAATTATTTTAAGACATTTTATATTTATACATTCTTTTTATAGATACTAATTCGGAGGACGAATATTTCTATGAAAATTTATCGGACATTCAGGCCGGTAAATGTTGTTTAATACGGTTTATTATAAACAGAGCATTTACTTAAGTATTTGTATCTATAAAAATAATGTTAAACATAAAAATGTCTTAAAATAATTGTCGGACTTTGTCCATTTCATAATGAGTGACGTCCTTTGTTTACATTTGATACGCCATGGTCAGATATGAATGTACGTGTGAGATTCATAGATTAAAGTTCAAATACAATAAATTCAACATTGCCAACCGACCTCTCCTCTGTGGCCAAATCGGTTAAAGGTTAGTTAAGTGACAGACTTCCGTATAGGGTACAGGTTCGAATCCTCTCGAAGGACGAATATTTTCTGTGAAAATTTCTCGGACATTTTGGCCGTTAATTGTTGTTTAATACTGTTTATTATAGACAGAGCATTTACGTAAATATTTCTATCTATAAAAAGAATGTATAAATATATATATATATATATATGTGCATATAAGACGTGTGTTTAACACAAATGACTGACAACTAACCTCTTCTACAACTAAGTCATAAAAAATATTACTCCTTAAATTTACTACCAAATACATTAGGTGTGAGGAAATAAAATTCTGGAAAAAAAACCGAAGTTTTCACTTTACCACAAATGGAAAAAGTTAAAAGAAAATTTACAAGTTAATTAAAAAAAAGCCCAGTGTGTTTAAAGTAAGAAGGAATTTTATTTACTTCGTTGGCAAGTAGGTGGAAAGTAAATTAAAGTGATAATGTAGCGGAAATAAAGAAAATAATGACGGAAGTATCTTCTAGTGAGTCTGACCCCAAGAGACTAATATGTTTCCTGATCAGGGTCAGACTCCAAACAAAGCTACGTTAAAATTAAATTGCTGCTATATAAAGGCACGTATGAAGAATGGTAAACACGAATGTCTAACAACTCAAAAAATAATTTAGGTTGCTACACCATCCTACCATGGCAATATTTTTTAATAACTAATTTGTGTAAAAATAAAAAATAAAAAAATTTGCTGACCGCGTACCAATTTATAAAGCTAGTGTTTTGGTTTATAAGAAATTATTGAAATTATTACGGAGTCGCTAACTGGGTGCCCTGTGATTGGATGAAAAACAACCACTCACAGGCTACCTTTTTAGACTTTCACCAAATCCCCACGTGAGCGTTTTTTACAAACGCTCTTCCTCTTTTGCTTGTCGGGAACCTCAGAGATAACACGTTCCCCATCTGCACTCCGTCATCTAAACATCAGGACACGTGTGAGGACTTCGACCGCAACTGAAGCACAGGAGTCAGGACTCTATTTTCTTCAACCAAGCCAAACAGGAAAGATAAAACTGTTATAAGGACGCATTTTGCAGATAACCGATTGTTTGCAATTTGAAACTTTACTTCTGTTTTCATACAAACTTTACTTCTGTTTTCCTACAAACTTTACTTCTGCTTTCCTACAAATACATGTTTTCTTATACATTTTTCAACTGTGTTTGTGTTCCTTTCTTCTTGCCGGCGTCACAATATTTTTGTTACCAATATAATTGAGAAAATCCCAATAAAACACGAAAAGGGAAATAATTCGTTTTGATGTCAGGGTCCTTTTTTATAAAGGAGTAAACAAATTCACCATTTCTCTCTAGACTATTTTATAGAAATTTCGAAATATACTGAAAAGAACCCCTTTACTTATCCAAAAACAAATAACTGGCGGTAATTACGCATCCCAATGTTGATATTCCAAAGGGCCGTATTCTATCCAGGAGGCATAGTGGAGTAATAGGAGACACGGTGGAGTAATGGATAGCGGCTTGGATTAAGTATTCGGAGAGTCGAGTTCGAATTCCAGTCGAATCCATTCACTTACGTGCTAATACCCTTGGGAAAGTTGTGAATCCGCTTCATCTCCCTTCAGCTATGGGTAAAATAGCAGGACAGATGGCAACTGGTCTAGTTTAGAAGGAAAACTTTGAATTTAAAACCTGCGTAGGGACGTTTGGGGACTTTGTGACACCAGGTCTCTGTAATCGACCCTTCAAAAAGTGTGGATGGTCTTGCACGAAACCTTCACCACTATAATCAAATCTCATGTGCTATAAAGCGGGTTTGGGGACCGCTTGTGTATTGAAACTCCAATATTGGAGCCGACTCAACCCACCCCGGGTGAATACTGTTACAAGTAAGTAAGTAGTATTCTATCCACTATGATTTTTTTTTCATCGCTCACTGTGGTCCATTTTGAACCTACAACATTCTTGACAATGAAATCAATAGAAGCGCAAACATTCGATTTTATAGATTTTGTGGAGGAAATTAAAGCGTCCTTGTCTGTGAATCTACGGGTAACTGGAGTTACAGAAAAAGCGTCTGGAGTTTCATTGGAACATAGATGTACGGCCGATACCAAAAGATCTGGGGTACCACTCATACATGGATTTACAGACTAAGGTTCAGGGTTAACACTGGTATCTGGATTTGCAGACGAAACTTCTGGGGTACCAATGGTTCTTGGAGTTACAAAATATGCTCCTGGGTACCACTGCTACTAAGAATTATGTTCCTGGCTGAAAAGTAATGCATTTGAATCTTCTGCATTTGCTGATGAACTTGTTTGTTTCGAGTATGCAAAGACAAATCCTAGGATTGACTTTATGTGTGTGACTATTGTAATGGCAAATGTACGCAGGTGTAGGCTTTAAGAAAGTTTTATTCAAGTGAGAGTACATGGTTCGCGTATAGTGTCGTTTTATAGTCCTAGTAAAGAGAAATAGCTCTCTCAAAGATGAGAGTAACAAAACAAGCGAGACCACTCTTTATTACTTATAATAACTATATCTTTGACGTTTTATTTTACTAGCAACATTTTCATATTGTCTACTAATTGTTAGGATTAAAAAGCTTTCCCTATTGTATGTTTCGCTGTTCCATTAGACCATATTTATCGATGTATATTTGCCAGTATAAGTCATATTTTAATAAGTTGTTAGAATCTGTTTAATAACACTTTCAATCTTAAATAATTCTTGGTTGTTGTAACGAAGTTGTTTGGATTTGATTCTGGAAAAAGAGAGAGAGAGTTAATGCTGAACATAAGCCTGTTGATATAAAGGCAAACTATGGCATGGAAAATTTAAAGTATGGAAACTTCTAAAGTGTGTCATAATGAGTAGAAGTAAGATGCCTTTGCAAAGATGAACGAACGTCGCTCAGTGCATCTCGAAGAGATAATTAAATTTTTAGGAATGTTGGTAAGAAACGTGCTATAATTTACACACACACACACACACACACACACACACACACACACACACACACACACATATATATATATATATATATATATATATATATATATATATATATATATGGCTCAGTGTGGTTCAGATTATTGTCCTCATCTTTGTCGCCATATTTATTACAACGTTTTGGCCCTTCAGTATCTGTCTATATTTCTGTGATGCGGTATTATGTACACTATTTACAGTATTCGTACTATTGTCGCAAAATTTACCACAACGGACACATGGCACAGTGGATAAAGGCGTTGGTTAGATCCAGTGACAGAACCCAAAGAGTGTGAGTTCAATACCCGGTTAAGGCAGTGGAGAACTTTCAGAGGGAAAAATTAACAGGCGATAACTGATAACTGACATCCATTAAACATGGCACGTGGAACTAGAACAGTCTAGCAAAATAAAGGTTTCGGTTCGACATTCCAACCAGCTGAAGAAAGCCGGAGCGTACAACGGCCGAAACGTTGTAATAAATATGGCGACAAAGATGAGAACAATAGTCCGAATAATGTACATAATACCTCATCTCAGAAATATAGACACACACACACATATATATATATATATATATATCTAGAAAAAGTTTCAAATTATAATGTTTTATTTTATGAAAGTATTTATTTATTTATATATATATATATATGTATGTGTGGGTGTGTGCGTGTGTCTGTGTTTTGGCAGCAATCCTTCTTTCATGCACATTTCTTTGAATACAACAAATAAGTTTTTTGATTTAGTTTTTTTATACAATTTCTCATGTCATCTAATATTTTTTTTTTCTTTTCGGATGATAAATTATATAAAAACTGTCCAATTGTTCTTTTTTATTCGAGGTCTTTTGCCTATACATTTAGCCATTTTCAAGGTTGAAATATATTAATATTATATAAATACATACATAAAACTATCTATTTCTTGTTAACAGATCAATTGGAGACTTTTTATATATTTTAACATCCGGAAAGAAAAAAACTTATTATATCACATGAGAAATTCTGTAAAAAACTTATTCAAAGCACCTTATCTGTCGTATTCATCGAAATGTGTGTGTGTGTATGTGTATGTGTGTGTGTGTGTGTGTGTGTGTGTGTGTGTGTGTATATATATATATATATATATATATATATATATATATATATATATATATATATATAAATATATGTCCCAATAAGTTGAGCCGATTTTAAAATTAATTAAAATTAAAATCGTTAATATATATATATATATATATATATATATATATATATATATTCATATATATTATATATATATATATATATATAAATTTTCAGTAGGACGCACTTTGGTGTAATGGATTGCGGCACGAATTGAGCCGAGTTCAAATTCCAGTTCAAATCCATTACATTCACTTACGTTCTAATACCCTTGGGAAATGTATGAATCCTCTTCTCCGACACAGGAATGGGTAAATAGCTGGACAGACCTACTGAGGGGAAAAATCTGCCCCGTCAGTCATGTATGAAAAGATGCATGATTGCATAAGCTTGTATCACGCATGACTCATAACTGACTGACACAAGCTCAATATATGCAATTGCTAAGCTCGTGTTTTCTGATATTGTTGGAATTCTCAGCTCATATAAGCGGAGGTCCTGTTCGCTTCACGTCGTGTGAACAGTGTGTTTTCACCCAAAAACAGCGCGTACCGATAACATTCCGACATACATCTATACAACTTAATGTACACCATTGTAATCGAGGTGATCAAGATTTTTTCCGATGCCACGGAGTTGTTTAGGCCACGGAGAAATCCATGCGCGTCTACAAACGCTGCGAGGACAGACACAGATATACATAATAGAACACGCTCTCACTCTCTCATACACACATACATACATAGACAGTGGGAGAGAGAGGAAGATAGAAGAGTGATGCATACAGATGTTCGAAAAAAGCGTTCGAAAACTGTTACTGTCTCTGGCACATAACCGGAAGTGTTCACATGCATATGTGCTCACAGGCACACATACCCTCAGCCTCCCACCAAATGATATCACCGCTCACGGAAGACAGCAGGAAACTAGAAAACATGGCCGACTGCATTTATTATTGAATGCTGTTAGCCGATAAACTTGAGATTTTCAACAATACAACAATATTTTTAATGATATATTGTGTAAAATCATACAATGTCTTTTCTGATATTGAATGACGAGCTTCTCTTGCTAAAACATTCAATTGTTTTCACCATTTGCTATCAGGTTACGCATATGGAGCAGCTTTTAAATTCATATCTGAAAAGTTTAACTAAATTAACCTGGTTTTAGGTTACTAATATGTGCAAAAGATTATGCTGAATAGATGGAGATATATTTTAATGTGGTTCAGTAGAATTTTGAATAATTTCGCAAGGATGTGATGCTCTTGGCCAGTGGGGCCATTTACTTAAGCACACCTAGCTCAATGGGGTCCACTTAACACACACACACACACATACAAAAGTTGCACGACGAATGTATATATATATATATATATATATATAGCTTCAAGAATTATTAGTTTTGTTCATTGTTTTGCAAGGATGGGAACCTAAAAACTGAAAACTCTAACATTTTTAGGCATTTAAAACAACATACCTTGCCGCGTACACAATTCCGGAAAACTCTCGTTGACAACACAACTATACTTAAACATGAAAACAATTAGCAAACACTAAAAATTCTTGAAGCTCTATACATAAAACAAATAAACTACGAAATCTCCACAAATATTCTTAAATGCCTATAATTGGTAACAGAAGCCATTGGTTTATACCAACGGCTTCCCATACTTAATACTTCTCGAATTCACTCTCGCGTGGTCATGTGTGACGTCATGAGCTGCGGTGCGATTTTCGCTTCTAGCGTTTTATATGCACGTGTTTATCGTTGCTTGGAAATCATCCATGTACACAGAAACAGACTTGTCCGTGTATTGCTTAATATATTGTACAGTAATTGTCATTTTTGATAATGGCTTATGTAAGCCGAAAGCTTAGATTAGATTAAAAAATATGTATCAATATTGTGATATTCTTTCTTCGTTTACTGATAATGTTATTAAGTTTATCAGACGATATGAAAAGAATGTACATAAAATAAATAGACAAAACTTGACTATATTATTTAATAAAAAAAATATATATATATATATATATATATATATATATATATATATATATATATATATATATATATCAGGAATAACAGGAAAACTATCAAAATCGTGATACATGTGATAATTGTCAATCCCACAAAATGTTTAATATCTAAAAATCAGTAAACTAATAGAGTTTCTTTTTTTCCAGAATTTTAGATAAAATGTTTAGCCATTTTATTACAGTCTGTCGTAAGAATAACTGAAAAATCCATGAATTATTCAGCTAGAAAAAGAACAGGTTAAAATCGTTTTGTTTCAACCCCAATATGTCTCCCAACTGGACAATGGTCAGTTGAAAAAGATGATTCAGGCTTCAAGCAATGGTACCAACATTCATACTTTAGCATCCATCTTCAAAGTTTATTCCAGAACCATCAAGAGAATGGCAACTAAAAAGGTTTTAAAAAGATGGAAAACTGAATCAGGAGGTTAGAACTGGAAGAGTGATCTTCATTATAACTTAGAGCTAAATACATTCTTATTATTCAAAACAGTGTCCAATAAAGTTATAAAAAAAAACACGCAAAATTCCAGTAAAATATCTTTAATCATTTCTAACATACAACGGTTTAAATCTTAATCTAACTATTGGCAAATTTTACTGTTACACCTGGTATATATATATATATATATATGAAATCGTTAACTCCTCGGTATTTAGCCGAGGCCTACCCACAAGGAGAGATGTGTCACAAGACCGACTTTTAACGAATGTTTACACTCGAGCATAAAATCCACGTGTTTACGCTCGAGCAAAAATTCCACGTACACGGTATCGGGTGGCTGTCTAGCTCCCCAGTCGAGATTCTGCCCGTAGGCATAGCCTCGTCTGAGCTCCTCTCCGCCCAGGAAGAGAGGTCGACAAGCAGTGATTTGGTATCGATTGGCTCGATGATCCCGACTACGGTTGACTCTATTTATAAATGACTCATGATTTCTGAACCACTAACTCATACCACGCCATAAAACAAAAATAAATCAGTTAAGTGGAGATTCTATTCTTCCATATGCCACGTTTCTTCAGGACAGAGACGAGCATGATTCTACATATACCATGTGGCTCTTATCTGCTTTTTCCCCAATTTGATAAGCCTCTCGTTCCACCACCTGTTATCTATTTACACAATCCCATCAGGTTAGTAGTCCCCTGTTTTCCTCTTAACCACTCTTGAGGGTTAATTTTTCCAACCGACTTTTCTCCGTTATATAGAATATCAGCTCAGAGTTCCTGATTCTGTGTAGAAGTGATCTTTCTTTTGATATTGTCTTAACGTCATCCTTGTTGCTTTTCACTCTATTCATAGAATTCTCAGTATTTTTCTATAGAACTACATCCGGCAGAAATCGACTCATTTCGCGCCCGCCTTGAGACGGTCGTCGCCGGTGTCGGCGGTTACATTGAAAAATAATCTAGTATGTAACTCTAACTGTTGCTAAATAAACTGTCGGTTCTCTGCATATACAACTTTTGTTTTTATTGCCTATTTCGTTTTCTGTTTGTTAAGTGTCGGATTTTGCTGCAACATTTCAATATCCCAAATTGCCATTGGGTTTCAGTATCTCATTTTAAATCGATTCATACATACATTTTTACATTTTTGCTCAAGTTTAATTTTGGTAAATTCATTTTTGTAATTCTCATCTTGGACTGTTTGTTTGCTGACAAACTTAATCTCTCTCTTATGATGGTGTCTTCTTTATCCACGTTTTGCTTTACTATGTCAAATTCAGAGGATCTTTAATCGGAAAAATTCTCAAGAAGTGGTGAAACTGAACATTCAAGAGATAATAAGAGAATTATGGAACTGATTTCGATTATTCAAAGATATATTTTCACGGCGATAAAGGTTTGGAAGCCTGTAATAGAAATAAGCATAATAATCATTACGAAATTTTGTCTCGTATTATTTTAAACAATTTCTTTTATCTATACATTCCATTACTCCATTCTCTAGGAGTTCTGTTTTCATTTATATTTTTTTCAACTATATTTTCTTCTTTCTTAATACTCTGCTTAATATCTAGAAGACATATTTCGCTATTCAAATTTGACTGTGGATTTCGTTATTGCATTTTGTTTTCCATCCTCTGTTAAAACGATTCCTAGATACTTACATTTTTGCTCCTGTTTAATTTTGATGAATTCATTTTTGTAATTCTCATCTTGGATTGTTTTTTTGCTGACAAACATTTTCCTTTACATCTGAAATTCAGATGTTCTTAATCAGAACAACTTTCAATAATTTAGCGTGCACACAAGAAATGGTGAAACAAAACATTCTAGAGAAAATATAAATATTATGGAACAGATTTCGATTATTCAAAGAGATATTTCAGGGTGATAAAGATCTAGAATCGTGTAAAAGAAAGAAGCATAATAATTTTGTCTTGTATTATTTTAACCAATTCCTTTATCTATACTTTCTATTACTCCATTCTATAGGAGTTCCTGTAATTTCCTGTAAGTGTCTGCTATCAACAAGGTGTCTTCCCCATATCCGATGGTCTTCGGAGTTTGGCCGCCGATAATAAATCTTTTTAGTACTTCTAATTGTCTCAGGATTGCTTCCCTGTAAACGTTTATCCTGGGTATGACAATAAACTACATCCGGCAGCAATCGAGAGATGGGAGGTTTTTAGCATCGTGGAACCACAGCTTAATAGTTGTCGTTCCAATGTCCCCCCTGAACCGGAGTGGTAGCACATTTTAGAGTCCCGACCATAGGCAAATAGTGAACACCAAAACAAAAACCAACAGTACATTTTTTATGATAAATTAACCAACAGTACCTTTTTATAGCAACATGACAATCAATGATATACTAAAAAAATACAAATAAAAATCTGTTTTTATAATAAAATTACCAACAATACATTTTATGATCTGCAAAATATACGTAACAATTGCGAATGAATTATTTAGATTTCAGCATCAAATAACCCGTAGATACAGCCAAACAAAATCAACCAACTAAACAAATATGAAAATACTTTTTCATGACATTAGACCATGTATCCTACAATCGTTTAAACTGTATTCCAAAATATAACTTCAACAGCACTACAGCATGAAACACATACACATATCACCGTGTCTTATAATTATGTCCACACAACCATCTTTATGCAAAAAAGCTGAGTATCCTCTGCCATGTATTCAATTGTGAAACCAGAATAACATAGATCATATTTTTATTGCCTCAAAGCTCACCAGAAAATTAAATATCGGCATTAAATGACCCATAAAGAGATGATATGTCGTTAAACAAACATATCGCTCAATCACTATAAAAGTTGAATAAGTCCGGTGAGAAGACACAGCCTTGTCTTACGCCTCCCTCCTCTCGGTCTTTATTTAAAGAATTTATTTTCTATCCTCATGCAAACAGTTTAAATTGTATACTATATTAATGCTCTTCCTAAATAAATCGAGTTCCCGTGCTAGTTCTAACATTGTGTTGCTTATACCTGATATATATATATATATATATATATATATATATATATATATATATATATATATATATATATATGAACATATTGAACATAAGTCAACACTTAGAGGCGTCAGTCTGTTTCATGCTATATGCAATCGTCAGGCCACGTGTGCTGTTATTTTTCTCGGCTATTTATACATATACGGGTCAGTGGTGCATTGTGGGTAGACTATTATGGCGGTTATTTTACCGGAAGTCGTTTATTTATTTATTTGTGGTAAATTATTTTGCTTGTTTATTTTTTGTTTCTTATTTTATTTATTTATTTACAAAATACAAAAACAACTATTGACTGGTTCCACAGCATAAATAAGAAACAAAATTGCCAATTCCTATAATTAGACATAAAAGAATTTTACCCATCCATAACAGAACGCATGTTAGATAAGGCCATCAACTTAGCTCAGGAACAAATAATAATAAAACCAAGCGAAATCAACATCATTAAGCACTCCCGTAAATCATTATTATTCCACAATGAAGAAGCATGGATAAAGAAAGATGGGATATTTGACACTACAATGGGAAGCTTTGACGGTGCGTTAAGAGATTTACTTACTACACGAATTGAGCACAATAACAGATACAAATGACACAGGACTATACAGGGACGACGGTCTCATAATCTTAAGAAACTGTAACAAACAAAACACAGACAAAACTAGAAAAGCAATAATATTTTTAAAAAACAACGGATTCGACATAGATATAAAAACTAACCTAAACGAAGTAGATTTTCTAGATGTTACCTTCAACCTAACAAAAGGCATATATAAACCATATAGAAAACCTAATGATAAACCTCTCTATATACACACATCTTCCAACCACCCGCCTTCTATACTCAAACAGATACCAAAATCGATTAACCGCAGGCTTTCCGACAATTCCTCCAATGGATCCATATTTAACAAAGCTAAGAAAGACTATGAAACGGCCCTAAAAGATAGCGGATTCCCAGCAACACTCACATACTCACCACAGAACACCAAAAAGGCCAACAGGAGAAGAAATTTATGGTTCAACCCACCGTAGAGCAAAAACGTAAAAACAAACGTAGGAAAAATATTCTTCAAACTCTTACACAAACACTTCCCGGAATCAAGCACCCTACATAAAATATTCAACAAAAACACAGTACAAATCAGCTACAGCTGCACCGAGAACATAGCACAAATAATAAAAAAGCACAACAGGAAAATTATCAGCAAACCACACGAACAAATTAAACCCACGTGCAACTGCAGAATAAAGAACGAATGTCCCTTAAACGGAAATTGTTTACAAAACACCGTAATATACCAAGCCACGATAAAATGACCAGATAATGAAGAAAAAGTATACATAGGAGTAACTGAAGGACCATGGAAACAAAGAAATTATACACACAAAACATATTTCACAAATAGTAAATATGCGAACAGTAAAATGCTTTCTAAGTATATCTGGGAAATTAAAAAAAAACGCACATCACACCAAAAATATCTTGGAAAATGAGGAAAAGATCATCAGCCTACAACAACCAATCAAAACTTGCAAACTTTGCTTGGAGGAAAAAATAGCTATCATTACATTCCCTGACCAAAATAAATTATTAAATAAAAGATCCGAGCTTTTCTCAAAATGCAGACATGAAAATAAATTTTTACTACGTTACTTAAAAATTGAAAACGGAAAAAATAAAATAAAAACAAATAAATAAACCTGTTAGAATAGACGAAATAGAATAATAATAATAATAATAATAATAATAATAATAACAAAAAAAAGAACCCAAATAAATAAAGTAAATAATAAACAAAGTAGCAAACCATTATGACCAAAATATTAGACTAAAAAATCAAACCAAAAATTCGGACGAAAAAAATAGTTATAACTGTTATATAACGATAAAAAATAAATAAATAAAATAAAATAAAATAAAAATAAAAAATAAATAAATAAATACTACGTTACTTAAAAATCGAAAACCGAAAAGAGAAAATATACAAGTAAAATAAATTGACCTAAATTCATCCAAGTAAATAAATAAACTAACCAATCCCGATAAAGTTACCGTTAGAAAAAAACAAATAAAGATAATCAACCCAAATAAACACAAATTAAAATCTTGTTTCTGCTAAAATAATAGTTAGAATAAACTACAACAACCAACCCCAAAACCGAACAAATAGCTTTAATTAAATTCTCAAACCAAAACAAAACTATTAAATAAGTGATATAAACAAATTTTTACTACGTTAATAAAAACACCGATGAAAAAATAAGTAAATAAATCAATAAAATAAGAAACAAAAAATAAAATTAAATAAAAACAAGCAAAATAATTTAATCCAAATAAATAAATAAACAAACAACTTCCGGTAAAATAACCGCCATAATAGACTACCCACAATGCACCACTGACCCGTATATTTATAAATAGCCGAGAAAAATAACAGCACACGTGGCCTGACGATTGCATATAGCATGAAACAGACTGTCACCTTGTTGACATCTATGTTCACTTTTATGTTTACACACGCTGTCTCTGATATTGAGTACGTTATCCAATAAATGTAGCACACCTTAAGACTATGTCTCTTCATATATATATATATATATATATATATATATATATATATATATATATATATATATATATATATATATATATATATATGCATGTATACACACACACACACACACACACACACAATTCAATGAAAACAGTCAACTTTAAGGGTCCATTGGTTATAATTTATTTCCCCAGGGAATTTTTTTTTCCCTGGTTCATCAGACCACAATTCTAATTTCATTTTTTCACCCTTAGAATTGTGGTCTGATGAGCCAGGGAAAAAGAAATTCCCTGGGGAAATAAATTATAAGCAATGGACCTTTAAAGTTGTCTGTTTTCATTGAATTAATCGCTCTGATTGAACATTGAGCTCTCTGGATACAATCTTCCTTGGGATTATCCATACGGATTACTAAAATTTTCATTACTTATACATATACATATATATATATAATTACTTGGGGAATTAAAAACACTTGGAATTTATATAAGCTTTAGTTGGAAGAAATATTTGCGGTACTAAGTTTGACCAATGATAACATGTTACTTAATAAACAAAAGACATAATATATACCTATCATGTCACGTACCACCGAAGTAGTGTATTGGTTTATTGGTGAATATTTTTTCTTCCAATTCATTTCAAGTCGTACGAAGCTCCCGTGTGCTTAAAACTTAAGATACGTCTACAGTCATGCTTTTATAGAAATTTAAACTTGGTAAGTATTTTTTTCTTCGTCTAGACAATCTGGGCTTCAAGCACTTTATTGATTAGGTAAGTTTGCCGCTTTCAGTATTACCGTTTTTATTTGTGACTATATCTGGATAAGGCTTTTAGTATTTGGTAAGTTGTCTGTTGGTTCTATCAAAGTTTTTTTTGTTTAAATTTAACATAGATGTTTTCTTTTATAGATTAACTATCAGAGCAAGATGTCCTATGGTACTGAAGAAATACCCAATGGATGAGGCTACATGCCATCTCAACCTTGGCAGTTGTAAGTATTCATTTTATCTCGCAGAACACTCGGGATTGACTTCATTTCTGTTGCCTGACAGAAGGAACGTTTATTTGAGTAGATTTTGCAGACACCACATATCGCATTAAGACTATCCTGTTTATTAGTTTCGTATTTTCGACATTTTAATGATGTACCAAAACTCTTTAATAATAATCGCCGAGTATCAAATACAAATAAAAAATACATACAAAGTAAAAAATATTTTCATTAAAGAGATGATAATGCCACACTAAACGATTCAGTCAATCATCCATCGGAAAAGTTTCTGTGAATTTACGTTTATTTATATTCTCAGGAGTATAAATGTATAGAAACTACAGTGTCCACAAAGTGAGGGATCGTTGTATATATTTATTTTAATATGAAATTGATCCCTCAGTCTTTAACTACATTATAATTTCTTGTTTTGTTCATTAAATTCTGATTAGGTATGAAGCCATTTCTTCTTCCTCACCGTCAATGGCTAGTTACTAAGATTTGTATCACTAAACTATATTATCTAAAAAAAAATTACTATCTAAAAATATTTTCTGGCTTTAAATAACCTGCAGAGAGTTGATATGTCGTGGAAAATTAATCAATCAATCGTTATAAGAAAAGTTTGAGTGTAATAAAAATTAATTACACAGTATTTTAGATTTATTTGTATTCGCTGGAATATAAATGTAAATAAACTACCGTGGCTAAAAAAGAGAGGGATCAGTTTATATATTATTTTAATATAGAATTGATCCCCCAATTTTTATCCACATTATAATTTCTTGTTTGTCTATCCAATTCTGATTAGATATGGATCCATCTTTTCTTCCCCACTGACTATGGGTTAGTAAGATTTGTATCACTGAACAATATTCTCTCACCCCTACCAAATTGATTACAATGTAAAACAAAATTTTCTAGGTTTAAATAACCTACAAAGTCTTCATAAACTCTTGAAAGGAGTAAATCATTCCAAAAATAATCAAATTGGAATTATCTCATCTGTTAGAGACGACAAAATTCAATAATTTTTGTTTTTCTCTCTCGGCTGTACTAATGCATTGACTTTTTTTTTTTTTAACCCTGCCGTGTTTTTGTCATGTTAAAAGCCTTCGTCCTTACGTCATTTTCTGTTCATTCTTTCATAATTATAGCCAAGATTGTGTGTCATGTCCGCCTAGATTTTATCTCAGTCCATAGGAAGCTTTGCTCTTTATATATGATCAGCCATGCCTGATTCTATTGCACCAGTCCTGATTTTCTATTGCACCAGATATTCCTGCAATTTTCGTATTCTATTCCAGCCTTACCGATAATTTCCTGGCAAAATAGAAATCAAATGAATTTGCTATTCACCTAATTTTTCCTACCCATATAATTTCAAGATCTGGACAAAAATAGAAATCAAATAGCAAACAAACAAGATTGTACCTATTCTTTGTTCTTCAACAAAAACTGGATAAAATGTTGAAATCACTGCCAGCAACATTTTCATTATGCATGGAAAGGCTGCAGCAACATTTAATAAAGATGAAGATATTAGACTGATAAAAGTTATAGATCCCAGAATATATGACAAATATTCTTCAATTTTTTTTTCTTTTGGTTATTGTTTTAGCCGATGTGTTTTCTTGCTTTCCTCAGTAGTATCTTCGGTCTGGTGATTTTTATTCTTTTCTTTAATTTTCTTATTGATTCAAGCGGTAAAGGTCTGTCTGAAACAATGAATACATCGGGGGTTAACTAGTTTTCTAGCCCATACTTCACGGTGGATCGAATCAGAATTACTTCGCGAATAAGTCTCTTGTTCCAAAAGGTTTTTCCCTTAAGTAGATTTATTGTTTGCTTTAACCCTGTATCTAAACTTCTAATACTGGTCATGAATTAGTTTTTTTACGGCTCATTGACTCCCAAAGAAAGGTGCAGTATTTCCAAACAAATATATTTCGTTTCCCGTGCTTTGGCAGATTTCCTATTTTAGAATTCGGTCTTTACTCTAAATCAAAACTAAATAATCAAAAAGGAAACGTCTCTATTTATTCTCGTCTCTTCGTCCATCCCTGAGAGATTGTTCCCAGCCTTACATCACAACCACAAACATTCAGGTTTTACGGCTCAATAACAAAGTCATTTTGTGTAGTCTTTTTTTTTTTTCCGAACAATGTCATTGGAAGGATGTTTCATTACCTTAAACAAATTCTATGGTTCATCGTACTTCTTTTTTCTTGTCTATATCTCTGAAATGAGGTATTATGATTATTTGCATTATTTAAATTATTCGGACTGTTGTCATCTTCATTGCCATATTCACAACGTTTCGGCCGTTGTACGCTCCGGCCATCTTCAGATGATTTGATCTGTGAGACGAGGTATTTTGATTACTTGCATTATTTACATTATTCGGACTGTTATCCTCATCTTCCTTGCCATATTAACAACGTTTCGGTCGTTGTACGCTCCGGCCTTCTTCAGAGAATTTGATCTCTGACAAAAGGGTGAAAAAAAGGAAAGAGGTGAAAAGAGCTGAAAAGAAGGAAAGAAGAGAAAAGGATTGAAAAGAAGGAAAAAAGAAGAAAAGGGCTGAAAAGTAGGAAAGATTAGAAAAGGGCTGAAAAAAAGGAAAGAGAAGAAAAGGGCTGAAAAGAAGGAAAGAGGAGAAAAAGGCTGAAAAGCGTGAAAGAGGAGAAAAAGTCTGAAAAGAAGGAAAGAGGAGAAAAGGGCTGAAAAGAAGGAAAGAGGAGAAAAGGGCTGAAAAAAAGGAAAGAGGAGAAAAAGTCTGAAAAGAAGGAAAAAGGAGAAAAAGGCTGAAAAGCGTGAAAGAGGAGAAAACGGATGAAAAGAAGGAAAGAGGATAAAAAGTCTGAAAGAAGGAAAGAGGAGAAAATGGCTGAAAAGAAGGAAAGAGGAGAAAAATCTGAAATGAAGGAAAGAGAAGAAAAGGGCTGAAAAGAAGGAAAGAGGAGAAAATTGCTGAGAAGTTGGAAAGAGGAGAGAAAGGCTGAGAAGTAGGAAAGAGGAAAAAGGGCTGAAAAGAAGGCAAGAGAAAATGCGAGAGGGAAGGGAAAATAGCCAAAACGAAAGAAAAAAAGTATGAAAAGTGATATAGAGGCAAGAAAACGTTTTGAAAGAAAGAAATATGACAAAACTCACTCTTTTCTTTCGCTTTCACTTTCATTAACGCCCTGCTTACTAGTTGCATTCCCGCCTTGCTTGGGCTGAAACAAATAAAGGCAACTACAAGAACTCCTAATGAAGACAGTAAAGGAAATACCGAAGAAATCAGCGCAAGAAGACAAAATGCAAACTGGTTGTTAGCAAAAGAGACATCCCAACATGCAAAGTAGAAATTGGGGATACCAAAGTCAAATAATTAAAACAATTTAAATATCTGAGAATTGCTTTAACAGAGGACGGAATATGTGACACTGAAATTCGAAGACGCACTGAGATAGCCAAAGATGACTGCCAAAAGATAAGTATTAAGAAACAGAATATTCTCGTAAGAAACAAAGTAATGAAGTGCTACGTAATATCAGTCCTCTTATAGACCAAGTGAATGCTGAACATTCTCCTCACAGATGAAGAAGAAGAAGCAATAAAATAACAACATGGACTGAACATGTGAGCTACCAAAAAGATCTAGAGAGAATGGCAACAACTTATAATAAACATCAGGAAGAGACAGTTGAAATTTCTGTGCTACACAATGAGGAAAGAGGACATGGAAAATTTGATACGTACAGGAAAAACTGAGGTAAGATGGTAAGAGGAAAGAATTACACAACTCATTTGTCGAGATTGAGTGAATGCATGGGGGGGCATAATTTGAGAGATGACAAAAGGACAAAACTTAGTAAGATCTATATAGGACAAGGAATTGTGGAGAGCCATGATTGCTATTTTCTTGAAGGGACAAGCCACGTAGAAAAAAATGAGTGTAGCTGCCCTCACTTCTTTTATTCCCATTCCAGATCATAGTTTCTCTTTTGGAAAGGTTTTTATTGATTCTTGTATACTGTACGGAATTTGTTTTTGTTTTTTCATTGCGACGGCCATGTTTCTCAGTTGCCTGACCATAATCAGTTGAACATGTTCCCTACAGGTTGACACAATGGGCAATCAGATTTATGAACAGGAAAACGCCATTGCTGCAGTTTTTAAATTTAAAAGGCTGAAACAGTTAAAGCACATTCGATGTGATATCTGGATTTTTGTGAACACCCTAAATCAGAAAAAAATCTGAATAGAAACATTGTCAAGTCGGTTAACACCAAGCCATATGACGGTAATTGTAACTGGGCCCGACATAGAAACATTCTTCTGCTTTTATCAGAAACTTATAATATAAGACATATTTGCCTTAACGTATCTTTCTGGTATACACATATAAGATTGGTCGTCATTAGAGCTTTAATGGATTTGGGATATTTTAAATCTTGCGTCAGTTTTTAACGTGCTAATTTCTCAAACGCTAGTAATAAATATAATAAATAATAATAATAATAATAATAACCTGCAGACTGCAATGTATCTTCGAAGATCTTCAAAAAGCTATCAAAATACAAGCACCTTGAAATAGAAATCTCAAAAATGTGGCACATGTCAACATCAACAACCCCCATCGTAGTTGGAGCCCTCCGATTGTTTGGAAAAGATTCCAGGAGACTAATTGAAGGGATCTCTGGAAGCCCATATCTTAAAAAATACAAAAAAATAATTCTCACGAGTACAGCCCCACACTTTACGAAAGGCTTTGTCTGATGCCATTTCTAACCTTAGGTCCCTGGGCGGGACCCGGAAAGAAATGAGTACACATCAGGAATCAAAGGAAATAAAATAAGTATAATAATAATAATAATAATAATAATAATGTCTTACAAACCACAGCATTCGGTTGTCAAAGATACCTAGTATCAGCAAAAGACTGGATGATAATCTGTGTCAAAGAACATGAAAGCGATAAGTAACTTTATTTGGTAACAAAAGATGTCAACAAATTCAAAATGGAATTTCAAATGCAATAGGCAGTGCAAGTAAAACATAATCCGCCCATTGCAGTGACAAATAACCTTAAAAAGAAAACAAAAGCAAATGGAATGTAACAAATGCAGAAATGATGGCAAGTTAAGCCTCGTCATAACCAATGCACTGTACATACCCAACGGATGCAGACAAACCCCGTACTCATCAGTGGCTATGTCGTGCAGGGTTAAAAGCTGAAACCGAAGGTTTTAGTCTTGCTTCATAAGACCAAGGTTTGCTAGACAGAAATTGCCAAGCACACACATGAAATTTGTGTTAGAAAAAATGCATATACTGTAATTAATATCCAGAAACAAGTGAGCATGTTGTATCAGGTTGCACGGTATTGGAACGCACTTAATATAAAACACGGCATAAGACAGTGGACCAGTATATGCACTGGACAATACGCATCTTTTACGTGAAGGAAACTGGAAGAAACAGATATGGACATCACACAAACCCGGTTACAGCTATAAAACTTGCAACGATTTTATGGGACATTACAATGCACACAGACAGAACAATCAACTCTAATCGGCTAGACATCGTGATCAAAGACCACAAGAGCAGAATGTTTTCTTATTTTCATTGCAGTTCAACAGATTGTAATGTATTTTGAAGATATTCAAAGAATCCTAAAATACAAGGCTCTTCAAGTGGAAAACTCAAAAACGGAGCTCCCAGTTTAATTCCTGGCAGCCCATACCTTAAAGAAACAAAAAAAAAATTCTCAAAACTCCCACCTTATGAAGAACTTTATCAACAGGGTGCGATGGTTAAATTTTTGCCATTTTATATTTTTCAATTTTGAACATGCGCGTTGTTTGTGTTTGATTGTCGACTGCAGACTATAGTATGATCAGTTGGGCACCGTCTGTGAGAAAAGAGATTACGACAACGCCATTCACTTCGGCAGAAATTTAGAAACAGCATGCTGTACCGCTTTGCATTCCCGCCAGATTTTCCAATACGAAAATTTGGGTAATACAGTGCAGAGGATTCGGAAAGAGTTGGATGAGAATAATGATGATTACGAATGTACGCCAGCTCGGAAAACTCACTCTGATCGTTATGATAAGAAGAAAAATGCTGACTTACCACAGGGGCCTACATCAATTGCCTTGAGGAGGTAGTGCTGCCTTGGGTCAAGGAGGCGACCGCTGGAAGAACCTATGTCTGGTTATAGGGCTTTGCACCAGGAAACACAAGCAGGAGAATCCAGTCATCGCTGTCAGACAATTTCTTCGACCATATCACACAATACATCTGCTTACCTAAATCTACAGAAGGCACCCCCCTTGAACATTATGTGCGGGGCGCAGTTGAGAGAGTCCAAAAACTCCTTCTAACACCAAAGATGAACTGAAGGCAAAAATTATGTCAGCATTCAACAACTTAAACGAGGCCGTGCAGAAGAGTAGCAGGACATTCAAAAATTATACTCACGAGTACAGCTCACACATTTGGAATAGCTTTATTTATATTATATTATATTTATAGTACATTATATTTATTTATATTATATTATATTTTTATTATATTTTTATTATATTATATTTATTTATATTATATTTTATTTATTTTATATTTTATTTATTTTATATTTATTTATTTATATTATATTATATTTATATTTTATTTTATATTATATTATATTTTATTCATTTTATATCATATTTATTTATATTATATTACATTTATATAATATTGTAATTATATTATATTCTGTTATAATTATATTATATTTATTTATATTATATTTATTTCTATTAGGTTGATTTATATTTATTTTATTAAATACTCATTAAGAATATCAGGTTTCAATTTCTGACCATAGTCCTCCGGTTGGCACCCGGAAAGAAATCGATATACTAGAGAAAATAATAATAATAATAATAATAATAATAATAATAATAGTGGAATTTTTCTATCCACACGGATCGAAGAATACAAACAAATCAACCAGACATTATTATCAAAGACAGAAAAAATTGCACACTGGCTGATATGAGCGTACCAAACGGCAAAAGCCTACCTGCGAAGATTTTTGGAAAAATGATCAGTGGAAAATTTCATGAAGTCATTTCTGTCTTTCGGCATGGGGAGGAAATGTGTATACAACAAGAATCAAAGGAAATAATAAATCGAAGATTTTATTCTTGCTGCACAAGACCAATGCTTGGTAACTAGAAATTGCCAAGCGCACATACTGGAAAATTGAGTTAACCCAAAATGCAGATTCGGTGATAAATATCCAGAAACAGTTGACCATATTGTATCAGCTTGTACGGTATTGACACGCATTGAATATAAAATTGGCATGACAGAATGGTCGAATATCTTCAAGTGGAAATCTCAAACATGTAACATAGGAGGACATCAATAATTCCAGTTTTAGCTAGAAACCTCGGTTAATTTGGAAAATGACACGATAGTCTCAGAGAAAGTATTCCTTGGAGACCATGCCTTAAAGAATTTTTAAAAATGTATTCACAAGTACAACACGCACATTATGAAGAACTTTATCTACAAGGTGCGATAGGTAAATTATCGCTATTTTATATTTTTAATTTCCGATTTGATTTCTCGACAGCACAGTATAGTATAGTCTGCGAGGAAAAGAGCACCATGATGCAATTCACCCCGCCAGAAATTTGGAAATGACATGCTGTACTGCTTGGCATTCGCGCCGGAAGTTCCAATACGAACATTTAAATATGTTTGGGTGTCAACGTGAGGACAGTATATAGGATCGGGAAAGAGTTCGATGAGTCTAATGATGATTACGAAGATACGGCAACTCGGAAAACTTACTCTGATCGTTCGGATAAAAAAAAAACTACCGAATTTGGTCGTGAGTGCCTCAGACTCACCACGGAGGCCTACATCAAGTGACTTGAGGAGTTAGTGCTGTCTTGGGTCAAGAAGGTGACCGCTGGAAGATTCTATGTCTGGCAACAAGACTCTGCAACATGACACACAAGAAGGAGAATCCATTTATTGTTGCCAGAAAATGTCCGCGACTACACCACATTTTACATCTGGCTACCTCAGTCCCCAGAGTGCAACCATCTTGATTTTTATATGTGGGGTGCAGATGAACGAAAGATCATTAAAACTCTTTGTAACGTCCTAGATGAACTTAAGGCAAAGATTATGGCAGCATTCACCAAATTAAAGAAGGAGACAATGCAGAAGAGTTGTAGGAGATTCCGACGTCGTCTGAGGGCCGTGTGTGAAGCCAATGGAGAATTTATTGAATACGTTTTCTCTTTAAAATGAGATGTCAGTGTTATTTTTTATCATTTTTTAGACAACAATTTATTCATCGTTTTCTGTATGTAAAATGTGTGAGCTTACAAAAATAATCAGGAGAAAATGTCATGAAGCCATTTCTGACCTAACGTTTCTGGTTTAAACACGGAAGGAAATGTGTATACACCAAAAAGCATAGGAAATAAATAAATAAATAAATAAATAATAATTGTATCCCAGTGTCAATTAGTTGAAGTGATACTCTCGGAAGACAGATGTAGTTCAACCATAGTGCAAGAATTTCTAGTTGAAAAACAAAAGTCTAGTAGAAGAAAGATAATAATAATAATAATAATAATAATAATAATAATAATAACAACAAAAACAACAAGAGAACTATAGAATGAAAAATGTTCTTGGAATTGAGATAGTAAAAATTGATGCCAAACACATCAAATAAAAAGAAAAGCGTAAACCCGAAGCTCACCTAATAAAAAAAAAAAAAAAAAACAAAATGAAGGAAAAACTTTGAATGGTCGATACATATTTCGAGAAATGACGTTTATGAAAATCAAACCAATCAGACGATGCGATGTTCTGTGTTGAAACCTGAAAGAAAGAAAAAATACGAGGAACTCATCCAATCCGCACAAAATCAAAACTTGCCAACAGCATCGTATCATATATATATATATATATATTAACGATCAGGACACATCCAAAATGTGGCTTATGTACAAGTGCTGAGGAAATAATTGACTCGCTAATATCTGGCTGCTCTAAAATTCATTTATATATATAGATATGTGTTGGGGAAATATCTGCACTGGAAGATATACCAACATTATAAATGTCCCCAGGATAAAAAAAGGAAATGGTATAGACACAAACAACAACAAGTGATAGAAAAAGTGAAAATGTTACAATGCCCTGGGGATTCAACATGCTTATCGATCTGAGTAAAGCCGTGTGGTTAGAACGTTTCGCTTTTCGAACATGAGGCCCGATTTTGAATCTCATCTTTTCGGGAAGATGATCCCTTGATATTAGAATCCTGGACAAGTGATGCCAGTGTGTGATGCATTTATAAAGTGTTGAAAAACAATATTCCGACCTATTTATATAACTTCTATTTCACTAGTTGTTTTCATTTTGGATATTCTGTTTGTGTATGGGATTTAAGATACGAATTCAAATGAATTGAAGGTCTCTTCAATATTGTAAAATATTTCAGTGACGATGTGTTATGGTCCGGTTCATTGTACAACGGTGATAGTCCAAGGTAGAACCAATAAAGAAGAACTCGAATACGGATACGGAATAACACAGCTATATTACAAACAGGAATATATATAGAGAAGTAGAAAGTGTTAGTACGAACAATCAGGTTTAGTAGTAATTGTTTGAACGCGACTCTGTTTTGGACTGCCTCTGACACGACTGACTGACTCGCTCGCTCTGACTGACTGACAGACTCCTGACAGACTTCACTCCAAACTTCGGACTGAACTCCCTGCTTCCTCTTCAGGTGCAGTATTTATTACGTATGGAATAGTCCATTATGTTATTATGCGTAGGGTCCCATAACAGTATGTATTCCGGATTAGATAAATGTGCAAAAATAACATTCAAGAAAGGAAGAATTACAGAAACACATACAATAAATTTAGATTTTGTCACAATGATTAGGGAACTGGAAAAAGAAGAAGCCTCTAGGTACCTAGGAATTAGCGAACGAGATGGGTACCCAAATGAAGAAGAAGGTAAGAAAGGACTACTGCAGTCTTGTGTGCCTGGTAATAAATACGGAACTGAATTAAAAAAAAACAGAATAACTGCCATAAATAACTTGCCTGTTCCTGTGGTACACTTTCACCTTCCTTAAGTGTACCATATCGAATGGATACCAAAAGAGAAAGCTTCAAACCTGCCACCGTTTGTACCATCCCAAGGCTGATGTTGATAGTCTCTATGAGCCCAGATCCGAAAGAGGCAGAGGATTTGTTCAACTAGAACTCTTTTACAAAACTAAAATAATTGGCCTTCAAAGTTGTCTGGAAACTACGGAAGGCTGCATGATGATCTGTGTCGAAGGACATGAAAAAAATAAGAAAATTTATTCAGTAATAAAGGAAGCCCAAATGTCCAAAATGGAGTCATAAATGGATTAAGAAAAACAAGTCAAGCACAATACACCGACTGCAGCTGCAAAATACTTAAAAAAAAAGGAAAGCAAATGCAAATGCCACCGACCAGATATAGAAATGATGTCAAAATAAACCGCCTCACGGCCAATACTCTGCCCGTGCCAAATATGCTGATGGAGACAAACCTCGTACCCCTCAGTGGAGTGCAGGGTAAAAAGCTAAAACCGAAGATTTTATTCTTGCTACACAGGACTAATGCTTGCTAACTAGATATTGCCAAGCACACATACTGGAAAATTGTGTTCGTCCAAAATTCAAATTCTGTGATAAATATCCAGAAGCAATTGACCATCTTGTATCAGATTGAACAGTACTGACACCGACTGAATATAAAACCTGGCATGACAGTGTGAGACAATATCTGCATTGGAAAATCGGTAACAAGTACAGCCCACAACTTACAAAGGATTTTGCCTATGTAAAATATATGTATTTTTTTAAAAAAATGCTCAGTGGAAAATGTCATTATGTCTTTTCTGATTTCCTCCTCCTCAATGCAATAATAATAATAATAATATTAATAATACTGAGTCTATATTTCTGAGATGAGGTATTCTGTACAGTATTTACATTATTCGGACTATTGTCCTCATCTTTGTCGCCATATTAGTGTTGGTTAGATCCTGTGACAGACCCAAAGAGTGTGAGTTCAATACCCGGTTAAGGCAGTGGAGAACTTTCAGAGGGAAAATTAGCAGGAGATAACTGATAACTGACATCCATCAAACATGGCACGTGGAACTAGAACAGTCTAAAGGGTTCAGTTCGAGATCCCAACCACCTGAAGAAGGCCGGAGCGTACAACGGCCGAAACGTTGTGAAAAATATGGCGACAAAGATGAGGACAATAGTCCGAATAATGTAAATACTGCAATAATACTCAATACAATAATAATAATAATAATAATAATAATACATTTCCTGATTATACACCAATTCACTGGAGATGATATCACATACAGGTTTTTTCTTTCTTCATGAATTAAGGTGGACTGCAAGAAAAATAATAATAATAATAATAATAATAATAATAATAATAATAATAATAATAATTGCCACACATTTGATTAATTGATTCCGTCATACTTTTTCTGCGGCTTATCAACCCTTTGGTGGTTATTTAAAGCCAGAGTTTGTTTTTTTAAATGTAAGATATTTTTTTGTTTAGACAAAAAAGATTTAGCGCTACAAGGCTTAATAATTAACCCATAGCTGGGTAACGAAGATGTGTATTCATATATTTCTTAAGTGTATTTCCGCATCAGTGAATATAACGAACCCAACTTGAACAGAATTCAGAAAAATTACCCATTGCATCACCGCACATCCACCCTTACAGCATCTAATATTATCAAGTGGTCATCCGTCACAATTATCTGACCATAATCAGTTTGTTATGTCATCAATGATTCAGTTATTGTGGTCACTATACGAAGCTGGGATTTTAAAGTATAATTATTAATTATGTGGTGTTATAAAGCCGGCATCCGACCATGATACCCGAATTCGAATCTCACTCTCTCTCTCTTCATAGTACCTTCTTGATGTTATCAGCCTGAGAAATCCCAGCTTGCATCACCTTTACGAAGTGCCGGAAACCCATAAACAAGAGTTAACGAAAACCTTATGGGTGAAATTAGGTAGACAGAAGCCGTCGATGATCGTGCTAGCACGAATTTATAAGTCATCATGACCGAGCTTTTCAACGTACTGGCCTTTTTCAAACTGTTGATCATGCAAGATGATTTGCTCTCTCCCAGAAACTGTAACTAACTTCCGATCAGCATAGTTACGATATAAACCACAGTTGGGCTCTGTAAGTGTTGGGTAAACACAAATATGTCTAAGCAGACGTCAGCAACAGTGATTGGTTAGAAACCCTAGGCATACGAAAAGTTCCTGGTGAAATCAATTGATGTTAATCCTGAGCGGCACAAGAAGCTGGTATCGAAATCTGGTGACGATATCGAATTTTAAATAAAACCTCATGCTAAACGCTTTCCTCTCATATCCATTTCTTGTCAAACATATAGTTAATTAGTAAATTATAAGTATTTTTAAATGGGGAGTTACTTTTCAATCACCCTGTGTGTGTGTTTAGAGATGTAACCTGATAAACCAGGAAAAATATATTTTCTGGAGGAATGAATTATAGTCATGGAAATAAATTATATTCGAATGTGTCTAAGCAGACGTCTGCAACAGGGATTGGCTAGCCATCCGAGGCATACGAGCGACCACCTATTATGACATCCAGTCGCCCAGCTATGATAATAAAAGACTTTAAATGATGTGTACCCTTTCATAAACATGTCAAAAGCAACTCGGTAAAAGAATTCGACAAACTTAGATAACATGGAACATGCAATTGAATTTTTTCATCAGATCAAATCAGCTTAAGAAGCTGGTAGCGAAATCTGGAGATGATATTGATTTAAAATAAAACCTCATGCTAAACGCTTTCTTCATATATCCATTTCTTGTAAGAAATTATCGTTAATCAATAAATTATAAATATTTTAAAATGGGGGGTTACTTTTCAATCCCCTTGTAAAAAAAATAAATAACATAAAGTAAACCGAATTACGAAGTCTGATTGCGAAATAAGACCCCCAATTGTATCAATCAAGTTTTCCATGAGAAAGAATTATGAAATTTTATTAAAACGATGACACTTTTTCTTATCAATTACGAGACTTGATTGATAAGTATCGTCGCTAATCCTATAAAATGAGTTTTTTCATCAGATAAAATAATAAAGCTTGTATAAAAAATGAAGTCAAATAATTTAGCTTGCAAATTACAAGAGCTGACTGATAAGTAACGCTATAAAATCTTTTCGACCAGAGTGAATAATTAATGAATAATGAAGTTTTATCACAACGAAAAAAAACCCTATTTCTCTTCAAAATAACGAGGTTTGCCAGAAGCCGGTCAGCAATCCTATAAGAGTTTTTTTCTGTCAGAATATATTTTATAAAAAAAAGATGGTTATTAATTTATTTTCAAACTGAGTTGATTGATGAATAATGTCTTCAATGTCATAAAAAAACGTTTTCCACTAAACAGAATAATGAGACTAAATTTCTCTTAAGATTTACGAGGCTTGATTGATAGCTAAGGTTTCCTGTCCTACAAAAAAGAGAGAATAATGAAATATTGCATGAATATGAAATTTGGACACAAATATTAATTTAATAAGAAAATATATGTAATATAATTGATCAAAAAACAGATTGCCGACACTGAAGTTTCTCCAGTCATGATCAACATCTGTCCGCTCAACGAGTCACCTTACCGCGGATGGCTCTTGGGAGTCAAGCTTAATCCAGACCTCAAGTAGAACTCGTATATACGATATATCACTAAATATGCTGAAAAAAATACGGTCGATTACTTGTACCACCTCAGAATATCTGAGCTGGGCCGGCCAATCCTCACTTTCCAGATTTGACAGAGTTCAGATGCTTTTCCGGGTGTGCGGTTGGTGTAAAGGACAGCGATTCGGAATGAGAAATTCGAGAGCCTAGTTCGAATTCCAAGCTGGTTCGTTATATTCACTTACCCGCAAATAACCTATGAGCAGGGATCGGCAAACTTTTGCTAACTATGGCCGACTTAGGGTTTTAAAATCATTCAGTTTGCCAACAACATACGTATTTTTAAACAAGTCAAGGTCAATATACGTGTTTTACGATATATTTTATATAGTAATATATAGTATATATATTTTAGTATATATTAAAATGGAAACAGTTAATTATCTTCTTTGCGTTGTAGTAGTTATTGGTTCCGACATAGTGATGTCATTTGCCGACCCCTGGGTTAAACAAACATTAACAGAAGCACATCAGTTGAGAAATGTATATAATAGGCGAATCTATCTAATCCTATTGACAAACCTATCTACTCCTATAATTATCATTATTTTATTTAATTCGCTTTAGTAAGTTTATCTACGGGAAGAATTACCTAGAGCAAGGGTCGGAAACATTTTTGCTGTGTGCCAACTTAGGGGTTTAAAATCATTCGGTGGGCCAACAACATTCGTATTTTTATATAATTCAAGGTCAATATATCTGTTCTACAATATATTTTATATAGTAATATATAGTATATATACTTTAGTATATATTAAAATTGAAACAGCTAAATATCTTCTTTGCGTTGTAGTAGTTATTGATGTAATTTGCGGCTGCTTGCCATTGGTAATTGCTTGGTGTGTCACGTGTGGCTCGAGTGCCGTAGGTTGCCGACCCCTGACTTAAGTTATGAATTCATCTCCTCTCCACAGCTATGGGTTAAATAGTATGTCTTTGATCTGGAAAAATATTTGTTATCTCCCAAAACCTGTTTATTTAATATTCGTTCACAAAAGGACATCAATCATACATTCTAAAATAATCTTTATCTTCATATTTCTTTCGTACTTCTAATCAGAAAGCTGCTTGTCCGGAACTGTTGCATTGTGGGATTGATACCTAAAGAAATATTTCCTTTATTACTACAATCTTAACATCTTCAAGTTCAGATTCTATCATGTATCCCCATGATATACGTCTCTGGTCTCTCCTTGCGCGCCTTTACAATAATTTATTTTAGTTATTCTGTAAATTCAGGGTCTCTCGGGCCTTGTGTTAGTTAAACAAGAGTAAAAAAAAAAATTAATAAAATATGAGATACAAAAGATCGAATACATGAGCAACAACTACTTACTCTCTCAATGTAAATATTTTGTATAAGTATTGCAGAATGTGGCGGGGTTCATTTGAAATCGTCGCAGCAAGAAAATATCGCCACAAAAGAGGGTACTGATCAGTCATTTTTAAAACTCCAGCATACAGTCCTCAACTGGTGATCCCAATTTCATCAATACCTCCCTCATGGAATTTTCCTCTCGTAATTTATTGTTCTTTAATTTTATAATTATTGAAACGATTTAAGCAACATAATTGTTTTATTGATTTCACCCCAAGAAAGACAATAAAGCCACTAAGCTTACTGTTAAAGAATACAAAAAAAGAAAGTCATTATTAATTAAGAAGACAGATGATGATTGAAATTTCAATAAAATTCTCGAAGAGCAAAGTTGACTGGAAAGCAAGGAGTTGGAAGAGAGTTCCACAAGCGAGAAGTACGATAGATGAAATTGTTAGCACATCTAGCCAATTTAACTGTAAAAATGTAAAACCTTGCAGTCGATCTATTACAATGAATGAAGTAATAATTTTTACTTACAAGATAAACACTTAGAAATGTTTCATGGTGGATTCGTGATACAGTTGCGAACATCGTATAAAGGCTTACCCTGAACGGCTATATGACCGACGGTGACGCCCACTAAAACGGAAAACACCACAATACTAAGGACGTTGGTTTGTCCTGTGGAGCCGTCACTTGGGATGTAGACGGGTTTGACTAGATTAAAACAAAAAGAAAGATCAAGAAACGATTAGAAGAATCTTTAAATGCAAATCGAAAACAAATATAAAATGTAAATATAAATATCGAACATTCAGCAAATGCAAATGATATCAACAATATTAGTCGTTTCCTTATAAGGGAACCTTTGGTATTCATTGAGCAAGCAGCCTGTGTTGTTCGAGTTATATTTTTTCACTCCTTGACGCACGGGCTTGGAACAAAGTGTAATATAAGAGAGAATAACGAAATAATACTACTACTAATAATAATAATAAAAACAATTAATCATCTTGTATAAGATTGCACGATATTGACACACACTGGATATAGAACCCAGCATGACAGACTTGGCCAATATCTGCATTGGAACTTCTACGAAAAGGAAACTGAAAGAAATTGGCATGAACACTACCCAAACCCGGTTACGGAGATAGGATCTGTTACAATTTTATGGGACTACACAATACACATAAATAGAACAATCAAATCTAACTGCCATGATGTTGCTATTAGAGACCGCAAACAAACAAAAAAATGGCTCCTTATTGATATGACAATCCCTGAGGACTGTTATGTATCTTTGGAGATCTTCAAAATGCTATCAAAATAAAAGGACCTTGAAATCGAAATCTCAAAAATGTGGCACATGGGAACACCAACAATCTTTTTTGCAGTTGGAGCTCTCGGATTGGTTGGAAAAGATTCCAGTAGACTAATTGAAGGGATTGCTGGAAGCCCATGCCTTAAAGAAATACAAAAAATTGTTCTCACGAGTACAGCCTACAACTTACGAAGGGTTTTATTTATGTAAAATACTTTCTTTCTTTTTTTGGCTCAGTGGAAAATGTCATGATACCATTTCTGACCTTAGGTCTCTGGGCGGGACCCGGAATGAAATGTGTACACACCAGAAAACAAAGGAAATTAAATAATAATAAGAAGAAGAATGAAAAGAAATATATTCAGAAGAAGAATAAAACGGAAGAAGTTGGCCCGATAAATTTGGACAAATGAAAAGAATAATTATATTTTTAAAACAAATTTGAAGACAAGTTATTTTTTTTTGTTTTTTTTTAATATAATCGTGCTCAGCCCTCAAGACGTCTCTGATTCTAACTCAGAAGCCACAACACGATTAATCATAATGTTCTTGTTCTTGTTTGCTATCTTATTCACAATGGTAATAGCAATCTTAGCCGTTTCTTTATAGAGAAACATTTGGTATTCGTTGACCAAGCCGCCAGTCCTGTTCGCATTATGGTTTTCTAATCACTCCCTTTCGATCGGACTGGGATCAAAGAGAGAAAAACAAAAAAGCTGAAAGAGAGTTCCACAGGCAAGAAGTACGATAGAAGAAACTGTTAGTATAGAACTTACGGTTACATCTACTCATTTCAACTCTTAAATAATGAAACCTTGTCGCTAATCTAATCTTCTTTTATGTGCCATGTCTCTTCAGAACGTCTGCGATCATGGCTCTCCACTTATCCTTATCCTTGTAGCTCTGAAAAATGTTTTTTACCTTTGCTACTTTCCCCAGGACATGTTCTGTCATAAGCCCGCTAGTTATGGCATGCGTTACTTTCTCTTGTCACTCTTTCCCTCTATTCGCCTCGAGGGTTTTAGATTCTCCAAGCCCTCATTTCGCAATACGTGTCCTAGAAATTTCTGCTGCCTCTTCCTGATGTTAACTATAAGGTTCCTCCTTGTTTGCATCCTCTGCAAAGCCGGATTGTTGCTCGCACACTCCGCCCATAATATCCTCAGCAGAACCAGATCCTCGTTACCTCGAGTTTCTTCATCTTTGAGGAGACCGTCCAACATTCGCTGCTGTTAATATTATTTGATGTCATGTCTCTTCAAGAATTAAACGATTGTGGCTCTCCATATTTCCTTAAATTCTTGAGACGGGTTCTTCTTTTATGTGCCGTGTCCCTTCAGGACGTAGGCGATCATGGCACTCCACTTCTTCCTATCCCTTGTACCTTTTAATAAGATGTGTCCCTTTGCTACTTCTCCCAGGCTTTTTTCTGTTATCCACTTGCTTAAGCCTGCTAGGTATGTCATGCGTAGCTTTCTCTTATCATTCTTTCCCTCTCTATTCGCCTTGTGAATATCAGATTCTCCAATCCTTCCTTTCTCATTGCGTGTCCCAGAATTTTCAGCTACCTCTTCCTGATGTTAAGTATCAGCTTCCTCGTTGTTTTCATCCTCTCCAAAACCATATCATTGTTCACACGCTCGGTTCATTATATCCTCAGCATCCTTCTGTAGAACCATATCTCCCTTGCCTCGAGTTATTTCTTCATCTCTGAGAATACCGTCCATCATTCGCTGCCATAAAAGAGCACTACACTTTAATTCGTAAAGCCGTCGTACCAAAACTGAGAGCATATTAGAACAATTGCCATAAATGTATTTTTAGGAACGGCAGAGATTTGGTAAGTCACGGCTGTAGGAAATATTCTGCGAAATATCGTCTCTGACTGAGGCAGTAAAACTGGACGAAAAACATTCCTCATGGAACTTTGAAAAGAAAAACCGTATAAAATTAGATGACGTAATCATACAAGCGTATTTTTTTTTGTCGAAAACGACATTAATCGCCTAATATTAGGTTATAGAAATAAATTATTAAATGTAAAAAGCGTATAAACAGTAATTCCTGTCATCTTAAGATCGCTAAGAATGAAGAAGAAGAATATTTTAGACATATTAACAAAATCCGAGGAAGTGTATATGTATATATATCTGAGATCCAAATCATAGGTTAATGAGTTCAGTTCCACATCTATCGAAAAAAAAAACAATCATTCAGATATACATCTTAGAAAATAAACTTCATTAACGGTAGGTCTCGGGTTAAAAACAGTCATTTGTATCAAACTGTAAATCGGAATAAATAGTGATGACGATTATGATGATGATGATGTTGATAAGAAGAAGTAGAAGGAGAAGGCGGTGACAGAAGAGGGAGGATGAGGAGGAAGAAGGAAGGGCAGTGAAAAGATGGAGGAGAAAGAAGAGGAACGATAAGGAGGAGTAGGAAGACGAAGGAGGACGAGGAGGAAGAAGGAGGATGAGGAAAACGAAGAAGAAGAAGAAGAAGATGATGATGATGATGATGAGGATTATGATGATGATGAGGATGATTATAACGACGGGGAGGACGCGGATGAAGAGTAGGAGGAAGAGAAAAAAGAAAGAGGAGAAAGAAGAATGATGATGAGGAGGAAGCAGTGGAAAAAGGATGAGGAGTAGAAAGGAGGAAGAAAAATAAGTGGAGAAAGAAAAAGAAAAGTAGAAGGAAGAAGAAGAAGAAGAAGAAGAAGAAGAAGAAGAAGAAGAAGAAGAAAGGATGATGAGGATGAGGATGATGATGAAAAGAAGGAAGAGGAGGATGAGGAAGAGGAGAAGGAGAAATAGGAGGAGGAAGAAAAATAATAAGAAGAAGGGTGAGGCGGAGGAAGAGGTATGAAGAGTAGAAAGGAGGAGGAAGAATAAGGAGGAAGGGGAAGAAGAATGAGGAGTAGAAAGGAGGAGGAAGAATAAAGTGGAGGAGAAAGAAAAGGAAGAGGAGAAGGATGAAGAAGATGATGATGATAGTGGTGATGAATAGGATGATCATATGTATAAGGAGGATAAGAAGGAAGTGAACAGGAGGGGGACGACAAAAGAAGGAGGAGGAGGAAGAAGAAGGAGGAGGCGGAGTCGAAAGGAGTGGAAAGAATAAGGTGGGCGACGAAGAAAGGGAAGAGGAGAAGGAAGAAGGAGAAAAAGAAGAAGAAGAAGCCATTAACAGTAATATACAAAAAAAGAAATACGTCTTCCAAATATTTTGAGAACTTATATATATATATATATATATATATATCTTGTATTTTTCATCTTTCATCTTTCCGTTGCGTTTTGTCGCAAATGATGAGTCGTTTTTCAACCATAGTTAAGTAATCAAAATGGATTAGGAAAAAAGAAAACAGTATCCGACTTTTATGTCTAATATAACTCGTGTAAATGAAAAAAAAACTAATATGGCGATGAGATACTAATTAGAAGAGTGCTAAAGTACAGAGACGTGTCGGTAGCACGTGATATCCAGCGAGCGCCACCTGCGATTATTTCGAGTACAGAATAGACGTGGCTGAGAGATTAATATTCTTATTAAAGATGGGAAAAAAGCAAGATTAAGATGATAAAAATACAATGATTAAAACGAAGAATAAATAATATTATTATCCTGTTTGTTTTCCTGCACAAACGCATCCCTACCTATTTTGAATGATTTCACCACAAGTATGGTAATAAAGCGACTGAGATCACTGTGGGGTGAACGAATATGAAACGAGAAAAATACTATTAAGGAGAGAGATCGCTAAAGGAACAGTAATTACGAAGACAGAATAGAACAATTGAGATTTAAAATTTAAGTTTTGGAAGATCAAAAATCGTCTAAAAAGCAAGAAACCAGAAGTGAATCCCACGAGCAAGAAACGCGGGCGAAGAAACTGTTAGCATATTGTTATGGAGTGATTTCACAGTGGAGGCTTGTATTTGTACTAAGTCGGTCCTAAAATAGGTTCGACGTACAAAACGTTATAATAGGTAATGACGCAGAGTAATCTAGTTGCGGTCGCTGATACTTTAGTATCCTACTAACGATCGCCCGGCATCGACTGACTGACCGACACACTGAGCGGGTATTTAGTCAACCATTCACGAGGGCATCATGTGGCACAAGGCCGGTTTAACGTGGGATCTCCGAGCACGTGGGCTCGGCCAAAAATATGTCCTTTGAACCCGTATAAACGGGTTCAGGGTCGGTTTACCTCCCCGAAAGAGACTCCGCCCTTCGGCGGAGCCTCTTTCGGTTTTCTCCCCGCCTGAAGGCAGAGAGTTCAGCTGGTCAGCCTAATTGACCCACTGAGCGACCCCTCGTTACTCTTACTACTCCTACTTATTATAGGTGGGAGATTCTATTAACTATAGAATAGGTGTGTTCCACTATAACACATATATGACAAGGATATGTAGATCCTTATATAAACTTTTTTTTCTGTGTTTACATCAAAAATTGTTTATTATCATATTCTTCGATAAGAATGCTTTATTAAACCAAAGATACGAGTTAACGGTAAATTGTAAATACAATCTACCTTCTATCTTATAATCGTGTTAGACTTAACATTTGACAATGTCTTTTTTCTTAGATCTAATTTGAACTCTGTTACACCATATATGACTTATTTTTCTCTTTGTAAGATTAATTTAATTTTAATATAATTTTGTAGCAATCTCCTGGTAGTGTTAGTAACATCGTATTGGGATGTATTGGTATTTGGTTTGTATTTTGATATTTTGCATTGATTGGTTATTGTCATTAACACCTTATATAAAAAATCTATATTAAGCTGGTGCATATTAATTTACCAAGTAATTCTATACATTTAAATTATTTACTGGTTTCTTAAAGAGGCTATTTATTTATCAAATATAAAAAGATTACCACTTCATTTTTCTTAGGAAATGACATTGTCTGGTGTACAATATATATCCATTTGCATCTGCTCCTGTTTCGCGTCTGTTGATGCTACTGATTTCAAATCTGCGGGTGATGGGCCATTTATGAAAAGTAGTTTCTTAATTTTTAATTCTTCACTTAGTCTAAATTTAACGTGGGTCATATGCGACTGGTCGATCTGAGTAAGGCCCACAAAACTTATAACCAGCCACCTATTTCCTGTTTTTTTCTTCTTTTTTCGTAAAATGACGTTCTAGTTTGCTTTTAAATCTGAATAAATCGGTTACGCATCAGTAATTTACAATCATCTGATCAGATACGCATCGAAACACGACTGAAAT
>CAHIKZ030001209.1:960000-1022500 GCA_903632075.3 Acanthosepion pharaonis
CGGGTGTCGCCGCTCCAAACGTGACGTCCACCTGTCGCGTCAGTCGTGTTGTCTCGTCCTGTGACGACCAGCTGGCTTGGTATCGGTCGCGGCACCCAAATGTGACGTTCTAACCTTTTGGTGATTCGGATGGGAATCTGGTTAGATTCGATATCAGCCTCGTCGTTCCCAACTCGCTTCCAACGTCTGGTTACCAAAGTAACTGCATTGATCTCCAGCCTGCCCACCCACGGTGTGAATTGATCTCTGTAGTTGGTCCGTAATGCAAATCGGGTTCAAACGGGGGTGACACCGCACAAATATGCATAAAAGAAAATAAAATCATAACTCAAAAATTCAAGGTATCAAAAAAAAAGGATAACAAACTTTATGTCTAGTTGTTGGATACATAGGACTGCGTCTATCTCCCGACCCGTTCTATGGATTGTGACACGTTGTTTTCCGTTAGGCGAGTTTTAACACTTCAAGTTGTTTGCTCTTTACGAAATTGGTTTTTCGGTGTCTTCGGGCGAAAGTCGAAAAAACTTATTTTGGTGGTCTGGATCTAAGTCGCTCTTCAAAATAATTGTTCTTGGATTGAAGATGAGACCGGAAATTGCGCGAATCTTGGTCAGCCGATGCGAGACTTCACTGGAGACTGACTCTGGGAACTGTCTCTCCCGAACTCAACTCTGGAACTCGAACTGGAACTGAACTGATTTCTGCTCGCTGCGACTTTGCTTATATGGTCGCCGACCAAAACCGGGGTGGGTTTGTCGGCGCCGGGGGTTCCTCGATAATTCTAAATACCTATCCACTTCTCTTATTTTTGGTTAGAATTTTCCACTTCTTTCCATTTTTGGGAGCCCTCTCTTACTCCCACCTTCTCACCATACTTCAGAGGGGCGTGAACTGCCCTCCCTACTTCTTCGTAGCAACCTCTCATACCCATCCTCTAGATGGGCGGCGACAGCTTCCTCCTTGCGTCACGTGATCACCACTCGACCAATGATGTCTAGTCGGGCGTGTACGATCCTGCGGGCTTTGTTTCAGAAAAAAAATACCTTGCTTAACAAAAAAAAAAAAATATATCTTTTTCTTTTCCTTTTCTTTCTTTTAATCGCGGCTCTTATTTTCTCTGGCCGCAAATAGAACAATGCGATCGGTGGTGGTCGTAACTCTTGTTCTCACCTGGACTTCGTCAGTCATCTTATCGCTAATTATCAGAATGGGTGGTCTATTTGACACAACACAATCGTCCGTCGCCTCGAAAAAAACATTTCCATGGTTCCATTCATTCTTTGGTACACATTTCTGATAACATAGTTTTATTATCGCAGCCAAAGAAAAACGGTCAGTCGCCACCTCGTGTGCGGCTTTGACACAATTAGTTTTTTATATCTATCCAAAGCCCTGTAGTTCACCTGTGTTTTGTCAATTATCAAAATAACATTTTCAATTGGATTTTTCTTTGGCTAGTCGGTCTGTAGTTTCCTTAATCAGATGTTTTCCCGCATTAGCGGTTTGTTTATGTATCCCCGATAACACAGCTCGTCGCCAGAACACAACGATTCCTTTATCCACTCAGAATTTCCCTGCCATTGTAATGACACTCTTCGCCATTTGTTACTTATCAAAATATCCTTTATCCATTGTCTCTTAGTCGTGGGTGTCCTCCTTATCATCCACGTTTGGGTCTCGCCTCTCTTTTCCTTTCTTTCCTTCCTCTCTTTCCTTTCTTTTCTTTTTTGCCTCGGTAAAGTCTGCCACAGATGTATGTATGCATGTATGAGCGTTATCGGAGGGTAGGAATGTGTTTGAAGTAATTGCTCAGTCTTAAAATGTTCCGTTCGTTTATCAAGTATTAAAAGAGGTGAGGGACAAAGGTAGAGATAATAATAACGATCACTTGACGTTTCTCAAAAGACGTGTTATACGGTCGTCTCCTTCTCTCTGGTGACAGGTGAACTTGTCCGTCTTTTATTTTGTTTGTGAGGTTTGAAAATGTCATTTGGGAATTCACTCCCGGATATGAGTCTAGCCTTTCCATTGAACGACGAACAAACTTCGCGTCGGCTCGCGAAAAGATCCGTGAAAGAATTTGTTTCTGAGAATTGAAGATTATTTGAATTTTTTTTAAATGTTTGCTAGTTTTCTATTGGCCGAAAAAAATTTCGCATCAAGGGGTGAAATTTCACGAGTTTTGATTTGGGATCGCTTTTGCGTGTGTGTTAAGCAGTTTGTAAATTCGAGTTTTTTTTTAAATTTCTAGCATAATCAATGATTCAGTGCTTAGCATTTGAATTTTAAATCTAGATCAAAGACAGATCCTTGTCTTACACACCTTTCTATTTTTGTATATTTACTGAAGTTACTGAATTTATTTTCTATCCATATACAGTATAGGTTCCAGCATTCACTGACGTATTGCAAGACAGATATCACTTCACAGTTCAGTATCCTTTCTTCCTAAGAATATTTTTCTTTTTTTTAATACTCAGCCTAGTCTTTGAAATGCAAGTTTGGCTATCACAATACGTCTTTGGATTACAGTGTCGCACTTTCCGTCGTCGATTAGAACAATTCCCAGATATTTGAATTTATATCCCTGCTTGAGTTGACTATGCCCGCAAAAAGAAATGATTCGTTAGATAAATGATGAAAAGCAGCATGTTGATGGTTGAGAAGCAAGGAAAACTGATATCGATTAGCTTACAGGAATAAGAAATCAATCAATATCTTCCCAGAAACTTTATGAAGAATCACTAATTTAGTCATACGCTTTCCTTTTTTTAAGTATTAGAGAACCTGACATATTTTGAAGAATTGCTCAGTGGAAAAGCGGGAGTTAATATCAGCAAGAGAAGGAAAAACTATTCAGTTGATGAAATTGCTCCTTAGGAGCAAAACATTATCTGGAAAGAAGATAGATAGAGAGATAGACACAGATATAGAGAGTGGGAGGGGTAACAAACAGAATAAGATAGATAGATAGATAGATAGATAGATAGATAGATAGATAGATAGATAGATAGATATTAGCAGATGGAGAATAGATAGATAAATATAAGAAGATTGAAAATAGATAGATAGATAGATAAAAATATATTGAAAATATATAGATAGATATAAACAGACTGTGATGCATAGATAGATAGATAGATAGATAGATAGATAGATAGATAAGGAACAGACTGATTTCTTTAAACGTTAAACAACTCTGCAAGTCTGGTCTTCCAACTTGATACTGAGCACTTTTAATGCGTACGATCTTAACAAATATTTTACTTTTTGTTTACTCCTGGGGTATATATATATATATATATATATATATATATATATATATATATATATATATATATATATGTACACACACACACATATATATATATATATATATATATATATATATATATATATATATATAGAGAGAGAGAGAGAGAGAGAGAGTGGTTTCCATCTCTTTTTTTTTTTCTTTACTCGTGGCTTGTTTCCCATAGGTTTCGCTTTTTTATATCTTCCTTCTTTCTCTTTGCGCGTTCTCTCTCTCTCCTTTCCTCTCTCTCTCTATCTCTAACTCCTTCCCTCTCTCTCGCTGTCGTATTCTGTTTGGACCCTCTCTCTTTCTCCCACCATCTATCTATCTATGTATCTATGTCTATCTATCTATCTATCTATCTATCTATCTATCTATCTATCTATCTTATTGTGTGTATAATCAACTCTCTCTCTCTCCACACACACACACACACACATCTGCCATTCTCTTTGTAACTATCTCTTTCCAACATCTATATATCTATTGATACAGTCTGTTTATAACTATCTCTCCCTGCAAACACACGTATACACACACATGCATATATATATATATATATATATATATATATATATATATATATATATATATATATATATATATATATATATATAAGCAAATATATGGATATAGATCCGACAGTATGAAGAAAAATATTCTGAAAAAACAAACAAAAATCCTAATATGCGATTATGCTGTTTTAATGTTTAATGTCAACGTCGGACGTTTCGGTCTAATAGACCATCTTCAGGACATATTCATAAAACACAATTAATATATACCATATACAATTCAACATGAAAAAGACGATGGACATAAAAGGAATTCCAATCCAAACAGATAACTGAAATCTTTTATAAGATCAGCATAAATATGATCACGTCGTCGTCACGTGGGCGATGTTGTGAAAGCATATTCCTATCTATCTATCTATCTATCTATCTCTCTCTCTCTCTCTATATATATATATATATATATATATATATATATATATATATATATCTTATTCTGTTATAACCACTTCCTACTCCCTACTCCTCTCTCTCTCTCTCTCTCTCTCTATATATATATATATATATATATATATATATATATATATCTTATTCTGTTTATAACCTTCTTCCCACTCCTCTCTCTCTCTCTCCTTCCCCCTCTTTGTTTTCTGTTTCTTTCTTTTCTGTTTTTGTATCTCCCTTCATTTCTTCATTTCTTTTAGAATTCGGTTCTTTCACCAATTCTTCTCTTCCAAAAGCTCTTTACACCTTTTCTCTTTTTTGTTTATAACCGCTTTTTTTCTGCTGCTTTTCACTTTTCAAACCGATTGTTTATTTAAGTTCCCTGCACTCGGAGATGGCAGAAAGAAATCGACGAAAATACTGGCCAGGCTTTTCTTTCATCTTTATTTATACACACACGTTTGTTTTAAGTGAAACACCACAGAAAATTAGAAAATAAAATAAACAAAGCAAATAAAATACAAACATACAGAGACAGACAGGCAGACAGACAGGCAGACAGATCAGTAGACAGGCCGACAACCTGCCTCTTTGTATATTTTATTACGGATGAAAATGGCGTACATTTATGAAAAACTATAAGCGAACATGATTGATTGCGATCAAAAATAGCGCCCGTTAATATTAATATACACAAAGGACGAAGGCAATTCTGATGTAAAAAGAGTTTCAAGTTATAAATATCACATAAACTCCTAACAAGAAAGAACGTGTAATTATGCATCATTGTCAGAGTCAAGACGAAGATGTTTTATCTATATACCGCTTTGTAAGATGAATGTATCTTTGATAAACATATTTGATATTGGAAATAAATAAAACGCTAGAGATTGCGACTATGATATCCACAACCAGTTCGTTTTAGAGGCTGTTGTTGGCGAGCACCGTGTCCAACATGTTTTGTATCCAGATTTCTCATTCTGCGAAACCTTTTGCTGAACAAGTCTTGGGATCGATCCCTGTACAACGATTTAACACCTATCTTGAGAGAAGTCAAAGAATCATAACTTTCACAAGGTTATTGGTGCCAAAGTGAAGGAAACGGTTTCACGGATATATTAATATATACGTCTATGTAGGTTCAATGTGACTGCGATAAATATCTTTGTTGTGGGAAATACATAATCACCTTTGCTGATGATCGGAGTATACTCTTTAGAAAATCCTTTACGTAACTTAATTTTGTTCTCAACTATCTATCTATCTATCTCTCACTCTCTCTCTCTCTCTCTCTCTCTCTCTCTCTCTCTCTATATATATATATATATATATATATATATATATATATATATATATATATGCGTGTGTGTGAGGGGTTCTGACCATACATGTCGGCTCATATATATGTGTGTGTGTGTATGTGCACGCGTGCGTGTCTGTATGTGTGCATGTGTGTGTGTGTGTGTGTGTAAGTGTGTGTCTGTACATATCTATCACAATATTATTCATTAGCTCATTCTGTTAATATCTATCTATCTATCTATCTATCTATCTATCTATCTATATATATATATATATATATATATATGTACACACGTCTGTTCATATCGACCCATCTATCTCATTCTTTTCATATGTTATCAGTCTGTTTATTTATATCTATCTATCTATCTATCGATCTATCTCGCTCCCTTTCTATATGCACACACACACACACACACACACACACATACATATATATATATATATATATATATATATATATATATATATATATATATATATCCAAGTTTCTTTTATATCTATATATTAGTATCTCATTCTGTTAATATCTATATCATGCAATTTTGTTCTATTATCTATCTATCTATCTATCTATCTATCTATATCTATCTCTCTCTCTCTCTCTCTCTCTATATATATATATATATATATATATATATATATATGTCTTTCTGTATGTCTGTCTATCCATCTATTTATCACAGTCTGTTTATCTCTCTCTCTCTATATATATATATATATATATATATATATATGCGTCTGTATGGGGGAAATAAAATAAAATAAATATGTGTTTGCTTTCTTTTTATAAAGTTCGATACTAAATGGAGACAGCTGTTTTCCGACAGATTCGCATTGAAATCCACATCGGTACAATTTAAATCGATACCAGACTTCATGCCCACCTGTCTTTTTAATTACAGGTATTTTACTTTGCGAACGTTTCACATCGATATGCAGTGACCAAAATTATGCTAGCAAGCGTCAGAAAATTCTCGTCTACGCATTCACTATTTTGCGAAGTTCTTTCCCCCCCCCCCTTACCGATTTTTCGCTCATAAATCTTCTGTCTCCTTTGTTATTCCTTTCTTTGTTGCCGTTCTTGTTTGGTTTGGTTTGGTTTACGGCATCTCAGCCTCAATGGGTTATTTATGGACGACAATTTTTATTGATGATAATTGTTTTTTAAAAAAGGATTACTGGTCATATCTTTTCAAAAATGTATTACTTGTAATATTTCTTTTCACAAAATATGTCTGGTATTAAAATCTATTTCTCACTTTTATAACTTGTTTGGAGGGTAACTATTGTTTATAGCGGGGACCCTAACAGGTACTACCACCCAGGTCAAGGTGAATCTAGGAACACCAGCAATTAAGAGGTGGTTCCACACTATTCCCAACCTTCTATCAGAGGCTTTGCTGTTGGACGTAGTTTATTGTCTTACCCAAGACGCGGACGTAATTTATCGTTTTCCCCAGGACGTGGATGTAGTTTATCGTCTTACCCAGGACGCGGATGTAGTTCATCGTCTTACCCAGGACGCGGATGTAGTTTATCGTCTTACCTAGGACGCGGATGTAGTTTATTGTCGTACCCAGGACACCTTACCGTTCTTCTTCGGTTGGTTTATCTATTAATTTTTAATTCTTCGGAATTGTACAACAGTGAGCAGCAATCTGCCAGTTACTGCCAGTTACTGCCCAAATGCATAAAATATCATTTTTTACAGTCATGTAGACGACCCGAGTGACACTCGAGGTAGAAGGTTAGTGATTAAGTGGAAATGTACATTTTATGAGGATATGTGGGGGAAATAACAGTTAACACTAAGCTTGAACCATCAAGATTGTAGTGAATGGTGAATCATCTTTTTGGAAGTCTGTTTTACAAAGCAGCGATTCGTGAGAAGAATCTTTTCGATTGGGACGTATCTCTAACTAATGGAATACAAAAGGTGATTCGCTAAAATGTGCCTGGTACTGCGGGTCTTAGCAGTGAAGGTCTGAATTAGTAGAAGTAAAAAAGATGTAGCGATAAAGTAGCGCGATGTTTGCAATATTTGGTCTGGCAAAACATGTTAGGAGGGTGGAAAATAATACATCACCCGCAAGGACGCGGTGACGCTTTTGGAAAATATCAAGACGAAATGATGAAAACCACATATTCTATTCTAGTTCCTTTCTTATCGCTTTTCTTTACTGATATGCTAAGGAATTCTCATCGCCCTCTGTCTGTTTTTGCCATTAATTCGTTGACAACAGCATATCGTTTACACTATTTACATTATTCGGTCCGCCTATTGTCCTCATTTTTGTCGCCATATTTATCACGTTTCGGCCCTTCAGTATCTGTCTCTATGTCTGTGATGAGGTATTATGTACACTATTTACATTATTTGGACTATTGTACTCATCTTTGTTGCCATATTTATTACAACATTTCGGCCCTTCCGTATCTATCTATATTTCTGAGATGAGGTATTATGTAAACTATTTACATTATTCGGACTATTGTCCTCATCTTTGTTGCCATATTTATTACAACGTTTCAGCCTTTCAGTATCTGTCAATATTTCTGAGATGAGGTATTATGTACACTATTTATATTATTCGGACTATTGTCCTCATCTTTGTCGCCATATTTATTACAACGTTTCGGCCTTTCAGTATCTGTCTATATTTCTGAGATGAGGTGTGACGTCACCCCGGGGTCGCGGCGCACAATGTGACGTCTGCCTGGCCGCGCTCGCCGTGCTGTCCTAGTCGCGGCGCCAATTGTGACGTCAGCCCGTCTGTCTCCGCGCCGTCGCCGTCTTATCCTGTCCTGTGACGACCAACTGGCTTGGTATTGGTCGCGGCACCAAATGTGACGTTCTAACCCTTTGCTGATTCGGATCGGAATCTGGTTAGATTCGGCATCAGCCTTGTCGTTCCCAGCTCGCCTCCAACGTCTGGTTACCGAAGTAACTGTTTTTATTTCTAGTCCAACCTACCCACGTTGTGATTTGATCTTAGGTAGACGAAATCAATCAGTCGCCGGGCCGTAATGCAAGTCGAGTCCAAACAAGGGTAATACTGCACAAATATATGCAAAAGAAAAGAAAGTAACAACCCGAAAAGTTCAAATGTGTTAAAAAAGGATAACAATATTTTATATCTGGTTGTTGAATACAGGACTGGATCTTCCTCCCAAACCGCTAATATGGATTCGTGACACTTTGTCTTTGTTAGGCGAGTCTTAACATCTTAAGTTGCTCTTCAATAACTGGTTTTTGTTGTCTTCAGGCGATATTCGCAAAACTGGTTTTGGTGGTGTGAGTCTAAGCCGTTCTTCAAAAATAAATTGTTCTTGGTTAGAAGTTGAGGTCTAGAATGCATGGATCTTAAGTCAGCTTTCTGCGAGACGGGTCTTCAGAGCTCACAGCTCAACTGCAACTGATTGCCTGTCTGTCTTTTCAGCCCCAGCTGCGAATTCAACTCAACTCAACTCCAACTGCCGTCCACTCGCTGCGACTCTGCTTATATGGACGCCGACCAAAACCGGGGTGGGCCTGTCGGGGTTTGAGGATCCTTGATAATTCTAAATCCGCATTAAGAATTTTCTTTGTTTATGAGAATCGTCCTCCCAAATTCTTCCTCTCTAATATGGGTATCTAACCCAATCCCTTCAGAGGCTTCAACAGGTTTCCCCTCTCTCGCAAAGTAGCATCTCACACAGATCCCTTCAGGGGCGTCAACAGGCCCCCTCCTTCTTCACATGATTACCTTCGCCTACCGCTCACGCCACCATTCAGCCAATGAACGCTCAGCGGCGTGGGTGTTTGCTAATTATCGCTCAAAGAAAAAAAAAATTATCTTCTTTCCTTTTGTTTTTTTTCTTTCTCTTTCTCTTCTTCCCGACAACAAACCCCAATGACTCTTATCTTAACAGAACGTCACATGGAGTTCGTCAATCGAGATTTTTTTCCAGCATCAAGTGGGTGGTCATCTGGTGACTTTGAACCCTGGTGCCAATTATTCGTTCCGATAAAATAATTTTGCTATCATGGCCAGCTCCGACACAAAACAGGTGCTCTTCTCAAAAACAAATGATGTCTCCTTGGGGGTGGTCTAGCGGACATTTATCGCGGTCAGAGCACGACCCAATTAATTTTTTATCTCTTAGCATTCTGCCTTGTAGGCCACCTGACCGATTTGAAATTTTCATTACCGCCATGGGTAGGCGACTGTCTTTTATTCGGTGCGTCGTCATAGATTAAATTAAATCCGGTATCTTACCTTCTTCGCTCATGAAAATAAAATCTTTACCACTTTTCTTTGTTAGAAAAAATAACATCGCTCAGTGTCTTTTCGTGATAGATTCTTATCACCTAATTAAATTCTCGCCTTTTTTTTCTTTTTTCACGCAACTCTAAATAGTATCACAGAGGTATTATGTACACTATTTACATTATTCGGACTATTGTCCTCATCTTTGTCGCCATATTTATTACAACGTTTCAGCACTTCAGTATCTGTCTATATTTCCGAGATGAGGTATTATGTACACTATTTACATTATTCGCCATATTGCACTCATCTTTGTCGCTATATTTTTTACAACGTTTCGGCCGTTGTACGCTGCGGCTTTCTTCAGGTGTTTGGAATGTCGAACTGAACCCTTTATTTCGCTCACTGTGATAGACTCTTCTAGTTCCACGTGCCATGTCAAATGGATGTCAGTTATCTCCTGTTAATTCCCTTCTCCAAGTTCTCCACCGCCTTAACCATGTATGGAGTAATCTTTAATCTGACCTATTTTAAGGAAAAGATAAGGGTTTTGAAATAGGAGAATCCGTCATATTGCCACTCAAGGTTAGATATAGAATTATTTTTTATTTAAGTCATACACGTGGAGGATAGAAAAAAGTATATATATATATATATATGTGTGTGTGTGTGTGTGTGTGTGTGTGTGTGTGTGTGTGTGTGTGTGTGTTGAGTTGTGGGATCTGGCAAGACACAACACTTAACTCGACTGAGTCAATCGGGGTAGTAGTATGCAATACTCAGCTATACAAGTCAGTGCAATAGCATCGTCTTCAGGATTTACCCTAGATCCCCACACACGGGAGGATGTGGCACAAGGCCTTTTTTTTTTTCGTAGATCCCGTATACATTGAGTCGGGTAGCTATCTACTTCCCCAGACGAGAATCTGCCCCTTGGCAAGTCTCGTCTGGGTTCCTTTCCGCCCGGAGGCATAGAGTCGACAAGCAGAGTTCAATGTAATCGTTAACTCCTCTCGCAGGATTATCTTCTCCTCCTAGACAGTTACCAAGGATTACTTATCGTGTATGGATCAGTCCATTCATGATAGTAAGGAGGGTAACTGGTTCTTTCTACAACAATATATATAATTCCAATAACGAAGACTGTATATTGGGAGTTGGGTAGAAATTCCATACAAAGAAAATTAAGAGGAGCTGAAAGAAGAGAAAAGGAAAAAAAGATAAATAAGCGATAAAAAAAAACGTTGCTGAGATGAAGCAAGAAATCATTGAAATCAACATTTTTTTTTTGGTTTCTTTTTCTTTCAATTTGTCATGCAGCTGAAACTAGCTGTCGATGGAGGGAATTTTCCCGCCAAAGCTTCTTAGGATCTAATGAAACGTGCAATGGCAATTTACTCAAAATAAACGCAAAATAAAAGCAGAAGTATTTGATCAAATAAGAAAGGGAGATAAGAAAGAACATCAAGTGAAGGTCTTTTGTTGTTTGCCTTGTAAAATCCCATCACTGCAATGTTTTATTTCGGCATTTTTATTTCCTTTGATAGTTTTTTTTTAAACTAATTTTTATTTTGTTTTTGTTTCTTTATTTTCATTTCTTTTCTTTCATTTTTCTTTTTTTTTGATAGATTCGTATTTTGTTCGTTTCTTCGGCTCTCTCCCTTTATCTTTATTCATTTTGTATCCCTAACGTTAATCCTTCTTTCTTTCTTTCTTTCTTTATTTATTTATCTATTTTCTTTCTTTCTTTCTTTCTTTCTTTCTTTCTCTGCTTTTCTTTCTTTCTCTCCCAATTTTTTCATTCCTTCTATCTGCGCTGTTTTTTTTTCTTTCTCAGCTTTTGTTTGTTTCTTTCTCTGTTTTTTTTTTTTTCTTTCTTCCTTCCTTTCTTTGTTTCTTTATTTCTCATCCTTTTCGTGCTTTCTTTCTTTCTCTGTTTTTTTTCTTTCTCTTCTTTTGTTCTTTCGTTTGTTTTTCTTGCTTTGTGGCTCACTTTTGCTCACGTTTTTCTTTCTTTTCTTTTTTCTTTCTTTATTTCTTTCTTTCTTTCCGTTCTTTCTTTCTCTGCAGAAGTATTAGATTGTTGCAAAAATAATAACGTAATAATGTCGTTTTTTGACGTCAAAAAACGACATTATTACGTTTATTTTTTTTCTCTTTTTTTTCTTTCTCGTCTTTTGTTCTTTTTTCTCTGTTTTTCTTTCTCTGTGTCTCACTTTTACTCGTCTTTTTCTTTCCTTCTTTCTTTCTTTCTTTCTTTCTTTCTCATATTTTCCGTTCTTTCTTTCTCTGTATGTTTTGTTTCTAACTTTTTTCTTTTTGTATCTCGTTCTTTTTGCTTTCTTTCTTTCTTTCCCCTTTTTCCTTCTTTCTGTCTTCCTCTGTTTTTCATTCTCAGTTTTTGTTTTTACTTTCTCTATTTTTCTTTCTTTGTTTCTCACTTTTTCTTAACTTTTTCTTTCTTTCTCTATTTTACATTCTTTTTTCTTTCTTTCCCACCTTTTTCGCCCTCTCTTTCTTTTTCGATTTTTCTTTCTTTTCTACCTATTTCGCCCTCTCTTTCTTTCTCGATTTTTCTTTTTTTTTCTTTCTTTCCCAGCTTTATCGCCCACTCTTTCCTTCTCGATTTTTCATTCTTTCTTTTTGACAAACAAATGTAGTACTACGTCTATAACTAGCCAATCGTCCCTTTCAGTCCTTGACAGTACTCAAAAGCGGTATTAGGGCCGATGAATTATTTAAACATTTACATTCTCTTTCCTACTGACGAAACTGTGCAATTCTCTCGCTAACCTACCGTTATTTCCACAGAAAAGAGTTTAACAAGCTAAATTGCTTAGTGCAACCACTCCAGAAAAGATCCGTCATGCCACATAGATAGAATCGAATCATCCTCATTGCCCTCATATTCCATTAGTATGGAAGAAGTTACATTCCGACTGTTTCTTTCCAAGAGCCGTTATCTTGTTGTGTAACATATTCCTAAGAGAATGCTTCCCCATTCACTATAATTTTAATCTTGTCTTGTCTAGAGTCAACCATTATCATTCTTCATTCTTTAAGCATTTCACCCCAAGCAAGGATGGAGTACTACCAACAGGCATGGGATTACAGAGAGTGAAATTGGGAGAAAAAAAAAACAGGCTAGGGGGGTGGGGTATTGAGGAAAAGATGAAATATGAACGAGATTCAAGAAGAGAAAAGATAGCAGTTGACGCTGCATTTAAATTTTTGAAGATCGTTGTTATCAGTAAAGGAAGTAAGAGGAATGAAGATCCACAGTCAGGAAGTGCGAGAAAATAAACTGTTGGAGTAGAAGTGGCGGTTACATTGAATTATTTCAACAGTAAAACGGTGGGACCTAGATGACAATCTAGAATCATTTTTATATTCATCTAGTTGGAGCACCCGGGAAGAAAAACTCGTTAGAACAGTTGCCATGAAAATATTTGTAAAAAAGACCGAGGGAAGCCACATCACATCTGTGCGAAATTTACTGTAATCGACATGCCTGATAAGGATCGACTACATTGCAGACCCTTCATAATCTGCACTACTTAACCCTTCCTCTTACCTACGTAAAACGTTAACCATTCGTTACCCGCCTACCTTGAGCGCATCTTGGGATTTGTATATAATAAAAATAGTAAAAAATAGTATAAAAGAAGTGTTGGTATATTAGATACTATTAGAAATAATAATGGATATGCATTAATTTTCTGGTGGACCTTATACATCTTGTGAGCGAAAGTATTTTACGTAGCCCATGGACACTTTCATATGGAGGGCAAGTCGATCAGAAATACCTAAACTGTCAGCAGTATGGAACTGCTTTCTTAGAAAAATGGTTAAAAAAGAAAAAGTCTTTACTCGAATGAAACCTATAGCTCTTAGCGAGGATTTCAAACCTTGTGGACTGAGGCTACCTCTGATTTTGCTTATGATTTTTAGACAAAAAAAATGCGTATTATAGATGGAGAATTAAGGTATATATTCGGGAGAGAAGAATTGCCTAGTATAACACAATGAACGATCCATTCCTAGCTGCAGCCGTAGCAATTGATTCAATATAATAAAGGGTCTTTCATTAAGACGGATCAAATTCAGTAGTAAATAAATCAGGGTTACTGGTAGAAAATTATTTATTTCTGTATTGGATCATGTTATTCAAGTCATGGCAATTATGTGTAAAAAATCGCTAAAATCTGTAAGGAAAAGAAAAGAAAAGTCATTAGACGCTTAAACTTAACTCACATTAAAATTGGTACAAGTTATTGGAACACCCTTTACAATTGTTACATCTGTGTTAAAATATTTTGCCTAATTTTAGTGATATTTTCAACAGCCCTCATTAACTTTTAATTATCTCCGTGAAGCTACTTTAGTATCTCCAATGGAGACATTCATTCCCTCATTAACTTGTTATTTTCTGTTTTTCAGCATTTATTAGATCCTTTTCATTAATCCATTTTCAATATATATAAGGGTGTTTCATTAAGACGGATTATATATAAGGGTGTTTCATTAAGACGGATCAAAGTCAGTAGTACATAAATCAGTGTTATTGGTGAAAATTTCTTTATTTCTTTATTGGATCATGTTAATTAATTCATGGCAATTATGTGTGAACAATAAAATCGCTCAAATATTCACTAAATCTGAAAGAAAATGAAAAAAATCATTAGACGCTTAAACTTAACTCACATTAAAATTGATCCAAGTCATGAGAACACCCTTTATTTCTCTCTTATGTCAACGTTAGCCCGTGAATTTGTAATGAGTCAACTCCTGGAGTTTTTAGGCTAATCTATGCTGCGGGAAAGCAAAGCAAGTTCTGAGGGTTCATGATTACTGGAATATTTGTTAAGGCTTTAGAGATCAGATACGCGCAATTTTTAATACTAGGGTTCTTTTTGCAATAATTATCTTTATTAACACTCTCTTCTAAATCATTTCTATACATCAGATTCACAATTTTTCAAAAAGTTCTTGGTAATTAAGATCCGCTTCGAATTTTATGTTACATGCATTTAACATTTTTCTATGTCAAGTTTAGTGTATTACTTAGAAGCTAGGATTTATTTACTTCATTTAATACAGTTTTTTCTGTTTCTCTTTTCAGCATTGTACTCAATACTTGGAGTGTCTTTCTATTTTACACGGAATTTAGGATTCTTTATACTGCAGACTTATCTCCCTTGCTACTTGATTGTATCTCTCTCTTGGATCTCCTTCTGGATCAACAGAGATGCAGCACCAGCACGAGTCCTTCTTGGTGAGTACACTATTTTTTCCTCTTACATATCAATCAATAAAGTCCAGAATTCCTCTCGGATTCTCCTGACTCGTCCCTTCTAGCCATTTCTATCTGTTATGGGACCTACCTTTATGGACTAAGTGGACTCGTCCTATTACTGTATATACGGGGAGATTATGCCTCTCAAGAGAGCTGTCTACAGTTGACCTGTTCCAGCCAAACAGTTGAAATCTCTTCCTTCGAGCGAAGAGGAACCCGGACGAGGCTCCGTCGAAGGGCAGAGTCTCGTTCGGGGAGGTTGACTGCCCCTGAACCCGTTTATGCGGTTTCAAAGAGGGATTATTTTTGGCCGAGCCTACGGGCTCGGACATCCCACGATAAACCGTCCTTGTGCCACATTTAACTTTCGTGGGAGTTAGTTAAATATCTCTGTCTACAGTAGGCCTGTTACAGCTAAACAGTCGAACTCTCTGCCTTCGGGCGGAGAGTAACTCGGACGAGGCTCCGCCGAAGGGCAGTGTCTCGTTTGGGGAGGTTGACTGCCACTGAAACCGTTTATGCGGTTTCAAAGAAGGATTACTACGGGCTCGGAGATCCCACGTTAAACCCGGTCTTGTTTCACATGTAACTCTCATGGCGGGGTAACTAAATATCGCTGTCTACAGTTGAGTTGACTACTGTATTTTGCCGTCAGTCGGACGTGCAACACTTTTGTATTCGTTCTTTTTGTTCAATAATATCTTTTCACTAAATTGCTGAGTTCGAATTTTCTTTCGGACTTATTCTGGGTCCACCACGCTATCAGACATCACTGTCGGCAGGTCTTCCAGTTGGAAGCCAAAGTATTCTACAAGTTGGTCAATGTAGGCATATATATATATATATATATATATATATATATATATATATATATGTATGTACGTATGTATGTATGTATATATGTATGTATGTATGTATATATTAGTGTATACAAGATACTTTATTGAAAATAATACTTTGCTTAATTTTAGTACATTTCGCTTTCTTTTTTCTGGTTTCCAGTAGAAATTCAAATGTAAACATACCGATACATCGCGTATTTTCTGCTTTTAGAAGCTATTATCAAAGAGATATTGCTAATAAACTTGTAATTACATGTACTCATTCCTGACTATATATATATATATATTAAGAAATGGACAAGGTCCGACAATTTAGTTATTAAAGACATTTTTATGTTTAACGTTGTTATTTTATAGATACAAGTATTTAAGCAAATGCTCTGTTTATGATAAACAGTATTAAATAACATTTACCGGCCTGAATGTCCGAGAAATTTTCATAGAAAATATTCGTTCTTTGACAGGGTGTGTATGTATGTATGTGTGTGTGTGTGTATGTCAAATGTGTGTATATATATATATATATATATATATATATATATATATATATATATATGTGTGTGTGTGTGTGTGTGTGTGTGTGTGTGTGTGTGTCTGTGTGTGCGTGTTGTGGTCGGATCCACCTAATTTGCATAGTGGGAGTACCGACCATATAAATATGGTTGGTACCGGGAAGAGAGGGAGGAATCAAGAGATTTAACGAGAGACTCTGCCCGATTGCGACTCAGTCAACACATTCTCCAGGAACTGTCTTACCAGGAATATACAAAAGACTATATGTAAATATTGTGTACACTTTTTTGTTTCAATACATTTTGTTCTAAGTACATTTTGTGTTGCATTATTATTCCATGCATTAGTCAAGTTTCAACAATATGTGAATTTCTTGATGTTCTCAGCTCAACCAAGACATCAACGAAAATATACGTATATATTTGCCCGCAAACGCTTCCATTTGAGTTATTAATTTTAAAGAAATTTTACGTTTTTTGGCAATGAGTTTCCACATGGACTAGGTTACATTAGGGACGAGGTTGTTTTCAACGTTCAACCTGTGTAGTTAACTGAGAGATGTTGCGTTTAACAATGGCATATTATTCTTATCATGAGCAGTTAGATATAATTTTTATATACAGCCGCGCGAATGGTAATAGACGCCTGGCTGCCTGACCTAGTCATCACTCTTTCTTGCTGTTTATCGTCGCATTGTTGAGGCAGGATCCGTGCCACCACCAACTATGGAGCGTACACATGAAAATCACATTCTACATGCTGACGGAGACGATCCAGGTATCAGAATACGTCAAATGGCCGTAGTATGTCGTACATCTCAAAGTAGCGCATGGAGCGTACTTCAAGTGCAGCTCTTGTATATGTATCTTTTGCAACGTGCCGTGCGCTGGGTCTTTCGCGCTCTGAGCACAAAACTTTGGGACAATTTCTGCCAATAGTTTCTTTCCGAAACTGCTGATCTTATGTTTGCCTCTTCAGTCATGTTTACGAATGAGGCAACATTTAGAAGATATGGAATAACAAATTTACCCAACCAACATTTGTGATCGGTTTGTAATCACCATGGTATAATGTAGGCCAGACCCAAGCATCAGTTTACGATTCATGTGTGGGCTTGTATTGTAGCCGCCTCTCTAGTAGGTCCGTATGTTCTACTACCACGTCTCACGTATTTCGCGATGAATGGCTGACATTTACTATGCAAGGTGTATATTTAGGACAGTACAGTTTCCATTTTTCCCTGACCTCAATCCTTTGAGTTTTATCGATGGAGAAACCAAAATTGTTTTATGCATCAGATATTAATGATGCAGAGACGTCTCATCAACGTGTCATAGGGGTCTGCAAAACCATTCGGCGCCTTATGGGAGTATTTGAAAGGGTCCGGCAGCCAATGTTCCTACAGGTCCATGCATTTTGTAGAAACAAGGGGAGGACATTTTGAACGTATGTTATGTGTTGCTGTGTTGTGGTAAAACCTCAGCCATTTGGACATATATTTTACCTTTTATTTGATAATATAATTGAAAAGATTTGTTTATTAAGACATTTCCAGGTTGATATTCTGTTCTCATATTTTTCTATGACGTGTGCAAGCGTGTGTAGAAATAAGTGGAGGACATTTTGAATGCCTGTTATGTATTGAGGTAAAATGATTTCCTTTGAGGCATATGTTTACATGGACTATATTACAGTTTTTGGTGTCAGAAAGCCGTACTAAATATTATTTTTGGAAGGTGGCTTGGATTGTATATTTAACTGTGTCTACCATAAAATTTAATTTTAATGAGTCTAATATGAAGGATTTCCTTACAAATGTTTATATGGATTTTATCCTGGATTACATGTCAGGAATCCGCTCCCAAAGTTTGTAAAAATATTTTGATATACAATGAACGTGGATATTCGATTATAGATTTACCAAAGTTTTGACATTATTTCAGCTTTGACATTATTTCAGCTTTGACATTATTTTTAAGGGATATTTTTTTTTATCCACGATTATTTTGAATGTATTTATTCGTTTTGTTTATATATATAAATATTGAGAGAGAGAGGAGCTTTTATATATATATATATATATATATGTGTGTGTGTGTGTGTGTGTGTGTGTGTGCGTGTGTGTGTGTGTGTGTGTGTATTGGAGATAATTTTTTGTAAGTCAAAGTCTTATTACATGCTCAACAATATTTTCAACCTCTGCCAACAGGAAAAATTAGCAATTATGACATTTCCGGTTCCAAAGAAACTTTGAACTTGGAATCCGAAGTCTTAAGTCCTTCCTTACATATTAGAAATTTACTCTTAAGCACAAATGAGACTTGAAAAAATTTTTTTACATTTCAGTTTACCTCACAAATACATTTAAAGCAGTCTTGCCTTTCTTTTCTTTCTTTCTTTTTCTTCTTCTTCTTCTTCTTCTTCTTCTTCTTCTTCTTCTTCTTCTTCTTCTATTACACCCAACGTCGTGCGTTTGATTATTTAGTTTTGAAAATAATGCTACAACGTTCGTTAGTTAAAAAAAACAAACTAAAGTGTTAAAAGGTCATTTGATAAAAATCGCCTTAACATCACGTAAGACTGAAAACCAAATTAGCGGATTCAAGTGACCTCCTGATTTCTAAAGTATATATGGCAGATGCATAGATTTTCATGTTTTCAGTGTTTAATCTTCCTAAGATGTAAATAAATATATAAATAATGGCACCCGAAATTTTCAAGAACCAGTTCTATAAAGGCAGGTAATCTTTCGTAACCTATTCTGCTTATTTTCCTTCTGAATCTGAGAATGGAAACAAATCACTTTATAAAATCAAAAAGAATTAAACCACTTTGATAAGTTAATTGAAAACATTTATTTTTTAAGACATTTTCTGATTGAAATTCTGTTCATATTTCTGTTCTGTAATAAAATGTTTTTGATTCCAGTGTTATCAGCTGTGTTATAGTTTCTTAATCACATTTGAGCTGAATCGTTGCACTTGCAAACTTCCAATCGAAGACCTATCAAATATATGACTGGAGGATTTAACACATTTTTAACATCAATAAGATTTCTTTTGTCAGAATAAATTATATTAATCACACAAAACACTACTTCAGTTTCCGGATAACATTATATATATATATATATATATATATATATATTATGGACTCTCCCGTCGATTTCAACGTATGAGGATCTGAGAGCTTAATTAATAAAATCTTGTTAAAACCTTGCCTGTTAGGGGAACTACCGCATTGGTTGGATAGAAATTAATAAGAAAATACTGATTTTGGAAAAGATAACTACAGGTATCTGTCTATATTTCTGAGATATTATGTACGCTATTTTCATTATTCGGACTATTGTCCTCATCTTTGTCGCCATATTTATTACAACGTTTCGGCCTTTCAGTATATGTCTATATTCCTGAGATGAGGTATTATGTAAACTATTTGCACTATTCGGACTATTATCCTCATCTTTGTCACCATATTTATCACAAGGTTTCGGCCCTTCAGTATGTGTCTATATTTCTGAGATAAGGTATTATGTACGCTATTGACATTATTCGAACTATTTTCCTCATCTTTGTCGACATATTTATTACAACGTTTTGGCCCTTGTACGCTCTGGAGTTTGGGAAGTCGAACTGAACTCTTTATTTCGCTCACTGTTCTAGTTCCACGTGCCATGACTAATAGATGTCAGTTATCTCGTGTTAATTCCTCTCTTCAATTTCTCCACCGCCTTAACCAGGTATTGGACTCACACTGTTTGGGTCCTGCCACTGGATCTAACCAACGCCTTTATCCACTGTGCCATGTGTCTTTGAGGAATAGACACGGCATGTGGAACTAGAACAGAACAGAATCCTCCTGTCTTTGTAATTTGGCTATCCCAAAACGTGTTCGGATCTCACTGTCGCATTTTACCATCCTCTCTCAGAACATTTCCCTCAAAGTTAAATTTCCGCATTTCTGCTTTATTATAGGGTCCCCTACCGGTAAATTGCATTTCCGGCTCATCCTTTTACTGATTACCATGCATTCTGTCTTCTTGTATTTTATGCTTAGTCCCTTCTTCTTTTTCTCCTTCGCTACGTTCTGTATGAGGTTTGTAATTTCTTTTCCGTGTCTGCTATCAGTACTGTGTCACCTTGGGACGTCACTCCGTCTGCCTCTCTGCCCTGTCGCCGTTCTATCCAACGACGACCAATGTGACTTGGTATTGGTCGTGGCACCAAATGTGACGTTCTAACCTTTTGCTGATTCGGATGGGAATCTGGTTAGATTCGGTATCAACCTTGTCGTTCCCAGATCGCCTCAAACGTCCGGTTAGCGAAGTAACTGTTTTGATTTCTAGTCTAACCTACCCACGTCCATCAGTCGCCGGGCCGCAATGCAAGTCGAGTCTGAACAAGGGTAATACCGCACAAGTATATGTAAAAGACAATAAAGTAACAACTTGAAAAGTTCAAATGTGTTAAAAATGAATAACAATATTTTATATCTGGTTGCTGAATACAGGACTGCCTCTTCCTCCCAAACCGCTAATATGGATTCGTGACACTTTGTCTTTGTTAGGCGAGTTTTTCGATAACTGGTTTTTGGTGTCTTCATGCGATATTCGCAAAACTTGTTTTGGTGGTTTGAGACTAAGTCGTTCTTCAAAAATAAATTGTTCTTGGTTAGAAGTTGAGGTCGATAATGCGTGGATCTTAAGTCAGCTTTCTGCGAGGCGGGTATCAGAGCTCACAGCTCAACTCTGCAAATGCCTTCCTGTCTGTGACTCCAACTCAACTCTAATTCTCTTACACTTGCTGCGACTCTGCTTATATGGACGCCGACCAAAGCCGGGGTGGGCTTGTCGGTGTTTGAGGTTCCTTGATAATTCTAAATCCACAAAAAGGTTCTTCTTTGTTCTCGGATAGGAAAAATTTATAACTTTCCATTTTTGGAAGTCCTTAATTTCTACTTAAAGGGCATCGTCCTCCCAGGTGTTTTTTCCAAAACAATGACATCTCCGGAAGATAGTTAATAGTTTATTCTTTCCCCCTCTCTCTTGGGTGGCCTAATTAACATTATCTCTTAGCATTCTGTCTTGTAGGCCACTTGACCAATTTGAAACTTTCATTATTGCCATGGGGAGATGGCTATATCTTAATCACCGCCCCGTAACATAAATTAATTCGACAGATCCGGTATCTTACGAATCTCCTATCTTCTGCGTGAGAAAAGGGATACTTTTCTTTTCGCAAATGAAAATAAAATCTTTACCACTTTTCTTTGTTAGAAAAAATAACATCGCTCAGTGTCTTTTCGTAATAGCTTCTTATCACCTAATGTAATCCTCGCCTTTTTTTTCACGCAAACCTAAATAGTGTCAAAATCTGCATATTTTATGTTATTAAGATTGTGATCGTCATTGACGAATCCCGAGAGGACATCCAATTCTCTCAGAATTGCCTCGTTCTCTTGGTTGAATAGGTCCGGTGAGAAGACACATCCTTGTCTTCCGATCTTAACGTCGCCCTTACCGTCGCCTGTCAAAACTTTAATATTTAATGTATTTTCATTAATATTTTATTAATATTTTTAATATTCATTCCTTATATTCCTACAATATTAATAGCATAACTGTTTAAGTTCAGTATGTGTACCAATGGCATTCAATATGTTTCTCTAGACATGAATACTTGAAAAAAAATATTTCCGTTGAAATCAAGTACGTAAAATTACTTTTTACGCCAAGTAAATTTAGTTTATGTTTAGATTTAAAAGTCAATGCAGGGTCTAGCCAAGATCTTTTTTACTTTTCGATTCATATGTTTCCCAAGATATATTTTATTCTTGGTTCATACCAAACAGACAAAAAGAAAAAAAAAAATCGCGTTTCCGCACCAAACTTATTGAATAGTCTGAAAGCTGAAGCAATAATATGGTAAGATTAATTTTAACCGGCATTATATGCTAGAATACAGCAGCATGTGCAAGTTTCTGGAAAAAATAATAAAATTATAAAAAATTCCAAGAATACGTAAATTCAAGCGTTAACCTTCTTATAGAAAGAAATAAACAAAATACTGGTAAAGAAAATTGTTATTGCTGGCTGATGATAGATAGATAGATAGATAGATAGATAGATAGATAGATAGATAGATAGATAGATATTGGAAAATAGATAGATCTGAAAACATAAATATAGATAGATCGATTGATAGATAGATACAGCAGTTGGACAAAATAATTGGAACACTTGTGAAATTCAAAGAAAATTGATTTAATATGGATTTGGTCCTCCTTTAGCATCACTGACAGCTTTAATACGTCTAGGAATGGAATCATACAGCTTCCTGACTTTATCCAGAGGAATTTTCAGTCATTCTTCCATTAAAACCTTCTCCAGCTCTTTACGACACGACGGTGGAGGATAGCGGCTCCTAATCTGTTGCTCCAAAATGCACCACAAATGTTCAATAATATTGATATCTTGAGATTGGGGAGGCCACTCCATGTGTTCTAGCTCACTTTCATGCTCTTCATACCAATTCTTAACCACTCGAGTGGTATGTATTTGAGCATTATCTTCTTGGAAGATGCAGTCACCATCAGGGAATAAAGTCTTGGCCATTGAATGAACATGATCTCCCAAAATATTCAGGTAATATTTGCTGTTGATTCTACCATGCAGGACAACTATTGGACTGAGACATTTCCATGATATGGCAGCCGAAACTATCACTGATCCACCTCCATGCTTCACTGTTGGAAGAAGGCAGTCAGGGCTGTAAGCTTCTTTGGGCTGCCTCCACACATAAACTCGCCCTGAAGTTGGAAAAAGAGAAAAACTGGACTTGTTTGAGAATTTGACTTGCTTCCATTGGTCTGCAGACCAGGCATTGTTATCTCTGCACCACTTCAACCTTATTCCAATATTTCCAGTGGAGAGAATGTTATGCAGCCTTATGGAGCTCACAGTGAACAGTTTTAGTAGAAACTGAACTATTCAGATGGTTATTCAACTCAGCAGTCACTTTGCCGGCATTTGTCCGATGATTATTTGCCACATTGCGTTTCAGTGCACGTCAGTCCCTGTCAGTAAATTTGCAAGTCTGGCCCTAATTGCTACAATTGCTAGAGGTCTTGCCCTGTTTCTCGAATTGCATCATTATTCTTGATATGTTAGCTCTTGAAAAACCAAACAGTTCAGCAACCTTAGTGATTGAGGCTCCTGCCACGCGAGCTCCAACAATTTGCTCTTTCAAACTCGGAGAGGTCACGCATTAACATAAATTTTACTAAATTCTAAAAATAAATAAGACAAAGACAGTAAATTAGATAAATAAACGTATTTACAATAGACATAACCTGCAATTATGAAGTTATAGTTAAAATTCTTAATATAAGAGGTCTTTGAAATATAGGAGTGGATTTTGCAACTGTTCCAATTATTTTGTCCAACCCCTGTATATATTAATATATTAATGTAATTGGTAGATAGGTAGATCTGAACAGATAAATATAGATAGATATGAATAGACTGAAATAGATTAATATGAAGAGACTCTGACATATATATATATATACATATATATATATATATATATATATATATATATATATAGATATAGATATAGATATAGATAGATAGATAGAAATGAATAGACTGGAATATATAGATTCATATGAAGAGATTGTGATGATAGATAGATAGATAGATAGATAGATAGATAGATAGATAGATATTAGTTAATCATAGATCTGAACAGATAAATATATAGCAAGTGGTGGTGACAGGATCTCAGCCATAGTCTTAAAAAATGTTCTCCTGAGCTGGCATTATTTCCCTCAAAACTCTAAATCTTGCCTCAACGATTGTTGCTTTCCAACCTGTTGGAAATTCACCTCTGTCGTCCCGGTCTCTAAGAACACAGAAGACCCTTCTGGCCCAACCAAACATCGTCACATCAGTCTCTTACCACTATTCGGCAAAGTCATCGAGAATTTAATCATTGCCGAATTACTTCATCGTCTCACCTCCCACGATCTGCTTTCTGACAAACAATATGGTTTCCGCTACGCTACAACTGAATATGTATACCAAGATCTTGATAATAACGGCGAAGCTCTAGCTGTTGTTCTAAATATATCGAAAGTGTTTGACAGGGTTTGGAATGCTTCAGGGATTCGGTAATGCAGGACAATTATCTAATTTAATCCAGTCATTCCTGTGTCTGTCTATATTTCAGAGATTATGTATTATGTACACTGTTTACATTATTCGGACTATTGTCCTCATCTTTGCTGCCATATTTATTACAATGTTTTGGCCCTTCAGTATCTGTCTATATTTCTGAGATGAGGTATTATGTACACTATTTACATTATTCGGACTATTGTCCTCATCTTTGCTGCCATATTTATTACAATGTTTCGGCCCTTCAGTATCTGTCTATATTTCTGAGATGCGGTATTATGTACGCTATTTACATTATTCGGACTATTGTCATCTTCTTTGTTGCCATCTTTGTGCTGTTGTACGCTCCGGCATTCTTCAGTTGTTTGGAATGTCGAACTGAACCCTTTATTTCGCTCACAAGGATGGAGCGGTCTAGTTCCACGTGCCAAGTTTAATATATGTCAGTTATCAGTTATCTCTTGTTAATTCCCCTCTCCAAGTTCTACACGAACTCACTCTTTGTGTCTTGTCACTGCATCTATCAAACGCGTTTATCCACTGTGCCCTGTGTCCTTGCGCACATATGTGTAGGAATTTCTGGATATTATAAGCCTAATGTTTTCAGCAACCATTTTTTTAGCGCGCATATTGCAATTTTTGCTGTTATCATTGAATATTTTTTTACCAGATCTCATATTGCAATATTTGTTGTTATTATCGCTTTCTCTGGCACTACTTATTACTGGTTACCACGTTGTATTCATTTTTATGCTTGGTCGGCTCAAGAGATTTTTGTGTCCTAGCATATGTGCCGTTTCCTTAATAATGTAAATAGTGGCAATAATTCCTGTCTAACTGTGAAATGAAAGTTGTCCTGAATGGCTTATCTTCCAGTTCGTTCCATAAAAACGCTGGTGTTCCTCAAAACTTTATCCTGGGTCCTACAATATTCCTGATCTTCATTAATGATCTGCCTGACGTCATCAGTTCCCAGGTCAGCATCTACGCAGACGGCATTACCATTTACTCTTGTCTCAATAGTAAAACCAGCATTGCTGAGAAAGCTAACCTGGCCGTTAGTTTTGTAAACAACTTCTGATTTGTGGTTGAAATGACTTGTGAATTTTAATGCCTCCAAAACAAAACTGCTGTCATTTGCTCAATATAGAGAAACGCCCATGCCTTCTATCAGAATGGCTGATGCTCAACTCCAGGAAGCACTTCACCGGGCCTTCTTGGTCTCACGTTCTCCACTGACCTAAGGTGTAACAACTGCATTGAATCAATAGCTATATCTACCGCAAGGAAAGTTGGATTTCTGTGTCGCGCCAGAATGTTTTTCTCGTCAGGGTCCATCCTTCACATCAACAAATCTACCATTCGTCCATGCTTGGAATACTGTTGCCATATATGGTCTGGTGCCCCATTTTGTTCATCTCGAAGTTCTCGACATAATGCAAAGACGGATATTCAATGTGGTCAGTCCTGACTTGGGGTCTCGATATCAGTCACTTTCTCATCGACGTAATGTGGCTTCTCTCTGTCTTTTCTATAAATATTTTCATGGCATCTCCTCTGATGAGCTATTTTTACTGGTGCCCCGACTGCATGAATTTAAGCGTGTTGCAAGTGTATGGAAACAATTAAATGTATTCGCCTCTTCTACCCCAACAGCTTCTTATCAAGCACTTCCAGACAGTGGAACTCCCTTCCTCTTACTTGCTTGAATGACAACTATAATCTTCAAAAATTTCAATGTAATATCAATCGACATGTTCTGTTGCCTTGAACTCTACTCTTATTTTCATCCTAACCCCCGTCTCTTATACCTAGTCTTTTCCAATACACTATCTAGCCCCTTGCGTACTAGGCTTGGGGTGAAATGCTTAATAAAAGAAACAAAAACATAGATATCAACTGACTGAAATGGGCAAACTGATATGAAGAAAATGAGATAGATAGATAGATAGATATGAAAACATAGAGATTGCTAAATAGACACATAGATCTGAACAGAAAAATGTAGATAGATAGATAGACTGTTATGAAGAAGAAGTGATAGATAGATATATATATAGATAGATAGATAGATAGATAGATAGATAGATAGATAGATAGATAGATAGATAGATAGAATGAAACATAATCAGATAGCTAGCTAGCTAGCTAGATAGATAGATAGATATGAAAACATAGAAATTGCTACATAGATCTGAACATAAAAATGTAGAGAGATATATAGATAGATAGTTATGAAAACATAGAGATTGCTAAATAGACACATAGATCTGAACAGAAAAATGTAGATAGATAGACTGTTATGAAGAAAAAGTGATTGATAGATAGATAGATAGATAGAATTAAACAGAATCAGATAGATAGATAGATAGAGAGATAGATAGATAGATAGATAGATAGATAGATAGATATGAAAACATAGAGATTGCTACAGAGATCTGAACATAAAAATGTAGATAGATAGATAGATAGATATGAAAACATAGAGATTGCTAAATAGACACAGATCTGAACAGAAAGATGTGGATAGACTGTTATGAAGAAAATGTGATAGATAGATAGATAGATAGATAGATAGATAGATAGATAGATAGATAGATAGAAAGAATGAAACAGAATCAGATAGCTAGATAGATAGATAGATAGATAGATAGATAGATATGAAAACATAGAGATTGCTACATAGATCTGAACATAAAAATGTAGATAGATAGATAGAGAGAGAGAGAGAGAGAGAGAAATTGAGTGAAGGAACTGGATAAAATGCACCGTTTGGCCCATCCATCAGGTCCATCAAATGTCACTCGAGCTTCGCCTGTGAAGTTTCAGTTATGTCTTCATCCAATTTTCAGGTTTTAATATTTTTTGTTTTCGTGAGAAGACGTTGCATAGGAGATTGTTTACAAATCCCAATTCACAAAACATTCTACATCTATTGTCCTTCTTGACTGCCTCAATTCCAGCGTTTTCAAAGATCCGAGCTCTGGTCAAAAGTTTTTCTTTCAGTATAACTCGCTTTATTTTATGTTCATCTCAAGGAAGCAAGATCTTAAAGCCTTTTCCTCTGAAGACCAGTTTTCAACTTATATTTTCAACAACCTTCATTATCGTTCCATGATCTCTGCAAAGTTCCTTTTGATATTTCCAATATAGACATTCCCTCACTCAATAACTATTTTCCGTTTTTCAGCAGTTCTACTCTTTTACTCATGTTTCAACATATATTATGGGTAAAATGGGGTGACCTCGAGGTGGTGTAATGGTTAGCAAGCTTGGCTCGCTAGAGCAATTACGACTGAGTAGTGAGTTCGATCCTCACTGGGTGCCCCCTAATGTCGACCTTGTGCCACATCTAAGCTACGCTTGGAAAATCGCTATATTATGGGTAAAAAGAAAAAAAATCGTTTTTAAGAGGACTAAAGCTAATATTAACTTAATCTGCTTGCTAACTTCATTGAGTCAATTTTTGTAAACTCCAAATAGCTTAAAAGGGAACCATTAAAAATGACAGAAGATTTAATTAAATATTTTACTAATGGTGGAAATGGACGTGTTTAAATTTGACAAATATGGGTTCAGAAATTTTTAAGTTATTGAGGTTTATCTGATATGAATAATAACTTCAGACAGATTGTAGATAGATAGATATAAATATACTGAAATAGACTGATATAAAGACAAAGCGATAGATAGATAGATAGATAAATAGATATATATATATATATATATATATATATATATATATGAACAGAGATAGATAAATAGATAGATAAACCGACTGCAATAGATAGAGTGATATGAAGAGGAATATAAATGACTAGACTGAAATACAACGATTGATATGTAGAGAAAGTGATAGATAGATAGATAGATAGATAGATAGATAGATATGAACATAGATAGATAGAAACAGAATTAGATACATATAAACAGACTTAATAGATTTATATGAAGAGAAAGTGATAGATAGATAGATAGATAGATAGATATGAACATAGATAGACAGGTAGATAGATAGATAGAAACAGAATTAAATACAGTGTAACCTGGATATAAGAGACCCGGATATAAGAGAAACCCGGATATAAGAGAGATTTTCTCTGGTCCCATATTAGAGCCTGTGTTAATGTATATAAAATAGACCAAACCCGGATATAAGAGAAACCCGGATATAAGAGACTTCTTCTCCGGTCCCGACAACTCTCTTATATCCAGGTTACACTGTAGATATAAAAAGACTTAATAATAGATAGATTGATATGAAGCGGAAGTGATATATATATATATATATATATATATATATATATATATATATATATATATATATATATATATATATATATATATATATATATATATATATATATATATATATATATATGATATATAGATAAATAGATGTGCCAGAAATATAATGTTCGATCATTTAGATTTTAGGAATTGGTCCAACTGAGAACTTTCCAGTAGACACTCGTTACCCTTCCTTTCTTTTTACTCGTTAATTTTCTTCCATAGCATTTATTTCTAATACTATTTTTTTCGATAACTTTTTTTTATATCAGTTCAGTTTCTCCAACGTCAAGGAAGAAAAAAAAATGATTTAAATATCAAGGAGAATGTGTGTTATAAATAATAATAAAAAAATTCCCGACCAAAAAGCTCGACAAAGAAAGACAAAATAGTTTCGATGGCAGAATCAAACACACGCTGACTTTTGGAAAGGTTTCTTTTTAAAAATATGTTTTCAATATAAGGCAGTGTCAAGAATAAAATAATTGTATTTGAGAACTATTTTTAAAACAACGTTTCTTTGAGTCGGGCACATGTGACGACATTCTTCTAACTGATAAGAAAATGTCTGCCGCTTACGTAGCAAAAAAAAGAAGTGCTACGCGACAAGCGGTAAATTTTGATTGTTTGAAGTAAGTAACAAAATATTTTGGATTTCTTTATTGTCGACATATACCCATACGAATATAAAAATATATTATTGATTACTATCAAAGTTTTATGCATGCAGCCGTTTGTATGTGTATCAAAGTATTAGTCTGATGGTGAATTTATGTGACGTGACGTGGTCCAGGGTTGATCCCTTGGTCACGGCACCATTTGTGACGTCGTCCCCCGGTCGCAGCGTCGACTGTGTCGTTCGATCCCGTTCGCGGCGCCAATTGTGACGTCACGTGCTCCCCAGGCTCTGATATCCTGGTCACGGCACCATTTGTGACGTCGTCCCCCGGTCGCAGCGTCGACTGTGTCGTTCGATCTCGTTCGCGGCGCCAATTGTGACGTGACGTGGTCCAGGGTTCTGATCCTATGGTCACGACACCAGTTGTGACGTCTTTGCCGCGGCGTCAGCTGTTCGCTCCTCGCTGCTCCAAACGTGACGTTCTAACCCTTTGGTTAGATTGATACCAGCCTCGTCGTTCCCAACCCGCTTCCAACGCCTGGTTACCAGGGTAACTGCACTGATCTCCGGTCTGCCTACCCACGTTGTGACTTGATCTTAGACAGACGAGATCAAACAGGGCTTGGGGCCGTAATGCAAGTTGAGTCTAACGGGAGTGATAACACACAATTATGTATAATAAAAAGAAAAGAAATAAAATAAAAACTCACAAGGTCCAACGTATCAAGAAAAAGGTAACAAACTTTTATGTCTCTTTGCTCGGTACATAGGACTATGTCTACTTCCCGACCCGTTCTGTGGATTGTGGCACAACGCTTTTACTAGGCAACTTTAAGGCTTCCAGTTGTCTGCTCTCTACAAAATTTGTGTTTCGGTGTGTCCTTGGACGAAAGTAAAAAAAAAAACTTATTTCTGTGGTCTGATTTTAAGTCGCTCTTCAAACTACTTGTTCTTGGTTGAAGAAGAGTCCAGAAGTGTGCGTGAATCTTGGTTAGCTATCTTGACGCGGTTTCAACACTGGGCGCTCATCTCTGCTTGTCGTTCACGGCTCAAACTGCAATCCGCTCGCCGTCCGCGGCTGGTCTCTCCAACTTCTCTTCAGAGTCTGAATTATTGGTCACTCATCTCCGCCGTCAGTGCGCGAATTAACTTCTTCTCTTCAGCTTGCTCTGATTCCAACTTCTCCACCTAGGCCAAACGAGCTGCTTCACTTCGGCCAAAAGAGCTGGCCTCTCCTGCCCGCTAGGCGGGGGGGGGGAACGAATCCGGCCCGCCGTCCGCGGCTGATCTGATTTCTGTCGTTTGGGGTCCCGCTTTTATTGATGCAGTCAAAAACTGGGGTGGGTCTGTCGGCGCCAGGGTTTTCTTGATAATTCTAAATACGTATCCACCCTTCTTATTTCTGGTTAGGGATTTTCCATTTTCGGTAATTCACTTTCACTCCTACTTCCTTATTGTACCTCTGAGGGGCGTATACCAACTTCCCCGCTTCTTCGTATCGGCCCCTCACACTTCCACTTCTGACAAGGGCGTCGACCGATTCTCCTCGTGCGTCACGTGACCGCTCTCGGCCAATGAGGTCCTGGTCGGTTATCTTTCCTCCTCCTTCGTGTGTCATGTGACCGCTTTCGGCCAATGAGGTCTTTAGTCGGGTGTGGACAATCCTTGGCTTTGTTCTGGGGGAAGATACACCTTGCTTAAAAAAATAAAAAATTAAATTGCCCTTATCATAAGCGACTGCGATGACACCGGCTTTTTAACACGTGGTATTTGTCAAGCAGTTTATCGCTAATTGGATATGACCTAAGAAAGGGATTTCTCAGACTGGGTGGCGTTTTCGTGAACGAATAAAAATATTTCACTTTTTTCTTTCCTCGAAGCTTGATAACAAAAAATCTTCATTATCTCAAAAAACATTTTCAGCCAACATCATCTTGTGTGGCTTTTTTTTCAATTCTGGAAATTTTCTGTGTTTTCATATTAATGGTTTGTCTTCATATCCTTAGATACACTTCCCACCTGTTACCTATCATATTTTTTTCCATTGTCCCTAAACTTTGTTTCTTCAACCATTTGATAACAAACTTCCATTTTTCGTGGACACGGAAGTAGGTCAGGTGCTTGACCTGGATATCTTTCGGCATCTGTTATGTGTCAGTCGAGCGTGTGTGTGCTCGCTTATGACCTGTTTTCGTATTATTTATTTTTTTTTCTTTTTCTTCTGTCTTCTCTTTCTTTCTCCCAGATCGCTTGAATGTAAAGAAAGAATTATTCCTAACCCGAAATATTTTTCAGCCCTAAATAATTATCAAATGGTTGACAAACCGTAAAAAACAAATCATATATTTATGAATATTTCTTTTCAGCTTGCTAACTATGAATGGTGCCACATTTATATTTTTTCGTAAACATTTATTTAAAAAAATAATCTCTATTTCCCTAAGCTTCCTGAAAAATTAAATTTTTAACACCATATAAAAGCAAGGTAAGAACTATACTCCGCTACAATTAAACTAAGAATTGTAACCCAATACAATTAAAATAAGAGCTGTAGTCCGCTACAATTAAACTAAGAACTGTACCCCGGTACAATTAAACTATGTACTGCATCCACCTACAATTAAAGTAAAAACTGTACCGCATTACAATTAAATTACGAGCTGTACCCATTTACAATTAAACTAAGAAATCTGCCCTGCTAGAAGCATCCTAAGAATTGTACCACGCTACAATTAAACTGAGAACTTTTTCTCGTTAAAAATTTCAGATCGCTACATCTATGAGAAAGATGTAATTTAATTTTTTTTAATTGCTTCATTCCAAAATTTTAACACTTCAGCAGATAGCTATTAATGCCAACAACTGAGGACAAATAGTTATTCATGAAAAAAAATAGTAATTAATGTATAATATTATTCATAACTACATGTAAAAGAATGTAGTTTTTTTTTATAAAAGTTAAGAAAAAAAACCGTAAATACCTAAAACAATGCGTATATTGTCGAAAATTCCTTTTCCCACAATATAGCGATTTGTGCTGCCATAATGATTATTACCTAAACAATAATAATAGTGAATAATTTTTTAATCATTAAATTATATCTAATCACATCTGCCTAATAGTTGTCTGGATCTATAAACTAAGATAAGTACCGGCTACAATTAAACTAAGAACTGTACACCACTAAAATCAAACTAAGAACTGTATCACGCTACAGTTAAATTAAGTACATATATATATATATATATATATATATATATATATATATATATATATAATTATTTATTTAAGAAGAAAAATTATAACATAAATATGTTTTAAAATCACTACAAAAATAGCCATTTTGTTTCAACACCCTCGGTGTCTTATCGAGAGATGATGTTGAATGTAAGATAAATGGTTTTAAAAGTTTCAAATTAATTAACAATCCTTCACAAGGGGAAAAAGTTGTTACAAAAGCTAGATGGACCAATCAAAATACAAGTATAGGAAAATTCAAAAAGCTTGACAACGAAGTCATGTTATAATTGTTATTCAGATGTTTAAAATATGGGTAGTATTAAAAAAAATTATTCTAACCAATAAAAACCGTAAATACCTAAAACAATATACACCAATAAAAACCGTAAATACCTAAAAAAATATACACCAATCATATACTTGGGTATATATATATATATATATATATATATATATATATATATATATATATATATATACATATATATATATATATATTAAGAACGGTACACTGCTAAAACTATACTAAAAAACCGTAGGCCGCTAAAATTAATCTGATAACTGTATCCTGCTACAGTAAAGATAACAAGTGAACCCCGCTGCATTTAAACTAAGAAAAATGCTTCCCGCGACAATATAACTAAGAACTGTACAATTAAACTGACAATTGTATACCGATTCAAATAAACTAAGAACTGTATCACATTACAATTAAATTAAAAAATACACACGCTACATTTAATCTCAGAACGGTATCCAGCTACATTTAAACTATGAACTGTAACATGCTACAATTAAACTAAGAATTGACACCCGCTAAAAATTAACTAAGAACAATATAACTCAACAATTAAACTAAGGTAAGTACACACTACAATTAAACTAAGAACTGTAGCCGATACAATTAAACTAAGAACAGTATCCCGTTACAAGTATACAAAGTACTTCTAAAATTATTTTTAGAACAGTATGCTAAACTTAATCTGATAACAGCGTCCAGCCACAATTAAACTAAGAAATACATCCTGTTGCAATTAAACTAAGAAATACACCCTGTTGCAATTAATCTAAGAAATCTGTTTCGTTAGAATTTAACTAAGAATTGTTTACCGCTACAATTAAACTAAGAAGTAAATCCCTCTACTATTAACATAACAAGTGAACATTGCTACAATTTTACTAAGAACTGTACATGGCTACAATTCAACTAAGATCTGTACTCCCGACAATTAACTTAAGAGACAGAACCTCACTACAATTAAAACTAAGAAGTGACGCCCGCTAATTTAACTAAGAAATGTATCCACTACAATTATATTAAAAACTGTACCCCTCTACAATTAAACTAAGAACTGTGTCCAGCTACAATTTAACTAATTACTATACCCTGGCACAATTAAACTAAGAACTCTTTCCGCCTACATTTGATGTAAGAACTGTATCCAACTACAATTGTTCCACACGATAATGGCCTTCTTGAATAAATTTCTTGACATTATTATTAACCGTTTGATGATTAACCTGGAAAAACAAACCAATTTCTCTACTAGACTTGACACACTGATGCTATCTTATTATTTGCCCTCGTTGAAATTCACCAATTTCTTTACTTAAACGAATTTTTATTGCAAAAGTTTAATTCAACTATCGTTCATAACTAGCTAACACAGTATTGTCTGAGACAAAAGAAAAGACGTTATTACACAAGCTAAAATTGATGTAATCAATGGTGGCTAAAACTTATTATAACCCACTGTACGTGAATTTAAGCGTTCTTCTAGATTGGCATCTGAGTCTCACCATTTTACTGTTGAAATAATTTAATTCAACCGCCACTTCTACTCCAAGTGTTTCTTTTCTCGCACTTCCCGCCTATGGAACTTTACTTCCGTATCTTTGCTTCCCTGATAACAACAATCTTTAAAATTTAAATGCAACGTCAATCGCCATCTTTTCTATTCTTGAATCTCGTTCATCTTTTCCTCAATCTTCCAAATTCTCAGTGTTCTCTTTGCGGATTTGTGGCATTTCTGACTTGTTTGGTAGTGAAATGATTAAAGAAAGAGATATAAGGAAACATTTGCCATTTATTGACTGAGCAGCCAGTACTGGTTTAGGATTGTGTTTATAAAATCTTTATCTTAAAACATTTTAAAGGAAAATAAGTTTCTCAACTTCAGTAACTGTTATAGCTCTTTCCAGTATTGATGGATCTTACGTTCCTAACCTTTTCATGTGAAGTAGTGTTGAATCTGAACATATTGATTATGTCTTTATTTTCCCTTCGAGTTACATGTACTATCCATTTTAGCTGTTGCAGCTGTTGTTAGTCCTCAAGTGATATGGTTTGTGTTATTTGGTAAATTCTTTGTTTGTGATTCGGTAACTGTATCTTCAAAAAATTGAATGCAACGGCAATTGTCATCTTTTTTCTTCTTGAATCCCGTTGATCTTTTCCTCAATTCTCCCTATACTCAAACTTCAGTTCCACTCCCAGTAATCGTCCCACCTTCTTGCGTACTAGTGGCATTCCCATCTTGGTAGGAATGAAATGATTTAAAAGAAAAATTGATTTGAATATAAATTGTGAATCTTTGACAATGCTATTGCATCATATGTATTAGAACATGACAAAATTTATTTACTATAAAAATAAAATAAAAATTTGACATTCAACATCATCACTTGATAAGACACCGGAGGTGTTGAATCAAAATGGCTAATTTGTAGTGATTTTATAACATCAGCCAGAAACATTATGCTTCATGAGGTAACATTTTATTTCATTACAGTCGTAAAAACGGCTCTAATTCATCAGCCCTTCAAATCCAATTTATCTATCTATCTATCTATGATGTTTCATCAAAAGGTATTGTGATTGTAATATAAAAATATATTTTATACATACAAATATTTAAGTAAATGCTCTGTTTATCAAAAACAGTATTAGCCGGCCTGAATTCCCGAGTAATTTTCATAGAAAATATGCATCCTCCGGCTGGAATCGAACCTCATATAGCCTGACGTGCTTTACTGATTTAGAACAGAAGATGGTCGATTTTCCTGTTTTTAAAATACAATTCTCCATGATTTATAATGTGTGATGTCATTTGTATTACATTTGGATACGCATCGAGCAAATATGAATGTACGAGAGAAAATCATGCAGAATTGTAGTTTAAAAACAGTAAAATCTACCTTGCTAAATAAATCGAACATTCAGGTCGGTAAATATTGTTTAATACTGTTTATTATAAACAGAGAATTTACTTAAATATTTGTATCTATAAAAAGAAAGTATAAACATAAAAAATGTCTTAAAATAATTGTCGGATTTTGTCCATTTTATATTATATATATATGTATGTATGTATGTGCGTTTCTTTCTGTCTCTCTCTGTCTCTCTCTCTCTTTCTCTCCATCTCTACTATGTGTTTATGTAATATTGCATCATTTTATAATAATTAGGACCGTCGAACTAACTTTTTAATGTTTAAAAATTGAAATTTGGAGAGTTTATCCACAATTTTGATATGAGCAACATTTTAGAATATTGGAAAATCATGTTAAAAATTTAAGCAGGCTTTGAATCTAAAAAGAAAAAAATTATTTCGCTTCGAATGACATATCGTGTTTGCAAACGCGAAAGATCTATCTGATCAACGTGCGGTCATCATTTTTCCCCTCTTCTTTTCAGACCGGAGATGTAACACCATATCATGTAAGTCATAATAACAGGTGCGAACATTCAACACATATTGTTACAAGAACGGCGCATGTCATGATTACTCACGTCCACTTATTTAAAGCAGGAAAAAAATAACGAGGTGAACATCCATCAGAATTCAACGAACACTACAGAACGCACGATTTTTTTTTCATTTGACCCCCAGGCATAGCGAACGTTCCCTTTGATAATAACACTAATTTCAATCGTCTGTGAAAAAGAACATCTTGAACAACTTTGTTTCTTATAACATATGTCTTCTCGGATCTAACCAGGATGATATTTCTATATATTCAATCTAGTCTTGGCTAGAGTATACTTGATAAAAATTCTTCTTCAATGATTTAAGAATCTGTTGATGATGTAAAAGATAATGTTAAAATATGATGCTAAAATTATTGCTATTAATTAATATTAATAAATATACATATCCCTCAACGCTAGAACGACTCCCCGAGTCGTGATTCCGGTTAGGGATAATATATATATTCATTAATATATATATATATTGGAGGCACGGTAGAGTAATGGATAGCGGCTTGGATTGAGGAATCGAAGAGCCGAGTTCGAACTCCATTCACTTACGTGCTAATACCCTTGGGAAAGGACTGAATCCTCTTTTTCTCCCTCTAGCTATAAATGGCAACTGGCCTCGGAGAAGGACAACTCTGCATTCAAAACCTGCGGAGGGTCTGTATTGTTTGTATTCGGTCTCTCAAAAAGTATGGATGGTTCTGCACAAAACCTTCACCAGTATAATCAAATCTTATGTGCTGGTGTTGAGCTGTCAGTTTCCTAGGATCTGATGTGCTTGACCCACATAATTTAGGGATCATGTTCAGTACCATCTTTGGAGTCATGTGCATCTCACTCAACAGAGCTCCTGATCTAGTGGAAAATCAGGTGTGGATACACCAGATGAGGCTAGTGTTGAATTCGATGAGAATTTACAAGCAAGGCATTCAGCCTTATCAGCTGAGAAGGCAGAACCTCAAATTAATTGAATAAAGCGGGTATTTTGGTTTGTTGCTCTTCAACACGCTTTTGCAGAGGCGCCAATAATCCTTAGAAGCAAACTTGTGAATCGCAATACGCTGTTTCATTCTTTCGGCAAAGAGAAACTTTGCTTCATTGAGGACACGCTTGCACTTGTTAAGGGCAGTGATAAAAAGAAGTCGAGTGCAATCAGGCATGTCTTTACGGTACAGACGGAAGTAGTGATTCCTGTGGGCAATAGCAGCTGAGCAAGCAGCTGAGAACCAAGGGGATGAACGCAAAGTCATTTTATATTTTCTTGCAGAGATGAAAGCCTAAATTCCATCTTTTACCCAGGATAAAACCTCAGACGCATATTTTTGGACGGGGAGGTTAAAAACAGTATTCCAAGAGACATCACGAAGTTGAAAATAGAAAGATGTTCTTGTGGTAGGTGTTACGGTTTTTTGGGTATATAAACTCATAACTAGTGAGCGAGTCAGAATGACTTATTTCCCTTTATAGTCGACCAATAGAAGGTTGACCAATCAGAAGCCACCCAACACTGTATTCATAGTGTATAAAGGCGGCCATCTTGTTTCCTCCTACCAGAAGGACAAAAGGCGACCAGGAGAAGGATGAACTACACTCTGCTGTGATATCCACTGCGAACCTCCACTACGCTTTCCTACTGTCTCCGAAATATTCACTGCCAACCTCTAGATTCTATACTCGAGGACGACCGTCATGAAAATGTCTAACAGTAGGTGGTTATTTACTGAGGGAGTAGTAGAAGGAGACGTTAACAAACACGACGGCATGATCAGAGTTGCCGTGATGACAGAGCTGCGTGGCGCGACAGGACTCAGGGATTGAGGTAAAACAGAGATCAAGAAGGGTAGCCTTACCATCATGGTTATTTGGGAAACGCGTCGGAAAGTCAACCATTTTTGTGAGAGATTGAGTGATTGCAAAGTTTAGTGTTTGTATGCCAGAAAGGTCAGTTAGAGAGTATTTAAGGCATTTGGTGTGGTAGGCATTGAGGTCACTAAACAGAGATATGTTTGCAGATGAATGTATAGAGATAGGTTTGTCAATATTATCGGAAATGCAATCGTGTACACCACAGACTTGGGAGGATGGAGAGGGATAGAGAAAGAAGTGATAGCTTATAGATTTGAGGAGAGATAGATGGAGACACATGTATGAATGGCCTGGAGATTCAAAAGAGAGTTCACTAGACAATGGTTGATGGTCTCGTGCGTAAAATCGCAGGACATGCATGTGGATAATAGAGTCCATTCTATGTAGAGGAAGGTAGCTGGGAAGCAAGGAGGGCATTGACATATTAAGGTTGGTCTCGCAGGGAGCTAGTATATTAAATGATTTTTCAACGATGAACGATTCCACTGGAGAAGTTGGTCCGAAGAGACGGATGTTGGAAAAGGAAATGTTTCTTGGAAAAGGGTTTAGGTGTTTTTTTAAAAGCTGGTTTAAGGCTTTCTTCTTTGATTGTTTGTAGTCATGTTAGGTAAATTTGGTAATAAAAGTGAAAAGGTCTAAAGTAATACTAGCTGACAGTCATCGTATGTGACATGGGCAGAAAGGAGCTGACGCAGCCTGTAACGTAATGTGGCCTTGGGGTTGCCACCCGGAGGCGCGTGAAGGGACACCCTTCCATGCACGATATGGCACTACAAGCACCCCAATATTATGTAACTGTTGATCAAAGTAGCTGCTGAAGACGATAAGCAAGAGTTAGGGCACCTAACTACCAATCGGAAACAGCAACCAGAGAACTGTCAACCCGGTATCCTCAGTGTGAAGAGACGTTGCCACGAACTACATATATCACAAGGGATACACGACGGCACTAATACAAAAGCCAAAGAAACGGAAAAGAAAAGGAAACCCCTACGTAAACAGGAAACAAGGGATGAGCCTTGAAACCTATACAAAATAAAGGGGAGGAGTACTGACAGGGTGATAGATAGATCTATCTATTTCTATTACTCACAAACAATTACCCGAAGGAAAAAAATGTGTATATATAAAGTTCCAACTTAGTTTAAGTGCCAACATCAATTGGCGAAAGGGTAAGAAAGAATAAACAACATGACCGATTCATGCGGCTCAGTTCTGTCCAATGGTAGCATGATTATTTCGAGGAATTCATATTCAAACAAAGTACTCGGGATAGGGTTTTAAATAAATGAGAGAGAGAGGAGCTAAAATTCGCATCACCTTCAAAGAACATTATTCAAATCTAAGAGAAAGTAACAGTACGCGGAAATAAATAAATCAAATAAAATGAACAGGAACAGAAAGGATTGGTTTTGAACGATTACTTACAAAGAGAATCAAGAAAGCTGACAGGCGACAGGGAACACATATCAAATGCTATTGGGCCGAACAAAATGCTGAGAGTAATTTTTTTTTTTTTTTTAGAAACAGACATCTGTAAGTGTTCATTGTGATTATAATTTATTTATTTCCTTAGAATCGAAATTCATTTATAATACCTCAGACCAACATTTTCATACAAATAATCAATTTTAAGATTATTTTTATGAAAATGTTGATCTGAAGAATTAGAATCAAATTTCGATTCTAATGAAATGAATTGTAATTACCATGAAACCTTAAAGTTGTCTGTTTCTTAATATAATTAATATTTGCTCTGTTTTTACATTGAGCTCTCTGGATTAGATCCTCCCTGAAATTATCCATATTGTTTAACAAACACATAGTTATATATATATATATATATATATATATATATATATAATTGCAATTAAGCTAGAGAATAATAAGTAAAACCAAATATACTTAAAAATCACTCTGGATATATATATATATATATATATATATATATATATATATATATATATATATATACACAAGAATAATCACACAATAGAATTAATCAGAAGTATTAATGCGATTATTGGCGACATCCATCGCTAGAAAACATAATATATGCATTAAAATCCTGTTCATCCATAGTGCGAGTTTTGATCCTTGAAGAAAAACTTGTTGTCTGTAGTTTTTCAGTTTATTTGATGCTGAAATGCTAGTACTTACGGATAGTCTTCCATCCATCATCAGGCATGTGTTTTTTTTTCTTATAATATCAAAAACTTGAGACGATATATCTGTATGTCGACCGAAAGATGTTTTTTGAATATCTGCTATTATTGACGGTTGTGTAAGATCACATACATATAGGTTTTATTTCTTATAATGCATCTATCAAGGGAAATGACACTGGATCTATTAGACGAAGCTAAGATGTGGCACAAGGCCAAATGTATGGAGCACCTAGTAAGGATAGAGCTCAATACTCAGTAGACAAGCTTGTTAACCATTACACCACAGTGAGTGCCACTTAATATCGGTGTTATGATATATTTATATTTTAATTTTTTTATAAATGACATGACGAAATTTAATGTATTTCAGTATGAGTAAAATGATGTTGTATCTTGAGTAAATTTTTATTTAAAAAATGTTGCTACTTATCTATGGGAGGAACAATATTTTCCTCAAATTTATCGATTTGACATTTTTTTAAACTTCAAGATTTTAAAAACAGAATTAAAGAGATCTCTTCTTGCTAGAAAATTGTACGTATTCTCGCGAAAGCTACAGAGCCATAATAAGGGAATGGTTTGGAATATGTTCACGCCTGCAAACATTTAACTAATTGGTCAATGATGTCCTTCTAAAAAGGATGTTCAGCTCTCCACTCACCTACGCTCCATCTCGGCTTCACACGTCAATAGTAGGAGGTTACAATCCGATAATAAAATCTCCTTACTGCGACAAATACTCATGGTATCATTTCGTGGGTAATGTGTCCAAAGTGTTAGTTTTATGCCAAATTATTTGATTGGAAGTAGCTGCACCCTGAACGACGAACATGGTGTCTGGTCTGAGCTGCAGTATTGCGCATAAATACAGGTGTATACCCTCTCACTCTCGCTCTCTCTCCTTCCTCTCTCTCTCTCTCATCCATATATATATATATATATATATATATATATTTCAAGTGGATAGAATCTAAGTGGAACCCAATGTACAGAACAGAGCATATCTATCTATCTATCTATCTATCTATCTATATATATATATATATATATATATATATATATATATACGTGAAAATAATAAAAATATTTATCTTTATTTTATCCTCTTACGTAACCTCCCCCGACTTGCAGTCTTCATATAAAAAGGCGGTGGAGTAAACTGAAATCTTTCATCCTATCTGCTTGGGTCGAAACTTCGGTAGCGTGGTATCCTGAATTTTGGTGTCCCTATATATATATATATATATATATATATATATATATAGTAGTACATGTCTATGTAATTACGTTATTTATTCGTGTATATATATATATATATATATAGCCATTCGTATTCGCTGAGATCCGTTTACTAGAGCGACTAGCCAATCCCTATTGCAGACTCTCGCTCAGGAACATTTGTGTTTGTTCAACATCCAAAGAACTCACCCGTGGTTTATACTCCAATTATCCTGAGCAGACCTTACTTACATTTTCTGAGAGAGAGCATGTTATCTAGCGTGATCAACAATCTGAACAAGGCCAGCATACTCAAACCCTCGGTCACGATGACTTGTGACTTCGATGACTTGTGACTAACACAGATATTGACGGCCCCAAGTGTTCCGTTTACCCAATTTCAATCACAAGGCTTTGATCAACCCGTGGTATAGTTTTCACGCACTTACGCTGGGATCGTCCCCTCCGTGCCTCATGTTCAGAATGCGAGCGTTTTAACGAATTGGCCACATGCCACATGTATTGTATTGTATGTATATATATATATATATATATATATATATATACACGCACAAGGTAACCAAAAAAAGTTCTGTCCGTTTTTTGATTAGTCATTGAATGAAGTTGAAATATATACAAAATGCGGGTAGCAATTGTTTTCAAATTCGGAAAGCCGGAAGTAGGAACATCAAACGTTATAAAAAACATGCGCACCGTGCCCGGCCAATCAGTTATAAACCGGGCAGCTGTGAGAAGGATGGAAGTGTCTAGAGATCTCGTTTGGGGCTGTTTGCTTTACGGCTTCAAAGTGGGCTTATCAGCAGCTGCATCAAGTCGCCGCATATGTCAAGCGTTTGGGGATAGTGCTGTGGATGAACGTACTGCAAGGCGTTGGTTTCGAAAATTCAAGTCGGGAGATCTGTCTCTCTACGATGAGCCTCGCAGTGGACGACCACAGGTATTGTATGACGGAGTCCTGAAGGCGGCCATTGAAGTTGACAGTAGTCTAACGTGTGTTGAACTTGCAAGACAGTCCAACGTTTCCGATGAAACAGTTATACTTCACCTGCTCCGCCTAGATAAGACATACAAACTGAGCAAGTGGATTCCGCAAACGCTGTTGGCGGTCCACAAGGGACAACGAGTGGCAGCCTGCGTATCGCTGCTTTCTCGCCAAGGTAACACATCCTTATTCAATCGAGTGCTTACCAGTGGTGAAAAGTGAGTTCTGTGCTAAACTCCCAAGCGTTCCCGATATTGTTTGTCTCCTCAGGATGCTGTCCCTCACACCGCAAGACCGCCTATGCACCCACGTTTTGTGTCTGGTGGACAGGTCGTCAAGTTGTTCATTATGAACTGCTACGAACGGGCCAAACAATCACTGGAGATCGATACTGGCAGCAATTGAAACGTGTGCAACAGGCATTGCGCCAGAAGGAGCCAGCACTGGTGAATCGCAAAGGTGTGCTTTTCCTCCATGACAACGCCAGGCCGCATGTCGCTCGAGTGGTCAGGGATACCATACAGCAACTTGGATGTGAGACTTTGTGCCATCCACCTTATTCACCTGACCTTGCGCCATCCGATTACCACCTCTTCCACTCCCTGGATAATCATCATCGTAAGAAATCCTTCACCAATCAAGCAGACAAGCGCAAAGCCCTCACGGACTCCTTAGCGTCACCCCCCCCCCCCCGAGTTCTGCCGCAAGGGCATTGAACAGCTTGAGAGACGTTGGCAGAAAGTGCTGGATGCCGATGGCGATTACTTCGAATACTAAATATAAGTTACACATACTGTGAAGAGTTTCCTTTTTTCCTTTAAAAACGGACAGAACTTTTTTGGTTAACTTGTATATATATAAAAGACAATAGGAAAACTGTAATAGTTGCCGACGCGTTTCGTCCGATGTGGACATTTTCAAGGCGAAAAGAAATGAATTTATTAAATAAAGTAACTAATAATACCAAAACAAAATATCTTTAGCAACTGGAAGAATTTATACAGTTAACTGAAAATTACGCCAATTACTATCATGTGTAGAGATATTGTTTTTATTGCTGTGTTGACGGATTCAACCATTTTCTTTTGATTTCTTGATACTGTTCTGTACGTTTGTTTGGGAGAGTAGTAATTCTGGTAAGAAAGGTGAAATAGGGAAAACGCCTGAGCATAGATTAATATTTGGGTAATATTCAATGGCGACACTTGCAAGGATGTTCCTTATTTGTGAGTTATTTTCTTTTTTTATGAGTGTAGCATTTTTAAAATCAAAATTGTGGTTGAATTTATTTCCATGTATGACTAGTAATTGACGTAATTTCCGTTAACAGTATGAAAATAGCGTTCTCTAAATTCTTCCAGTTGCTAAGGACATTTTTTTTTGTTATTATTGGTTAATTTGTTTAATAAATTCATTTCGTTTTCCTTGAAAAAGTCCACATCAGACGAAACGCGTCGGCAGGTATTACAATTACCCATTTATAAATATTCTCTTTTTACTGGTTAACTCTGAGAAAATTTTGAGAAAATTTTATATATATATATATATATATATATATATATATATATATATATATATATATATATTTATAAAGACATTTTTTATGTTTAACGTTGTTATTTATAGATACAAGTATTTAAGCAAATGCTCTGTTTATGATAAACAGTATTAAATAACATTTACCGGCCTGAATGTCCGAGAAATTTTCATAGAAAATAGAATTTTTTGACAGAAATATTCGTTCTTTGAATATTTTCTATGAAAATTTCTCGGACATTTAGGCCGGTAAATGTTATTTAATACTGTTTATCATAAACAGAGCATTTACTTAAATACTTGTATCTATAAATAACAACGTTAAACATAAAAAATGTCTTTAATAAATAAATTGTCGGACCTTGTCCATTTCTTAATATATATATATATTTAAAGATATTTTTGTAGGTACAAAATTTAATGATCGAAATAAATGTATAAATTTTAATATTACAAGACATATTAAAAAGTATTAAATAAAAAAAAACTCAACAACAAGGGGGGGAAGCAACCGGTTTCGCTCCCGCTCGTCAGGTTTCCACGGGAGATTGAAAATTAAAACAGAGAAATGTACAGTAAGAATGGGTGGAAAAAAAAAAAAATTAAACACACATATATATATATATGTTCGTATATATGCAAGAAGGAACTAGAGGCCGATGATAGCGAGTCCCGGCAAACACTCACGTTGTTTGCACAAAGAAGGCTTATATATATATATATCGAGAAAAAAGCCTTAAAGATCTATTTCGTTTATAATTCTATTTTGGGAATATTGTTATAATCATCTCTTCAACATAAAGAAGATGAATAATATAACTATATTATCAAAATAATTTACAATTGAAATGGATTTTTAACGTTTTCATGATTTATTATTATTTTTATAATTATTATTTTTATTATTATTATTATTATTTTATTATTATTATTATTATTATTATTTTATTATTATTATTATTTTTTTATTATTATTATTATTTTTTTTTTATTATTATTATTAAATCGAGGTAGCAAAGAGGAAAATATAAAAAAACATGAAAATATAAAAAAAACACAGAGGGAAGCCACGTTACAGCGATGGGAAAGTAACTGAAGCCGAGATGCCATATCAGGACTGATAAAATTGCCAATGTTGTCTATCCACAGAGTCATTTTATCCTTCTTCCCCGAAAGACTAGACTTAATCATGTCCACTTCCGTTATACGGTGCTCCAAAGATGTATATTTTTTTTATAATTTTGTATGCTCAAGACTATTATATTTTTGCATGCCAACATTTTTCTAAAAATACTCTGTAAATGTTTTAAAAAGTAAAATATATCAATTCTTTTTTTATTCCATACGAACAAGATAACAAATTTGAATATATATTAAACTAGCAGTAGCCCGAGGAGATCAAGTATCGACCATCATAAAGACTGAAAATTAAATTGGCAAAGATTATTGTTTAAGGTTGACGGACCCGCATGTCTTAATTAGTTTTTTTTTTTTTTTTTTTACGAATTGGTCAAACCCAATAAATGGAATTTTTAAAGCATTCTGAATGTAAAAATAAAGAAAAAAGTGTGCAAGACAATAAGAAACACTACCTGCCAAAAAAAAGTGTGGTTTGGTTGAAATCGGTTGAAAAATGTAGGAAATCTGATCCCATATATAAACGAACACACACACACATATAACAACCTCGGTTTTATAATAAGTATACCTCGATATGAGTTGTCCCCCTTTCATTCTCGTGATGCCTCTTAATCTTGTTTTCAAATTGATTTTGGGCAAAAACAATTGTGTTTTTCCCATTTTTGGGCGCTGTCAGAACCACCGCAAGGTAATTTTACATAGTCCTGTGAATTTTTGTTGAAATCGGTTGAAAAATGTAGGAAATCCGATCCAATATATAAACGTACAGACACACACACACACACACACACAACCTGGGTTTTATAATAAGTATGATTTATGCTAAACTTCTCTACTACAAATTTTAAATATTTTTTTTGTATTATACACAAGATTTTTTTCCTGAATTTAGTAGCCTAAAATGCGTATTACATATAATTATTCATATGTTTGCCGGTTAAATATACATCAGCGCATGTCGACGTGTACATTGGCATGTGATTATGCAACGTGTCGTGACCTGTTTTAATCTTGTTTTGTTACAGAAAATGAAACGTTTGACCATGTTGACTATACATTTATTTGATCACGCCAGGTTGCTAAATACATTTTACTTCATAGTGTGTTTTAGTGTTTCTTTGTATTTTCATGACTCTAATGAGTGTTTGAGTTGATAATGCTTGATGTCATTCATTTTGAACGTCAATATAACATTTTTTAGTTAAAATCTGTTTTTTTTGTTTTTTTTTTTGACATTGGTTTTTGTCTGATGCGCAGTCACGTTTGAGCCCGAGAGATATTTGCAGGATTTCACAATATTCGAACGATGTATAAGTTCTTAATAAGAGCGGGAATATATAAGAAAACTGTTTTGTGATGTTGACAAAGGCGGAGGCGAACCGGATAAGCGTCCTGTCGTCTGCAAAAGACCGCTGTTCCAGTTCATCTGCGCCCGAGTTCAGTAAACTACTCATCGGACATTTCCGGGTGGGAAACGGGTGAAAATTTTTCTCTTTTTTTCTTTTTTTTATTTTATTTTCTTAGGAGAAAGCTTTGTTTTGCCGTATATATTGTAACTTTCTCTTTAATTATATTTACTTGTCTTGTGTAATGTTAATAGCATCTAGAATTAATACGAGGAATTAGGAAAACATAGCCTACTAATAATAAGATAAAAGACGCACCAAGGAGAAAAGGTTTAGATAGTAGCATTCGAGGGAAAATTCTCTTGGAGATCTCTTCTACGATATAACAGTTTTGAGGAAGAAACTGAGTGGAACTTCCTCTTTACTAATGCTATACAACGGTTATAATGATTTTTCGTTTTTTGTGCGTGGCCTTGTTGGTCCTAGCTGTGAAGATCTGAATTCACTATTTACATTATTCTGAATATTGTCCTCATCTTTGACGCCATATTTATTACAACGTTTGGCCGTTGTACGTTCCGGCCTTCTTCAGATGTTTGGGATGTCGAACTGAACCCTTTATTTCGCTCACTGGGGTAGACCAGTTCCTCGAGTCATGTGTAATGGATATTAGTTGTCAGTTATCTCGTGTTAATTCCCCTCTCCAAGTTCTCCACTGTCTTAACCGGGTATTGAGATCACATTCTTTGAATCCCGTCACTGTATCTAACTAACGCCTTTATCCACTGTGCCATGTGTCCTTGAGTATATTAATGGTGTATTTTTGGAGGTTTCTATTCAATATCACACGATATTAAATGAATGGCTAAATTATGAAAAGCTGGACAAAACTGCTATGCCAACTAAATGTCGACATTTTTTATAAATGTTCTATAAATACTTTCGGGATGGCGACGTAGTTCATATCACAGTTGATTATAAATCGTAAGCTCCATATCTGGGCCAGGTAGTGAAACACTGGTTCAGCAGGTACGGACAATAACTAGCGTCACTCAGAGAATATAACACGATAATCAACATATACTCCATATAAGCTAAACAATGAATACCTGATGATGGCTACAACGTACTTGGCGTAAACGCTCTGTCGATGATAATAACACCCGTAACAATAATGATTTGAATAGTTTGAAAATGATACTAAAATTTGTAACCTTCTGCAATTATTTTAAAGCATTTGAATGGCTGAAAAAATTTCAAGAAATTTTTTTAATTGTGTTATATGTCGATTCTAATTAAAAAATATATATACATTTACGGACAACAATGTCTACACACTTCAGGAAAGGAAAACTTCTATCGATATTGTAATTCCAAATTTATTCAGACATCACAAGATTGATAAAGGGTGTTCCTCTTACATGGACCGATTTTAAATGTGAATTAAGTTTAAAATCGATCCAAGTTATTGGAACAGCCTTTACAAGTTAACCTTTTGACTCGACAGTCACAAGGGATGTTCAAAATGGAGGACTTTAACTTGTAGACATTCATTAGTATGGCGAATTACAGCTTGGACAACGCTGGTCAAAGTGCCCAGTGGGATTGTTGCACATGCATTTTTAATTTCCTGTCTAAGATTAGCCAATGTAGTCAGTTCTCTCCGATACACAACATCCTTTTGGGTCCCCCATATAAACACATTTATCGCAATTTGATAAAACTACGAAAGACAACTTTTCCATTTCCTGATTGTGTATATATAAATATATTTTTGTTCAGACTTTGTATTTAAATTAAATATGATTTTAGTCTGGAGTTCACCAGAATAACATTTCAGAATAACATCAAATCGATCATTGTTCGCCAATGTAGTGTCTGTATGATAATCTTTCTTTTAAAAATTAACAAAGATTATTTTAAAACATCATGTCATGAAAAAAATTTTAACTTTGGGCGTTCTGAGATATTCAAAATACATTAGCACAAAAATCAAATATAGCCACCCACTTGATGTTTTATAAGTGTGAGGCGTAGAATACCCTGAGTTCAGAATGGAAGAATCACCAAAAGACGTCACCTTCTATTTGAATACCAGGGCGTAAATCGATTAATGTCTAGTTTGTTTTTTTTTACTCAAGTTTAGACCATACCCGTGTAAATCGGACAAGATCTATGTCTACCTTTTTGACAAAAGTGTAAACTGGACAGGTGTATGCTGTTATGAGTCAAGTTTAAACCAGGCGTAAGTATACATTTTCTGTCCCTAGTGTGGTGTATCTGCATCAATTTCTTCAATTCAGATGTAAACCGGTCCTATGTCTACCTTTTTGTCGCTATTATAAACTGGTCCTACCTTAACTCTTAAGATCCTGGTGTAAACTGAACCTATATCTACCATTTTGTCTTTTGTATAAAGTGGGCCTTCATCAGCGTTTATGATTCCAGTGTAAACCGAACCTATGTCTACCTTTTTGTCGCTATTATAATCTGGACCTACGTCAACTTTTAAGATTCTAGTGTAAACTGAACCTATATCTACCATTTTGTCCCCTGTGTAAACCGGACCTACATCAGCTTTTTTGATTTCAGTGTAAACCGGTCCTATGTCTAGCTTTTTGTCGCTATTATAATCTGGATCTACGTTAAATTTTAAAATTCTAGTGTAAACTGTACATATATCTACTATTTGGTCACTTGTGTAAACCGAGCCTACATCCGTCTTTTTTTTATTACAGTGTAAACCAGGCTTATATCTACCTTTTTGTCGCTATTATGATCTGGACCTACGTCAACTTTTAAGATTCTAGTGTAAACTGGACCTATATCTACCATTTGGTCACTTGTGTAAACCGGGCCTACATCCGGCTTTTTTATTACAGTGTAAACCGGGCCTATGTCTACATTTTTATCTCTATTGTGAGCCGGATCCTCGTCAATTTTTTATTCCAGTGTAACCCCGACCTATTTCCATCTTTTAGTCTCAAATCTCAACTATGCCTGTCTACCTATTAATTGGTTGCGAGATGTGCCCACCCAGAATTATTCGACATGGAATGTTTTAGGATTCTTTAGATTTTAGGTGTCTTTAAATTTGATATTTTAATTTAATCAAGACCGGATTCGACACCAGATATGCAGATTCAATGAAATTTAATTGTACAAGACTTCAAGATGAAAGTTAATGTCAGTGCTTAGAAACGATAAAACATCCGTTGGAAAATAATTCGTTAAATTATTCTTTAAATGACATCGACGATTTGAACCAAAGATTTTATGGAAGGTTTTGTGTGTTACGCAGTTGTAGGGACAGACTGAAAGATACACGTAACATGTGCTGAATATAGAACGGTAGACATGTTTGGACGAAGTACCGAAAAGTAAAATAAAAAAAAAACTCATGGAAATAAGATAAAGTAAAGGTTATATGTAGAAAAGTTTCTGTAAAAATTGTGTTGATAGACTACAGTGTATTGTCGGTTTAAACTGAAACCATTTGCTCATAAGAATCAAGGCTGTCGTTTAAGTCGAATCCAGGACTCCATTCACAGAACATCTTGCTTTGTCCCTGGTAGAATATGAAACATGTCATTCCTTACAAACTAATGGAAGATGGACGGGTCATCAAATCTGACGTTCAATGCCAGCAACTTGATGATTTAAACGAACCTTTATATCAAATCTATCCTGCTTTGGCAAAGAGAAAAGGTGTTATTCTTAACTATGTTTTCATTGTTTACACTATATTCATACGGACTATGTAGGAGCCGCTAATACCATAAAAAAACAGGCAGAAATAGCAGAAATCCTCATTAGGTACGTGAGCTGAAGGCTCAATGTTCTACGCAGAGAAATATCCCATGGGACAATAAAAAATAGATTCATGAGACGGTAATTGTGAGTTCGATCCCTGAGCCGGACACTGTGTAATTGGACTCAATGGAATGCCTGAGCAATACTACAAATTAAAAAAAAATGGCGGAATTTGAACAATCTAACTCTGTAGATTAAATAAAGTTTTCAGTTTGAAATTCTCTTTAGTTATTGTAAAGGCCGGAGTGCCCAACGGTCTAAACGCTGTGATATCAAGAGAGAAGACGACGTATGTAATTAATGTAAATAAAAACAATATTTGATTCAATTATTCACATCATAAACGTTTGAAAAATCCCTCCAGTAATCAAGTATTCGAAAGGAAAAAATATCATAATAAATCAAATTTAAAATTACTGAATTCATGCTTGATAGGTTTGACTAAACGCTTCTTAGATATTTTTTAGATTAGATTTTTTTCATTTTCTTTATGGAAGAAAAAAATGGAGTCGTGGAAAGCATCTAACTAGGACAGGTGAAATAATTAATGAGAAACAAGAAAAAAAAGTTTAAAATAATAATAAAGCGTAGAATTCGGTTGGAAAATATAGACATTAAAAAATGGCAACAGATTTGAAGCGTAAAATGTTCAAGGAATGAATAATATATCAGAAGGAAAACAAACGTGTTTGCATGACCACCTCAAATAAAATTTTCATTAAAAATGCTAGTGCTTACAACAACATATATATATATATATATATATATATATATATATATATATATATATATATATATATATATATATATATACGATGCGATGAGAACGAAAGTAATATATAAATTCCAACGTTCACAGCATTAATCCAAAATAGGGATCGATACCGATAGTAGACCGATAATTATTTATTTATTATAATTTTATCATATAGACAAAAACCATTTTACTCATTACAAAGATGCAACTTCGTTTCAGTACATTTCAACTGCACTTCGACGGGTGAGAATCGAAAATGCAAAATCGAAGTGCAGTTGAAATACACTGAAACGAAGTTGCTTCTTTGTAGTCAGTAAAATGGTTTTGTCTATATGATAAAAAAATATATATATATATATATATATATATATATATATATATATATATATATATGTGTGTGTGTGTGTGTGTGTGTGTCTGTCTGTGTGTGTGTGTTAAATCTGCAGAGAAGACAAACTGAATAATTCAGGCAATCGTAAAATACTCTTAGTCCTTGACATTATCAAGACAAGTGATCATAAGAAAAAGCAAAATGGTGTATAGTTTCATGAAATTCAAATATTTTAAAAAGAAGCCCCTGTGCAAACATCTTTTTGTATATTAGTAATGATTATTTTTTTTTGTAAGCGTGTGTTTTTGTTTTCCATGTCAATTATGTGTTAAATTTCTCAGAATAAATCTATAGAGAAATCAAATTGAATAAAACAGACAATCGTAAAATAGTACTTGGTACTTGTCGATGCGTTTCGTCATTTGACTTTATCAAGGGAAGGGTAATGTTGTGTTGTTACAGGAAATAGAAAAGTTTTAAAAAGATTTATTCTGAGAATTTTCAGACATTGTTGACATGGAAAACAAAAACACACGATTAGTCAAAAACAAAAACAAAAAACTGAACATTACTAACACCCAGGAGATACTTTTTAAATCTTTTAAATTTCATGCAAATGCAGAATATTTCACTTTTGTCTTATTTTTTTTATCATCACATGCTTTGATAAAGTCAAATGACGAACTCATCGACATCGACAAGGACTATATATATATATATATATATATATATATATATATATATATATATAGAGAGAGAGAGAGAGAGAGATACAGAGAGAAATAATATTAGTGGTCAATATATATATATATATATATATATATATATATATATATATATATATATATTTCCAAGTGGATAGAATACAGGTAGAACTCAATGTACATATCAGAGCAAGAATAAAATATAAAAGGCTCAAACGTTAATATTCCATGGTTATAATTTTTTACATTAGTGGTATCGTAATCACGATCCAATTCATCAGACCTAGAAATTTGTAAATAAGCATGGAATGTTAGTCTTTGAGCCTTATATGTATATATATATATATATATATATATATTTTTCTGAGATGAGGTATTATTTACACTACTTACATTATTCGGACTAGTGTCGGCATCTTAGTCGCCATATTTATATTTAGTCGTTTCGGCCGTTTACGCACCGGCCTTCTTCAGGTGGTTGGAATGTCGAACTGAACCATTTATTTCGCTCACTGGGGTAGACTCTTCTAGTTCCCCGTGCCATTTTTAATGGATGTCAGTTATCATTTATCCCCTGTTAATTACCATGTTCTCCACTCACACTCTTAGGGTCCTGTCTCTATATCTAACAAACTCTTTTATCCACTGTGTCACGTGTCCTTGATGATGTTTATTTTAAATTGAAATTATAAATCATGTCTAGATTAAATACAAATATATATATATATATATATATATATATATATATATATATATATATAAATGACTTGATGAAAAACAAAATAGTAAAATAATACTTGAAAGACGAATTTCTGTTTCTTAATACTTTGCTTAGATTTCGGAAGGCACATTTTGGTGTCGAATTTTTTCTCTTAAAACACTTCCTAGTTATTTACACTTTTGTACTTGAATTTGGTGTCCTTGAATTAGAATGTTAAGGCAGTTCTTTCAGTTTCATTTAGTCCTTTCTGCTCGCTTTCTTTTACTAAGAAAGAGTTCCTATAGATTAAATTCTGTGTTTCCTAGCAAAGCTTTGTCGCCTGCGTATATATCTTTGTGGGTTCTGTTTATCAGAGGGTGCGCCTGCATCGACAAATTGGAGTATTTCTTGGCATACAAACAGTCGTTGGCCATGTTTTCCTCTATGAAGGAATTACTCGGCTTACACTGCGAAGAGCATGACAAAATAAAAAAAATTAAATGCAACGTCAATCGCCATCTTCTGCCTCCTGGATCACTGTTCCTTTACTGTTGTTTTTTTTCTCACCTCTCCTCACTAAAGTTTTCTAGATGTCTTTCACCCCCTGTAACACCCCTGCTTTTTAGTCAAATCATCGACTTGCTTGTGGTGAAACATTTTTTTTTTAAAAATCTGCATGCAATGACTTCCTATTCGGAAGATCGCTTTAGTTGTGAAATTGACACACAATTATTTTCATTACATTTGTTCTAATGAGTTTTCCTCCTTGATAAAGCGACCGCGTGAATTTAAGCGTACCATTAAATTGGCATTCTAATCGTTTCTATTCTCGCATTACTTTTCCGATTTCTTGCTTCCCTGTCAAACTTCAAAAATTTAAATGCAACGTCAATCGCCATCTTTTTATTGATCACTATTACCTCATGCAAGAGAGTAAAGCCACTACGACGCAAGAGGTTACAGCGTGTGGAAGAATTCGGAGCAGAAACTTTAATGTGCGGGAAGAGGAAAGATTAATCAAGAGGACAGTAGATAGCAATTGATATTGCATTTAAAATGTTGCAGATTAAAGTTCGCTGGAAATCATGGAGCCGGAAGGGATTACTGCATGCGAGAATTACGGGTAAAGAAACTGTTAGCATAGAATTTACAGTTAGATTTAGCCAGTTCAACAATAAATTAATGAATGACAATGCTAATCTAGTATTACGCTTAAATTTTTAAAAAAGAGTCTAGGTACTATAGCGAAGAGCTCATTCGAATAATTACCATAAAAGTATAGAAAAGACACAGGGAGGCAACCTTACGGCGGTGGGAAAGTGAATGAAGCCGAGCTGCCAAATGCGGACCAATAATATTGCAGATTCTTCTTTGGGTTTTATCAACGAGCTCTAGGTAAATAGAAGGGCCATCGGACTATACGTGGCAGCAATATTCTAATTATGGACGAATACTAGACTTATAGATATGTAAGATAGTTTCTGGAGAGTAAAATTTTCTCACACGAGACAGAGAACCAAATTTCCTAGCACGTGACTTAATTGTCCCTACCACACTTCTCCTCATTAAGGAATTCTCACCCCCCACCTTGAATCTTAGTGACATTATCGCCTTGATTGGAATAAAATAATAAAATTGAAGATGAAGATAAAGAAAAGTTCCCAGACTTCATGAATTCAAGCGCCCTACGAGGCTGGCATCCCGCTCTCACCCTTTCACTGTTGAAACTATTAAATGTAGCCGTCTCTTATCTCGCACCTCTCGCCTGTGGAACTCCCTTCCCTATTCCTGTTTCCCTGAGAGCTATAATCTCCAACTATTCAAATGTAATGTCAATCGACATCTCCATTTGCCTTGATCTATCCACTATCCTTTTTATAGAAACCGTAACGATATTTTGCGGCCTTATTTTCCCCAAGAAAATTAAAGGCATAATATATAGGATTATTACGATGGACGAAAGTGCGATTTTTCAAAGTGTAATAGAAAACGCGTTCCCTGGCGCATCACAATCTCTTTTTACCACATATACTTTGTTGGTTAATGGAAAATCTGAAGTTGGCAAATTCTAAATTTTAGGTAACACCTCCATCTAAAAAACGAAAACTGAACGCCATGCACTAAAGTGTTACATAGTTTCTCTCTCCTAGTTTAGCAGAAGTCAATTTCAACCAAAGATGGTTTGAAACGTACTAATTATTAAATCCAAGAGTATACCCTAAATTTATAAACTATAGTGTACATTCTGTATACTTAAGGAAGCACTTACCTACAACTGTAAGCAGTTGTAGGTAAGTGCTTCCTTTTCACAGGATTACGGACATGTCACGTCCAAACACCAATTCCCATACAATCACCGAAGTTAAGCTGATCACTATCTTGATATTTGACCGGTTAGGAATACCAGGTGAGGTAAGCTTGGATGTGCGGGTGGTGTGATGGATAATGGATTAGAATTTTTAAACGGAGAGCCGGGTTCCAATAATAGTTGAGTTTTTTATATTCACTTACGCGTAAATTTCTTTTGGAAAAGGTATGAATTCATCCTGTTCCCCAGCTATGAGTTAATTATTAAGATTTGTATTACTAAATCATTATTATCGCAAAAATAAACGTAATTTAGAATCTAAAATATATTCTGGCTTTAAATAACCGGGAAAAGTGTTGATAATCTGTAGAAAATGTAACAATCAATCAATCAATCTAGGAGTTCCTACAGTTTCCTCTCTGTAAATAGAATCAGCCCTGTCCGATCTGCATATGTTATGTTGTTAACGTTATGTTGTATCGTCGAGGTAAATGATACACATAGAAGAATGAGTGCTTAATATATTTATTCAGCACCAGTATCCGGTGCTGACGGATACATACAAAAAAAAGAGAGCAATAAGTTACAAAACAATTAAAAAGACAACTTACAAGGAATAGAAAAGGGTCGAATGCTGTATAGCTAAACGAAGATCAGTCCGAATATTAATCGGCTTAGTATTAACTTATTAATCAACTATTTAGGTCCTTAATCGTAGACTATTTAAGGCTATGAACCCATTGAGGTTGATATACCGTAAAATAAGCCAAACCAAACCAGATTTTTTATTGATTTCATTATCGGAAATCACTGCTAAATTATGTAGCATTCGAAAAAAAAATCTAAATTATTTTAGTTTAGGAAAGTGTTGTATCGTCGAGGTGAATGACACACAGAGAAGAATGAGTGCTAAATATATTTATTCAGCACCAATATCCAGTGCTAATGGATACATAATAAGTTACAAAACAATTAACAAGACAACTTACAAAGAATAGAAGAGGGTCAAATGCTGTATGACCAACAGAAGTAAGATTAGTCCGAATATTAATCAGCTTAGTATCAACATATTAATCAGCTGTTGAAGTCCTTAATCGTAAACTATTTAAGGCTATGAGCCAGGCTATCTGGTAGAGTGCTGAAGAGTGATAGCTACTCTACAACATGTTGTATCCATCAATAATAAATCCTGGTAGAGGTTCTAGTTCTTTCTTGATATACATATACAAAGTGCTAACCATATGTGAAGTGTATCAATTAATGATCGGATTGGGCATCAACACTTTGTGCTGTCTTAGCAAGACTTATGAGAAAAGTGTTAATCTCTTACAGGTGAATGGAAGTAAAATATATGTAATGGAATTAATAAAAAACAGATAAGAAATAAAAGAAATATAGTGGCCTATATTAATTTAGTTGTTGAAAATTCTAGTTTCAGCCGAGAAAGATTTTTAATGAAAAGTGATATTGTAGTCATCATGCTATGTGTCAGCATGTCAAAGAATATACATATGTAATGCGCAAAAATTATATACTTTTTTATTGTAGATTTATGCACCAACTTCGAAAAGTTTTATGTTATCTCAAATGAAATCAGTAACACTATGCTTGTGGCAAAATATATTATTATTATAGATGTAGCAAAAAGTATTATTATTGTACTTGTGGTAAAAAATATTTTTATTATAAAGGGTGTTACATTAGGATGGATTATATATAAGGGTGTTTCATTAAAACGGATCAATGTCAGCAGTAAATAAATCAGTGTGGAAATGTCTTTATTTCTTTATTGGATCATGTTAAGCCATGGCAATTAGACGTGAAAAATAATATCGCCCAAATGTCCGCCATATCTGAAACGAAAAGAATAAAATCATTAGAAGCTTAAACGTAATTCACATTTAAAGTTTTGGAACACCCTTTACTTGTAGCAAACAATATTATTATTATTATTATAGGTGTGGCAAAAAAGTATAATAATAATAATAATAATAATAATAATAATAATAACAATAATAATAATAATAAACCTGGCATGACAGAGTGGGCCAATATCTGCACTGGAAAATCTGCAACTTCTACGGGAAGGAAACCGAAAGAAACTGGTATGAACACCACCCAGACCCAGTTATGGAGATAGGACCTGTTACAATTCTATGGGACTACACAATACACACTGACAATCAAGGCCAACCGCCCAGACATTGTTATTAGACACCACAAACAAAAAAAGAGCCTCCTTATTGATATGGCAGTCCCTGCAGACTGCAATGTATCTTTGAAGATATTCAAAAAGTTGTCAAAATACAAGGACCTTGAAATAGAAATCTTAAAGATGTGGCACATGGGAACATCAACAATCCCTGTTGTAGTTGGAGCCCTAGTTCTGGTTGGAAAAGATTCCAGTATACTAATTGAAGGGATTCCTGGAAGTCCATGACTCAAAGAGATACAAAAAATTGTCCTGACAAGTACAGCCCACACTTTACGTAGAGGTTTATCTATGTATTTTTTCTTTTTTTAATGACATTTCTAACCTTAGGTCTCTGGGCGAAACCCGGAAAGAAATGCGTACACGCCAGAAATCAAAGGAAATAACAACAACAACAACATTAATAATAAGAAGAATAGCTGGTCACTCGTATTCGAGAATACCGGTTTACCAATCCCTATTGCAGACTCTCGCTCAGGCACATTTGGATTTGTTCAACACCCACAGAGCCACCCTGTGTTTATACTGAGAGAGAGAGCGTGTTATCTAGCATGATCCACAATCTGAACAATCCAGCACACTCAAATCCTCGGTCACGATGACTTGTGTCTTCGGGCTAACACAGATATCGACGATTCCCAAGTGTTCCGATCCCCAATTTCATTCGCAATTCTTAGGTCAACAGGTGGTATGATTTTCAGGCACTTTCTAAACGTGTCGCACGCTGGGATAGACCCCCCGCCTCATTCAGACCGATAACGTCAGGGAGTCTCCTTCTTGAAAATTCGATCATGGTGGTGAGATTCGAACTTGTGGTTCATGGTCAGGAAAGAAAGATTTTTAAGGAAAATCCAGAAAACACTCCAGGAGGTGTTGAATGCCGAATATAACAGATGCCGCTAGTGATAAAAGATGTAAGAGAAAAGGTATCATAATAAATAGACTAAACATCAGTAAAACAAACGGAATTCGCGAGAACGAGGCAAAAAAAGTCATGTTTAAAACCTGTCGTAAGAGAATAATTATTGACATCATAAAATGCTGAAATATACAAACAACTCAAGAAAATTAGATAAAGAAAGAAGGTGAAAAAAGTATATGATTCATTGACTTGTTTAGCAATATATCAAACTCTATTAGTTATTTTATGCCTATATATAAATATTTTGAACGCAACTGTATGTCTTCAACTACAAATAAATCCATTTTAGTTGTTGCTGCTGTTGGTAGTCTTCACGTGATCTGGTTTCTGTTATCAGGGACAGTCCTTTGTGCTTATTTTGCGCCAGTCCAGAGAAAAGAACAGGAAGAAGAATTATCGTATAAAAAGAAGCAATAGATATTAGAAGAAATCGTGATAAATTGTAGAACGAATCGTTGGTTGCCTGGTTGGTTTATCTTGTTTAGCGGCATATCAACACTTCTATGGGTTATTTAATGCCGAAATCTAAATATTTTGAACACACTTTTATGGCTTAAAATAAATATATTTTGAACGCAATTGTACACTTTCAACTACAGATAAAATGTATTGTTGGTCATTTTATTTTCAATATGCGTTGTTGGTCACTGTACTATTTATTATTGGTAATCTTATATAAATAGGTATTATTTGTTGGTTGATCTTGTTTAGCGGCTTATCAATTTCTATGGGTATTCCTAAATCTAAGTATTTTGAACACTACTTTCTGGCTTCAACTAAATATATTTTGAACAAATTGTTTGCCTTCAACTACAGATAAAATGTATTATTGGTCATTTTGCTTTCAATATGTGTTGTTGCTCACTGTACGATAAATATGTATTATTGGTTATATTACTACCAATAGGTATTGTTGATTAGTTGATTTTGTTTAGCAATATATCAAACTCTATGAGTTATTTAATGCCGAAATCTAATTATTTTGAACGCAACTATATGCCTTCAACTACAAATTAAAACGTATTTGTCATTTTGTTTCAGTATGTGATGTTTTACGATAAATATGTATTATTGGTAATGTTACTATAAAGAGGTATTGTTGGTTGGTATATCAACAACTTTATGGGTTATTTAATGCCTAAAGCTAAATATTTTGAACGCATGTGTATGCCTTTAACTAAAGATAAAATTTATTGTTTTTAATTTTTCTATCTTATTGGTATTTTTTTCATAGTGTTTTTTTTTTTGTTTGAGGATTCGCTATTTATCCATAGCTGGGACCCAAACAGGTGCTACTACCATGTTGAAAATGATAACAACGACAATGGGCTTCCACGCTCCTCAAAATCTCCAATCTCCCGATCAGAGACCTTGCTGCCGGATGTAGTTTATCGTCATACCCAGGACGCATTATTAAGGACTAAGCACAAGAATTACGAGACAGAAGATAAGGATTGATATAGTATATATATATATATATATATATATATATTATCAACCGGAAGCGAGTAAAATATTAGATTTGTAAAGCAGACAGCTACACAGCAAGTTCTTGAATTAAAAGACAGAAACAAGTATCTTATGAATTACCAAATAGTATGAGTGTGTACAGGCCTCAAAACTGAGAATTTTTTTTAGGCGGCCCCACAGATAAAAATCGAAAAGATGAAGGTCGAGGAAACTACTGGCCATAGAACCAGTCCTCCCCTACCTGTTATGGTGCACAATGTGACTAAAATGTACTGGAGCCCCATAACGCATAAACCATATGCGTCTTCGGATTAGCAGGAGAACATCCTCTAGCAGGCCTAGAAGTGGGTTTAAAATAAAGTCCCTGTAGAATGCTCCTGTAAGACGTGCTGGGAGAGAAAATAAACCTACCAGACAGTCACTTACAATTCCTATCAACACCTTAATCTTAAACTGATGATTTGTCTAGCCTGTATTTTACCATGAGGATTCCGATTCAGCCACAAATGTTGCCTGTGTATATGTTTTATTCCATCTCTTCCAAATATTGCCTTATCTGTAAACAACACTGAAGAGACAACGAACGGATCGGCAGTTTGTGCAATAAGCCATCGTCAAATGATCTCTCACGGTGAGAGATCAGAAGGCGAAAGATCCTGCGCACAGCAAATGATACGGGTACAGGAGTTGCTGTTTGAAGTAAAGTGCATAACTATGATATGTAAAACATGCTAGGACTACTTGACGTCTGCCGATTCCTGTATCGTCAATGACAGGCTCTGGAAGGTGCCCTTCGTGGGCAGGCGGACGAGCGGATTTCGATCTTCCTCGATTCATAGTTTGTGATATCATGGATATTGTCTCAGCAACGCTACGATACACAGCCATAAAGGATGAAAGACTCGGCTACTTGGGTCTGGAAACGCACTCTCATACAGCCTTGCAGTTTCGCGCCCATTACTATTGTCGACGCAGAACGTAAAATCAAAAAGGCCTGATATATATATATATATATATATATATATATATATATACATTTCTGTATGTATATATGAAAGTACTCGTCACTCTTTTAAAATGTTGCTTTATTTACACCAGAGTTGGAAAGAGAGACGATCTTTCATCTACCGAAATAGCCTAGTCCCCATATGAGGTTAAAGAATTTGTTCGATTATTATTATTATTATATATATATATATAACGTCATCCAGACTGTTTCGCTGTTTACAGCTCATCAGTGTGGCTAGACATCCGGTTGCCTCTAGCTAGGATCGAAACCCGACTGAATTGGTGTCAGTCGGAGCTTCTAAGCCGTCGGCGCACACTTTTCGGAAGAACTGATAACAGAGAAATGGAATGACTCCTGTCTCGAAGTCTAAAGCCTGCCCGATATGATGTATCAATTCAGTGTTTTCTTTCTTCTCTCGTCTGTTAGCTACACAAGATAAAAAAATATCAGTGTGCTCTTGTACTTAACACATATTTGGAAAAATATGAACGAAAATTAAATGAATAACAAGCGACTCCAGTTTTACTGTCATTTTCCACACACACACACACACACACACACACACACACACATATATATATATATATATATATATATATATATATATATTAATTATCTATATAAACGCGAAACTGGAGCTCAATTCCTCCAAGAATGAGGTTAAAAGGTCCCAACTTTACATTATAGCAATTTATGCAGTAAAGGCTCAATAGCTGAGTTTTATATTATCAACTTCTAGACGAGATAAGTTTTGGTGCCTTATCAAGTGATGGTGAACATGCTTATGTTCTAATTTTTTAATAATAATAATAATTATAATATATATATATATATATATATATATATGTGTGTGTGTGTATTTTAAGATATTTTTATGTTTAACATTCTTTTTATAGATATATTCATCCTCCAACATGATTCGAACCTGTATCCTGTACGGAACCGTCATTTAGCTTAACGTGCCTTTAACCGATTTGGCCACAGAGGAGCCTTCGTTTACCTAGGTCGAATTAACTGTATTTAAATTTCAATCTTCCATGAATCTCTCATGTACATTCATATCTGCTCAATGCATATCCAAATGTAAACAAATGACGTCACACATTAAGAAATGGACAAAGTCCGACAATTATTTTAAGACATTTTATATGTTTATAGATTCTTTTTATAGATACAAATATTTAAGTAAATTTAAGTCATTTTTTTTTATATATATATATATATATATATATATATATATATATATATATATATATATACAAATACACACACTCACACAGGGAAGAGAGAGGGAAGTGATTGAGGCGACGGCACGTCTATGAGAGAGTGACTTCAGACGAGATGCCAGATCAGGGCATTATATTGCATATCCGTCTCTGGATCTTATCAAGTTGCTTGAGACAAACAGAAGGTGGTCCAAACCATATATGTCAGAAATACCCCAT